>OZ026515.1:60958995-61366463 GCA_964019695.1 Loripinus fragilis
TATGACTATATTGAGCATGCATATTAAACATATTAGGAATGTACGGTAGGGCAGGGCAATGTACGGGGAGGTGTGCCTATGGGTATTGGTGTGGGTAGTTTCAATGTGTAGATGCGTACTTGAGGTAGTGTAGATTATGATGTGGCAAGTATATTACAGTAGAGTAGGCATTGATAGGGTTGGATCTGGTGGGGGTTGCAAATTAAACGTGAATCAACAGAGCCGATAAATATTGTAAATATTTCGCCTCTAGCGCGATTCGAACCCACGACCTCGACAACACCGCCTAGATATACACCAGCAGGTATTTGAGTTTAATGTATCTGTCGCATGTAAAATGTGAGTTTCAGTAGAGATTCGGTACTTTTTCTCAAGTGTTAATCTTACTTCACCCTGGTCTTTTGGTGGGACTCTGACGAGCATGCGAATTATCCAAGGCTTATCTGAGCTTTCATTGCACTACAGCCCGACAGTATCGTATCTCACGTGCTGGTTCGTAAAGAATTGCACAATGAATTTAAGTATCCATAGGGCACCGCTGCACACACGACACATTCATACATGACCGTTGAAGAGACAGCTAGCATCCCACAATGCTAATTTTACCCAACATATACTTTTTATAGGCGACAAATATATATTTTAGAACATAAATATTTATTTTACACAACACATATTTTTTTACACAGCACATATTTTTTACACAACACATATTTTTTTAGACAACAAATATTTTTTATACACAATATATATACTTTTTAGTGCATAAATATATTTTAGGCCATAAAAATATTTTTAAGTCCACAAATGTATTTTTAAGCCCACAAATATAATATTATGTCCACAACTATATATTTTTAGTCCGCAAATATATTTTTAAGTCCACAAATATATTTTCATGTCCACAAATATATTTATTAGTCCACAAATATATTTTTAGTCCATAAATATTTCAATATACAACACATATATTTCCACATACAATTTTGCATCGCCTGACATGCCATAACCGACTGCATGCGTGGTGGTCAAACAAAATACGGTTTCCCCTTTAATTGCACACTGGCGGGTCGTACCTCAGCCTCTACATGTCGATTCAGACTTAAAGAATAATCTTTAGATGAGAGGGTTCGGGCCTGATGTCATATCTTTGGTCAGGCCCACCGGGGTTTAACTGTTGGATTTCTTTTGCTCCGGCATTCAGTTGTATATACTGTTGAGTCCTTATTTCTGTTAAATCTCATTTAGCTGAATGCTCAAGGTGCGCTATTGTGATTTGTCTTTGTCCGTCCATCCGTTAACTTTTTCTTTAAACGACATCCCCTCCTGAACCACTAGTCCAAAGTCACATATGACTTCACATTAAAGTTCCCCATGATGGCCTCACATGATTCTGCTCCACCGAACAGGAGGGCAGCCAGAGCTCCAGATAAGAGATCTTTTAAACGATATCGCCTCCTGAACCGCTGACCAAAATTCAAAATAGTTTCATAGGATTGATCCTCATGATGCCTTCTTCCAAAATTGCACAAATGGTTCCAGTCTAGTGAACAAAAGGCTGCCAGAGCTCTTGATAAGAAATGTCTTTAAAAGACATCTCCTGAACCACTGGTCCAAATTTCATATAACTTCACATGAATGTTTCCCATGATGCCCTCTTGCAAAATTGCATAATGGTTCCGCTCCACCGAATAGGAGGGCCGCCAGAGCTCCAGATAAGAATTCTTTTAAACGACTCAAGAGCTCCAGATAAGAAATACCTTAAAACAGCAATTCTCCAAGAACCACTGGTCCAAATTCAAAATAGTTTCACAGCATTGATCCTCATGATATCTTCTTCCAAAGTTGCACAAATGGTTCCAGTCCAGTGAACAAAAGGCTGCCAGAGCTCTTGATAAGAAATGTCTTTAAAAGACATCTCCTGAACCACTGGTCCAAATTTCATATAACTTCACATGAATGTTTCCCATGATGCCCTCTTGCAAAATTGCATAATAGTTCCGCTCCACCGAATAGGAGGCCGCCAGAGCTCCAGATAAGAATTCTTTTAAACGACTCCTCCTCCTGAACCACAGACCCAAATTCAAAATAATTTCACAGAATTGTCTCTCATAATACCCTCGCCCAAAATTGCACAAATAGTCCACTCCACTGAACAAAAGGGCTGCCAGAGCTCCGGATAAGAAAAACATATCCTCCTTAACCACTGGTCCAAATAATTTCACAGAATTGTCCTTTGTGTTACCTTCTACCAACATTGCACAAATGGTTCCGGTCCGCTAAACAAAGGGGCTGTCAGAGCTCTAGATAGAAATGTCTTAAACAACATCTCCATCTGGTCCAAATTCCATTTAGTTTCACATGAGTGTTCCCCATAATGCCATCTTTCAAAATTGCATAAATGTTTCTACTCCACCAAACAGAAGCCGCCAAAGCTCCAGATAAGGAATCTTTGAAACAACTTCTCCTGAACCACCGACCCAAATTCGATATAATTTCACCAAATTGTTCCTCATGATGCACTCTACCAAAATTTTACAAATGATTCCACTCCACTGATCAGTCATTCTCAGGTGAGCGACCCAGGGCCAAAGGCCCCTCTTGTTATATCGTGATTTGTATGTATTAGGAGATGATGCATCGATAAGTTAGGACCAAACATTTATCAACATCAAGATTAAGTGTGAGGTTGGCGCCGTTAAACATGTTTAAGCCCTCCAGTACATTTTTTCTGACCGTTCCAAGCCGGTGCTTCTTTTGTTGATAATTTTGGTTATTTATGTTTCCGTTTGTCTTTATTAAACTGTCTTAATTGTTGGTCACCTACTGGGAAAGGGCTGACCTCTTGGCTCTCTGGTATGTAATGTTTTCTTGTGTTTGTGTCACTTTCTTATATAAGGTCAGGTGTGGTACTTGATTGTATCGATTCCTCACCTTTGCCTTCTTCTTTACTTTGTTTTTTGAAAAGATCAATACTTTTGGTGTACTCAAATACAATTTTAATCAAGATGTTAAGATTAAGAAAGAGTTTTGACTGACAAAATAAACTCCGTGCGTTGTGTACGTGCAATTTTCGACATGTCCCTATATCCACAGCAGTGGATAACTATAAAAAGTCAAAATATGCTATAGTATGATTCACGAAAGTTGGCAGTAATTTACCGTTTAACAAGACGAGTGCATTGATGTAAACAGGAGACACGGGTATACTTAAAATCACACCAATATCATTCATTGTAATCATTAAAGAAGCACAAAAGTACTCAATATATACATATAGCTTAGCGGTTAAGACGGGTAGCTATAGTGTCCAGGGTCCGAGTCCTAGCAAGGCACCTTTTTTTGTAGCTTTTTCCTTTTCGTTTTATCTTTTGTTCATATTTCTGATAAGAAAGTTTTTAAACTGCTAAATACCCAAAATATCTAACATAAAAGATATACATTGAAGGAAGAAACTGGCAAATCATTATTTGGGTAACTTTAATATGCAACATGTGCTTGTTGTAGCATGTAGTTGGGTCGTGAGGTCGCTTTTATCAGATTACCTGTCAGTAACATGTATTCTATCGCACTGTTCCTGGACAGGCTTCTTATGAAAGGTTTCTTATACTAAGTGTAATTTTATTTTCACCATTAATGACAGTTGACGGTAACGAGATATTATGTGGCCGAACCAGAGTTCGAACTCACGGCTTCCCCATTTAAGAAATGTAGTGGACCGACTCGCTAGTAGCTTAATAATATATATGCGGTTCGAATACTGAAATATGTGGTGCTTTCAGTGATCTTAATGGAATTGGGCTAAGTTTAAATAAAATTGTTAAAGCTAAAATTATAGTGCACGTGTTTCTATCTATCTATCTATCTATCTATCTATCTATCTATCTATCTATCTATCTATCTATCTATCTATCTATCTATCTATCTATCTATCTATCTATCTACTGTTATTGACTCGCACCGTTCAGAACATTATGCTAGGGATTGATAATTAAAAAAAAAAAGAAAAAAGATTAGACTGGTACATTCGTTACAAAGCTAAGAACCTTTGCTCATCCGCGCTGCTCCCGACTGCGCTATCGTGGATTGATACCTGGAATCATTTTCAATGGTACAGTTACAAACAAAACAATCTCAATTTACAGTTACTTTCAGGTCCTGTTTTGAACAATGAACTCTTCTTTGCTAACAGTAAAATACTGCCAATTTTCGTGAACCAGACTCACAGTATGTAAACTGAAATAAACATCCTGTACCATTCCTCCTAGCTCTAGCCTTATAAACATGAATAACAGCACTCGTGCGTAACCAGTAGTCAGAAAAATGCGTGTATTTAGGTGCATGTACACGTTTCGATTTTATGTTGTTAGCGATACGGACAATACACATTCGAACAAGGTAAGAAAAGCCATTTTATCTATTTTAGTCCGTTTTATTCCATGATTTTAACGGTTTCCTCCTTTGCATTTTGCTTTGTTAAAAAACGACTTGCTCACAATCAGAGCCGTTCTTTGTCGAAAACGAGCTTAAATGCCAGTTTACATGGTTTTAGTGGAATTGGCAATCACATGTGTACATGATTACATGGTTGTAACTGTAACAGTTACTAAAGATCTATGGAAAATGAGTTTTATTAGGTGGGCCCTCGCAATTACAGCTGTACCAACAACTCTCACATCACGATTTCCGACAACTGGTTACGCACCAGTGCTGTAGTTCATAATGTATAAGGCGAGAGCTAGGAGGAACGGGTACAGGATGTTTATTTCAGTTTACATACTGTGAGACTATACACATCATAATTTTCCAATACTGAATAAATAGTAAACATCTATAGTAGATAATGCAGCTATTATCTCTAATTTGATTGGTTTTAATTTGCTGGAGAATTTATCTATGAAATGATTGACAGATCTACTGTTGGTTCAAAGATACAGTCGAATCGAAGATAGATGAGAATCGTTGTAAATGAACACTGGCGAGTTTACCTTGTTTTGGGGCGTACAGGTAGTCCCAGTGTACTACCACATAATACCGCATAGTGTGCGCGGTAGTGAATACGTCATCTTCACCTGTTTATAAGAAATATAGAATCGCCTCATTACTATGCATCTTTGAAACGACAGTAGCAAAGTTGCCTAATAGACGGTTTCAAACCACGCCTAGTATGTCATTCTAAAGTCACCTGATAGTGTATAACTGTCCAATTAAACATAGTCCCACAAACAAATCGCACGTATTCAGTCTCCCGGAATTAACCTTACAGTGTGGATTCCATCCTTCGCATGCTGGGTAAATTGTCATATTTTGACGTCTGCTATTTTTTTCTCTCAATATCATCTTTTCGAAAAATTCTTTCAGGAATACCAACAGAGTGTCAAACAGTTTGGATAAAGATATTGCCCGACAAACCCGACGTTTTGTGAAAAGTCATGCGGTTATCTGTTTATGTCAAAATGCGAACAACAAAATGCAAATCGACATATGTATCTACATAACTGATGCTCTCTGCGAACATTACCAACCAAAATGTTAAATTCTCTTGGCGTAAAAACTCTGAGTTTCTTTTTCCTAATTTAGTCAACCAGATGATATAGATCTAGACTATATTTCGTAGTCTAGTTTTTTCTCTAAATAAATCAGTTTTGTTTCTTTCAGCTATAAATAAGAATTCTCTTAAATATCCTCCTTATGGCTTGCACTCACGAAATATGGAACATATTTACTGCTATATGACATGTTAAATCCATATAAGCCTAGCCTTCGTTTTTGTTGGACATATGCAAACAGGGCAGACCAAGATCAGTGGCGTCAGATCAGGGTCTCTACTGTTTGCTTATATGTTTATTTGAATAAAAATAAAAAATATCACCCAAACAACGGAAAAAGGAATGATCCATTTGATAAGAGTGGGAAATTTCATACGGCTTAGATGGGTACCCAGGGGGGGATACTCTCATTTTTTCTTCATATGTAGGCTCGGGCCCAGCATCTACCATCCACTTAAAAATATCAGAAATTTCAAGCACCCTAAAAATATTTGAAATTCTATAAACCCTAAAAATATCCACCATTCTGTACATTGACCTTAAGAAAAGGCACTAAAATGCATAGAAAAGACCCCAGAATATACAGCAATGTTGTGATGACCTCAAAAAATATCCATAAAATCTTCATACCCCAAAAAATATTCTTTTTTGGGAAAAACCCAAAAAATATTGAAATTCAAAATTTTGAACCCAAAACAATGACCCCAGCCTACGTATGTATGAAAGGTCAGAGTACCCCACCCCCTGGGGATGGGAAAATACTTTGACTTAGCACGTAAAATATGTATATTTGTATAATAACCACACAGGCGACCAGTGAATACTCGGACAAGCACGCGTGTAGCTTAGACTCGCTAGAGCACTCACTACACAAATACTGTAAAGTTGGACATTTTTGCGAGGGTTTTATTTTCGCAAAACTTCGCGAATGCGGAGTTTCGTGAAAATAAAACCCTCGCGAAATGTAAAAAAACAAACACTTTGTCCTTTACTGATGAAGTTAAAGCATGCCCATGTCGTGAAATTTAACGTCTCAAATATGTCTTTTAACGCTATTTGTGAAAAATAAAATTGTCGCGAAAAATTTCCGAATCTACATGATACAAAGACTGTGGATGGAACTGTGGATGGAAGTGTTGCTAGTTCGAGACTCACCTCCGGTGGAGATACTGTTGTCAGTGGCGCATCCGCCCAATAACAACAAACCTCGTTTGCTTTTGTCGTCTGCAGAAATGTTTTGAAGCCTCTTTGGCAAACAGTGTAGATCCAGACCAGGCTGCTCCTTTCTTATCTGGGTTGAAACTGTTTACCTCTATGCTAACGTAAACCAATAAACATACATTTTCGGGTGCAGTTATCCTGTCGGTTTTTTTGAAGAGTTAAATAATATGTTTTGTGTCTGGTCTGAGGTGTTATGGCGCAAGATGATACAGTTACTTTCAAATAAAATCACGCTTCATTTGCAGCTTTTACCATTGTCTAACAAAAGGTAGAACAATACTAAATAATAGGCATTCATGAGGTGCCGCCTATGGGTTTACCCACATATTACAAAAAATAGTTAGAGGTCATATGGGATGCTTGGGGTTCACCTTTAAAATTGTGAAATATAAAACACTTTTCTCTATGGGTAACTTTTACATCTAATTTCCCATTGAAATTCCAAATGACTTAATGGATATGAAAGGGTTGCCATGCCTGCCTTTATTGATTATGTGCACAATTATAGGAAACTATATAAACACATTAGGTCAATTTCTATTTGGTCATTTGTTGTGATGATTTCTTGCGCATGCGTTTTGATTGCATGTATAAGAAATGCTTTCATTAAGAAGTGAAAGTATATTTTGGTAAGAGGTAAGCTGATTGTTGTAGCGATAAGAATGTTGTGACGAGTTCCTTGTCATTTGTAAGGATGGGTTGGTGTCGTCCGAGTATGACGAGATTGTTAGGTGCGGATCAGGACGGTAACCTTCTTTAACAACAGACCAGAAGGAAGCGAGAGTTTTATTGGCTACGTTGGAGAAAATGAAGAAATAAGATGTATTTTAAGAGAGATTGCCATGAATAACATAGAGACAATATGACCTAAGTGAACTAAACTATGAGTCTATGGTAATACCATGGTGTAGATATGATATGAAGATATGCAAATAGTAATTGATGATGTGTGTGAGCCTCGTCATTAGAATGAAGTTTGGTGGCTGGTCAAGATAAAATATGTTTACTATGATGTGTACAAAAATATGCACTGTATGGACAGACTGATAGGATGTATATGACTTTGAGATGTATATGAAGGAATACAATACGGGACCTTTTCACCTCAAGTAACATTGTGTCTACATGGATCAAGATGACCTTTTAAATCTAACTAGATTCCAAAGTGACAACAGATAACAGGTCAAATCAAGATTTTGCTGACAGCTTTGAAAAGTCACCTTTAAATGTCAAAACAATAAATGACAGATGTCCATGGAGAACTGTTGAAAACATGGATTTTATTTACAGAATTAGATCTATATGAAAACAACAGCTGATACACTTTGGATTTTATACATATGATACTTACCACCAGTTATTCTGAAGAAGAAAATTAGCATTATACAGCCATGGACAATCTTTACAATATTCAGCAACTAAAATAATAAAATAACAGATACTCTATACACGATCCAGCCACTAAAGAGTGTTTTGGACAGCAGAAAAACTACTACGTACTGGATATCAGCCAAGCAAGTAAACATTTGGACAAATTGAACATAATTCAGATGACACCATTATTTTGGAATTGCAAGCAGAAAACAATATATATTCAGATGAAATATACTTAAATGGGGGACCAACGGAATATAACAGACGGGAGGATAACAACGTTGTATTTTATTATTGAACTGGGGAGCAGGATGGTCCAATTCAGATAGACTTGCCACAGTGCAGTGAAGATAAACATTAATGTATATGGACTGTATTGTGTATATGAACAGAGAATAGGATTATTATATGTGTTGTGCATGTTTTTGATTTTGTGTATATGTGGTTTTATGCATAGTTGGGTCTTCAAAGCCATTATTTACTTGGTGGTCTGATCTACCACTCTGTAAGCATTGCGCTGCTTCCTGAAGCGCTCCATTGAGAAAAAGGGTTGGCATGCATATGTCTGTCTCTGCGAAATGTAGGGAGGCATGGGTATCTAACTTAAAGAGATGCAGTAGAGTGATAATTGAGTCTATTGTGCATGGGACTCATCATATGTATGGATATTAAATTACGGATTAAGTTAATATTGATAATGTGCTGAATATTCACTTGGAATTAATTTGGTTTTAAAATTTGCCTGTGGCCTTTGTGTGCTCTTGAGAATTTGGGACAACTGCACGCTCGATGGGGTGGCCAATCATTGAGTGGACGCAAGGTTCTCTTGAGTAGGCTGTCACATGCAGATGTTTGTTGTAAATAGTTTTATAAATGTTTTGAAAAGTGTACTTTGATGATGCATATGTATTGGATATGGTGTTAAGTAGTTATAGGATGGTTTGTATATGCTCATCTTTATTTATATATTTAGTATAGTGGTACGTATGTGAGTGAGTGAGATAGTGTGTGTGAATTTTATGTGTATATATGGTGTATGAGAGATGAGCTTGGAGAATTTCACTTAATTGAAAACTAAAGTCAAATTCTTAACGTCTGGGCGTATATAAAATAGCTGCTGGTTTCATCTGAGAGTGTTCACAATAATTATGAATTGCCTGTGGGAATTGACAATAATTTGTGAATGCTTGGTTTAGATAAGACACAGGTGTTCTGGCAAGGTGCAGTGTTGACATCTGTGATTGACATGTGTGTTAATAGGGAATGCTGACACCAGTGTGTTATTGATTCTTAAACGTAATATTTATTAGCCTGTCAATTCTGATAGGATGTTTTAACATTTTTGAAAGGTTGTGATGACAGGTGTTACTTAGTTTATTAAAATTACATAAGCTAAATAAATAGCTAATGTCAATTCTGACAATGATTGGCAGGATTGCGCAATACATTTAGTCATATGACATTTGGGAAATTGTGCAACTGGTGTGACTATGAGTCACTTTTGTATCTTCTGATTGGTTTATATAAATATAGCTTACCTATGTAGAGGGCGCTTTATAGTAAAATTGAAATATGATTGGTTAATGATGATTGCATTAGGTGGCGCTGTGGTCGGCGTCTATCACGTGTCTTCAAGGTATATAAGGAAAAACCCAGTGTAAGACTTTTGAGATTTCAGAACTTTGTGTTATAGCTAGTTTCTAGAAGTATTTAAGTTGGACTTAAGAAGATTTAATAAACTTATAAAATTGTTGCTGAAATTTATAAGACTTAAACACTCTAAAAGGAATTTGAAAATACAACACAAACTTTGAAGATTAGAATCATCTTCGTTACACCTTTACAGTGACCCAATAGATTAATTATATTATTGTGAAACAACTCATTGCAAAGAAAGTATTTACAATGAAACAAAGTTTAATTGGGATTTCGGTACTTATGTCATATGCGCAAATGTCTCTCATAATGGCCTATTCTGACGTATCTAGCTGGGCTGGTCTGGATCTGCATCTTTTTTTATGATTTGTGTATACAAACACCGCAGGATGTTATTATCTGCACATATGAGCAGACGTTGTTGGCCAATGCGATATGTACATGTACAAAAATCCCGAGTGCAGGTCCATATAATAAATGAGCCGCGACATGAGATTTCCAACAATATGGTATGTTCGACCAGCAAAGCCTTGGCAGACCAGCCTCTGCATACGCACAGTCTGATCAGAGCTTTGCTAGTCGCTTGAATATTCTATGACTGTTAATCTACTGACTGAACATGAACAGCATTTGGAGTTTTTAAGCTTAACAGGAGGCTGTATAGGCTCGTCTGAGTATACACTTGTCAAAATGCCACATTGTTGGAAATCACATGTCGCGGCTCAAATGACGTCAGAAGGAAGAGTGTAGAATGGTGTATTACAAAGTGTAGAATGGTGTATTACAAATAACATTAGACGGAGGTTAACTTACAATGGTTTATTACCAGAAGGAATCTAAATAAAGACAGCTTATTACACCAGAAGGATACTTTTGGCCTCGACGCGAGAAAACCTGTCGTCGGGGGTTTGCGAATAACAAAGGCGCAGACCAGCCTGCACATCCGCGCAGCCTGATCAGCGCCTTTAATATTAGCTTATTGGAAAATAAATTATCTAGACTTGATACAAGCGAATTTTCAATTTTCTTACTAGTCTCTGCAGCTTAGCAGACTGACTTGTGTCTCGCTTTGTCAGAAAACCCTGAAGACAGGTTTTCTCGCGTTGAGGCCCATTTATTACAAGTGTAAAGGATGCTAAGATAAAACAGAAACCCACTGACTTCACCGGAAGGATTGGCATCACTTTGTTCTCTTTTTCACCGTGTGTCCTCTGCAATATGTTGTTTCAAATGTGTTTTTCCTTATGCTAATAGCGAGTTTAATTGCCTGAATTTTAATATTAAGCTCACCTGAGCCGAAGGCTCATGGGTGAGCTAATAGTATACCAGTGACTCTGGCGTCCGTCCGTCCGTCAACATTTTCAAACATCTTCTCCTCTGAATCCACTGAAGCCAATTGAACTCAAATTTCATATGGAGACTTCTTAGGACGCGGGAACGAAAGTTTGTTCAAATAGTCCTGGTCACATGACCAAGATGGCCGCCATGCCCATATATGGTAAAAACCCTTCTCCTCAAGAACCAGAAAGCCGATGACCTCGGGACTTGGTATGTAGCATTGGGGATGTGGGGCCTACCAAGTTTGTTCAAATGATGATCCTAAGTTGACCTTGACCTACTTAACGTCAAGTCAAATTTGCTTCTTAATGCATTTACATGGGAAAATTTTTGAAAAGTTGATTTTTTTGAAAACTGTAGAAGCCTATTTCATTGTTCTCACATAATATGTTTAACCTAATGAGACAATGGCTATAAATAAGTTCCAAAGGTCAGGGTTGATCTTTGACCTTTTAGCAAAGTCGCTATTATTGGAGTCGCATCAGTATATTAAAACATAGTTTTCTCACAAACCATTGGCCCAATTGAACTCAAATTTCATGTGAAGACTCCGTATGCTAAGTTAGCCAAAATTTATACAAAATATTTTGGTCACATGACCAAGATGGCTGCCATGCCCATATATGGTTAAAGCCCTTTAAAAATCTTCTACTCTAGAACCAGAAGGCCGATGACCTTGGGACTTGGTATGAAGTATTAGAGATCTAGGGCCTACCAAGTCTGTTCAAATAATGATCCTAAGTTGACCTTGGCTTACTTAACGTCAAGGTCAAATTTGCTTCCAAATGCATTTAAATGGGATTTTTTTTGAAAAGTTGATTTTTGAATACTGTTGAAGCCAAAGTCATTATTCTCACTTGATATATTAAACCTAATGAGACAATGGCTATAAATAAGTTTTAGAGGTCAAGGTTGACCTTAAACTTTTCTGCCAAGGTTGCTCATATTGGAGTCCCATCAACACATTAAAACATAGTTTCCTCAGAAACCACTAGGCCAATTGAACTCAAATTTCATATGAAGAATCCTTATACCAAAATTAGCCTTTACCCAAAATTTATACCAGTTGTACTGGTCACATGACCATGATGGCCACCATTCCCATATATATGGTAAAACCCTTTAAATATCTTCTTCTCTGGAACCCAGAGGCTAATGGCCTTGGGTCTTGGTGTGTAGTATTCGAGATGTGGGCCCTACCAGATTTGAACAAATGATGAATCTAGGTTGACCTTGACCTACATTATGGCAAGGTCAAATTTGATTCCTAATGCATTTATATGGGAAAAATCTTGAAATGTTAATTTTTCTATAACTGTTTAGGCCGAAATCATAATACTTGCAAGAAATGTTAAACCTAATGAGACAATGGTTTTATATAAGTACCAACTGTCAAGCTGACCTGTGACCTTTTATCCAAGGCCACTCAATTGGACTGCCACATACCTATCTAAACATCTTTTCCGCAGAAATCACTGGGCTCTTTGATGGAGTATTCATTAGATTGTTTTAGGTCACTTGACCGAAATGGCCGCAACCCCCATAAAACGAAATATGTTTCATTATAAGCCGTAGTTGATCTTGACCATTTTTAACATGATTAAGGAGATCAGGTGAGCGCTTCAGGACCGGCAGGTCCTCTAGTTTTAAAAAGTCTATTAAAATAATTATTTTAACTCAATATAAGGAATTTTGGGCTCAGTTTAGACTCAATAATATTGATGGTAAACTGAGAAGATATTTTCCTTTAAAGATCATTTCGAAACTGAACAACATCTTTCTGCTATTTAAACATGTTGATAAAAGGTGTTGCTTAATTAAGTTCAGAAAAAGTTCACATAAGCTTAAAATTGAAACAGGCAGATTTATTAGACCCCTAACTCCTTTAGAACAAAGAGTATGTAATCATTGTTTAATGACTGTTAAAGATGAATTTCATTTTTTAATGCAGTGCCGAAGGTATTCTCATATTAGGACTAACTTTTTTTCAAATGTTCAAAAACAGTGCAAAAACTTTTCAGTACGTAATAGTAAATTACAGTTTAACTGATTATTAGCAAATAGTGATGAGTTAGTTATTCTACAGCTGGCCAATTTTGCATACCATTGTTTTGAAACCCATGGTAAATGAGAACTTGTAATCATCTAGTATGTAATATATATGAGACCTGTCATATGCTGTTTATGTGCATTATATACTTTAAGTCTGGAAGTATTGACCTGTAATTGCCTTTTTAAATTATAAAAAGGTTTCTAGTCTCATATACAAGGTTTGATCCTCTTTACCAAAGTTAATAAAAAGCAATCAGCTAATAATTGTATATGCACATGTACATCTTATGACCCACCTATAAAGAATTAACATTATGCTCTTTTTTAAATGCTTTTGTTGTTTGTGTATGTATGTCTAATCATAATTAATCATTGTGTGGAGGATTTCCTCCTTGATTGTTTGCCATTCTTGAGCCCGTAATTGGAATGAACCGTTTGATTTGATTTGACCATGACATTTGACTCCTATGTTATGTCAATAATCTGAAACCTTCGTTGTACTCTACACACATTTAGGCACTCATTGTGCTAAATATGAGCACCTTCAGTCAAAAAATAAAGGAGTTCTCGTGACGTAGAAATTTAATTGACGAACAGATCTAGACGGAACAAAAAACCCTTTCTTCAAAAAAAAAGTGCAGAGATTATTGAGTGAGTGCAAGAGATTTCCAGCAATGTGGTATGTGCACCAAGCAAAGCCTCAGACGCAGTCTGATCAGAGCCTTTGCTAGTCGCTTGAGTATTTTATGATTGCTAAGCTACTGACTGAACACCATTCGCAGTTTCTAAGCTTAAAATGGGGCTGCAGAGGCTCGTCCGAGTCTACACTTGTCAAAATGCCAAATTGTTGGAAATCTCATGTCGTGGCTCAAATAATGTTCCAAATCACTTTCTTTAGATTCCACTGCTGTTTTTGTTTTTTACAAATACTCTTTGATAGGCATGCATATCTGCGCATAAGATCACTATAATTCTGTATCATTTGGATTATCATAGCATTGCTGATTCTGAAGATGATAATCAGTACTTCATGTCATGACAGTTAACATCATCATTGTGTCTCTTAGAGCTAGCGATCGTGTTTCCACCTCTGCGCGACTGATTTTGTTTCCAACTTACCTGCGACCTCTGCGATCATTGCAACTACTTTTCCACTACTGATATGGTTGACAACAAGTCGCCTACCTGTCATTATTCGAACTTGCTATCGTAGACCATAGTTGAGGGGGGGGGTGGGGGTGGTAAAGTTTTATGTTTTGATTTTCCAGGTTTTCCTTGATTTCCAGAGCTTGTGGGAACCCTGAAGATCTGATGAAGTTGAGCCCAAAATGTCAGAACTCATAGTTAGAGTGCCGCAGCAGAAGCATCACAACCGTAAATGCAGCGTTCAGTTTGTTTGTAAGCGAAGCAACTGTATTTGTTGTGTTGCAAAGTACATGTAGCATCTTGACAACTTGCTAAGAAATAATGATTTAAATCTTTCCAAAACATTTTTATTTAAAAAAATGATGGTAAAACAGTTTCCTACCAGTCTTTAACCACTCACCATTCAGTTACTAATACTGCCAAAGAGTCGCCGATCAGTCTCTGACTGTTCACCGATCACTGACTAAATGCAACAACTATTGCTGAACGTATGGCAACTGCTAAGCGACTGTTTGACGATCAAATTAGTAGTGGAAAAGTAGTTTAAGTGGTCACTGACAAGTCGCAGATCATTCCCCAACTAAGTACATACATGTAACTATCACCGAACGTACGGTGACTTGTCGGCGATCATATCATTAGTGGAAAAGTAGTTGCACAGGTAACAGGTAAATGTAAGTCACAAACAAAATCTGTCACGGAGAGGTCGCGGTACCGGAGCTTAAGAGAAACACGAACTTAACAGAATGAAAAAAACAACAACAACAACAATTATTTGGAAAGTAAAGCCTGTGACCCATTGATATATACTGAGCGAAACTTCTAAACAAATAAATAATTTTTCTAAATAAAGCCAAATTAATGTACAAAGTTTACAATAATTTAGCACCAGTTTATTTACATGAATTGTTTCAAATGAGGGATATAAACCTTGACAACACAGCATCTAATTTACGGTCAGTAGCACATAAAAATTACCTATTACCACAAGCAAAATGCAACTTATACAAAGGGAGCTTTTCATATTCAGGTGTGGTAGTCTGGAATAGTATTCCAACTAATATCAAAGTGGCATCATCACTAGAAACTTTTGTAAGGTTATGCACTGAATGGCTAAAAATGTAACGTAGCATTGCACTAAATGTAAGTGATATAGATTTTGCAATTATTGTTTAGAAATGAATTTATAAGCCGTTATCGTCATATGGTCATTATGTATTGTATAGATGTTTGTGCTCTCTCTCTCTCTCTATCTCTCTCTCTCTCTCTCTGCATCATTATGTTGTATATATTGTTTAACTTGCTGAAACGAGCCAATGAGATCAGCCAGCCATGTGAACATGGTACTTATCGAATTTTGTTTTATGAGTTGTTGCGAGGGACCAGGCTGGATGGTATTGTCACAATCTCTCCTGGGCCTTGCGATTAACTCACATATGACATACATCTGGATAGTATGAATCTAGATCTTTAAGTAAAGACCGTTTGATGGCAGGTTTCAAAAGAGGACGAATGTACCATTTTCTTTGTCATGGCTCATCAATATTATTTTTTCATTTCACATTACTTCATGCCTACATGTTTCGAGTTTCTGTTCTATTTAATTAATGTATATAAATTGTGTTAACTTGTTAAAGAGGGCCCCAAGGAAGATTGGTTCTGCCAATTGTGTCACCCTCGTTAAATAAAGAATACTTACTTACTTACTTACTTACTTAAAACGCCACTCGATATTTTCTCATATATCTTAACATATATGAAACATACATGGCTACAATTTACACACAATATGGAAAAATTAATTAAGCAGAACCTGTCAAAATTTCATTTTTATAAATTGAAATGAACATGCTCAATTGATAGACTGTATAAAGGCACCTTCGCATTTCATTTTCACACAAAAGCTAAAATTTGAACTCATCTCTTAAAACCGAGTATTCCAGGGACCAAGAGTGAAAAGCACCAATTTTTTGGTGTTATAAATGGACATTATTGAACCTTTTTGGGTTTCGCTTTTATAACGTAGGAATTTTCAGGTAATCCACGATGTTTCTATGGAAGCACATATGACTAAAACAACACAAGAATGCTTTATGGAGATGACAAGTTTTTGTCCACAATATTTTTGAAACTTTCTGGTGCTGTAAATGGACATTTTTGAAAACTATCATGTTTATTTTTTAATAAAGTAGCAATTTTCACACAGTTCAGTGCTTCTATGGAGGCCCATATGGCCTATAAGATCACAGAAACGTGTTTATGGTGATGAAATGTTTTTGTCTACAATATTTTTGAAACATCCGTAACCCATAAAACGTGTACTGCGCATCAAATTCGACACTTCGGACGTTCCAATGCAGCATTTGTGCATCACCGCACCAAAGTATGGTGGACTATACAGGACATTTAATGACATACGTAATACTCAGTTTTTGTCGATTTTCTCGTCATACGAGTGCAAAAATGAAAAATGATCGACAGTTTGTAGTGTAAACTTTCGGCTCTATCAGAACATGTCAAATTTTATGATAAATTATGAATCAGTCTCAGTGAGGCCCCGTTTTCGATTGATCACACAACCCGACACCTCTACTTTATACTCATGCAACCCAAACGTCGACATTTTTGTGATAAAATAAAGATGTCGGATAGTTGTCGATGAAAATAGGAGTATAAACAAGGCGAAAAAACATTTAGCATCGTGTGCCTTGTGCAAAACCAGTTTTAGTACTCTATCGTTACGCATAAATGAACAACCTTATTGAATCAAAATTTGTTATGTTCAATCGACGGATACATGTGCCCTAATATGCTGTGTCAAGTATCAGTTCAAACAGTTTAATAATAAATGAGATATACTAAAAATATGTTTTGTTAACTGGTGGTTTAGAAGTTTCGTTCATATATATATAAAGGACCATCCCAAGTTTAATGTAATAAGCCTGTAGGGATTATCCATAAGTACATAAAGGATTGACAGTTGGCGGACATAAAATATCTGAAGTTTACATTGAGAATACTAGGTGAGTGTCTTTTGATATCAAATAAATCAGGCAAGGCTTTGAGAACGCTTGATGACATCGCGAGGCTTGCCGAGCAATTCAACATGCGTACTCAAAGTCGAGCCTGGTAAACTTGATATCAAAAGACGCAAACCTGGTATTCTATTTATCAGTTTGTCTTTTGTTTCACTCTTAAAACTAGCGAATATGACGTAATATTCGATTTTTGTGTTGATTCATTGGCGACGTCATTCAAAAAGTGCAAAGTCATCATGACCTGATAAAGGCACATGCCATGAGATAGGCAACGTTTATCAGGTCAACGTGCAACAATGCAGTTAATAGGAGAGGTGGCTGATAATTGCTGTTATTAGTTTCACCAAGAACAATACTGATCATGTTCGATCGAATAAATGTATTTCCAGTAGTTGTATCACTTTTTGGGGAGAATACAAACTGATGATTTCTACTTGATTTATAATGGAAATAGTTCCTAAATAATTTTTCCATCCACCGATTTAGCAAATAAATTGGAAAGTAATCGAAACTTTGTTTGACATTTATCGCCGCCATTTACACTCTCTATACTGATTTTCTACTCTCGCTTAAACTGGGTGCCATTCGCGCAATGAATTATGTCGTGCTATAATAAACCTACTGGAGTTGATTGAGCGTAAACAGTGGCATCAAATGTTAAGGAGAACATTTCATAACTCGATCATTTACTTTTCTTTTATGACGTTTCTTAGATTAGCTCCTCAATATACTTGAGTATGAAATTTATTTTTTACATAATATACTGAACAAAAGTGAAAACGCTACACCTGAATTGTTTGCCATCTATATACAACATTATGCAAATCAAGAATGCATTTGAAAGTGTATCTTAATGTTCAAATACTGGGTAATGCATACATGTAACAGTAAAAGTTTTACGGATGTTGTCACGAGGAAACACATGAAAGCCATTTAAATGTGACAGGGGTCCATTTTTTATCAGGTTGCCAATTTGAACGGAAATCTAACACAATTTAGGCCTTCAGAAATCCACTACCTACGAGATCCAACTGCACGAAATGGTAGTCTAGACATGTGACAATCAGAAATGTGAAGGACTTATCCCAAGTGTGTTTTGATCGTTTAGAAAAGCAATCTTAAAAAGCGGATTTTCACTCAAATTGCCAAGTTTAAAAATTTAACACTGAAATCACCATAGGAAAATCAATGTGTTGTTGCATCTTAGTATGAGGATATTAATAGTCGAGAAATGGTAAGAACAATGTGCTGAGAGGCCTACCTGATTTGGCAAAAGAAAATTATCGAAAATCGTGATTAATCGAAGATTACCAGACATTTAATATTCCCTATTTGTTTTTGTCAAAGGAAGATAATTTTCAATATTTTACAAATTCGCTAAATTTGAAATTGATTTCTGAGCTTGTTTCAAGTGATAAAGCAATTTTCTTTTGTCTTTTATGCAACACAATTAAGACCAATTTTGATAAGCATAACAATTTTAATTTGCGCCTGCGCAATAGCGAATTTCAGTGAATACAGCTGTAAACACTTAAAGGAGCATAACTCATACATCAAACAAGACAAATTGGTGGAGTTTAGACGAATCGTTTGCTGGATGTCTGGGTAACATTATTAAGCTTTAATAAATACTTTTTGACCAATACTTTCTCATAAAATATAGATAATTGTAGTGTAGCGTTTTCACTTTTGTTCAGTTTATATCCCACACTTCCAACGCATAATCAGATAATTTTCTAATATTTGATAATATAACATAGTGTACACTTCTACCACGACCTCTAAGGCATGACCTTCGATTTATTCAATGCATTTACCGTTACAGCCACGCCTCAAAGCGTTTGGTGGAAGTATACACTCGAGTGTTATAAATGTTGTGAAGGTGAACCACGCAACACGAAACAATGGCTCTTCGAACATATATTCCAGTGTTCATTGAATCGTGACAAAATTACCAATTTCGGACTGGTATGTACAAGTAGGCCGTGTGCAAGCACATGTTCAACAAAACCTCGCTTTGTTTTTGCATGTTCTGGAATGGACGAAAACTCACTAGGACAAAAGTCCACTTAACATTATCCCACTGGACAAAAGCCCACTGCTAAATTTGGCAAGGTGGACAAAATCCCACTTCTTTAACAAATAGGTTAAAATCTAATTATAAAAATGTTAACCCTAATCAGACTGCTCCTTCAGGGTAAGTCACTCCTGCAGTGTGTTTTACTGACAATATTATTTCTTATGTTCATGATGTGACCAACTACTAAATATGAGAGCTATTTACATCTGAAGAAAATTATTTACACTTTGGGTCAATTGGGAAGCATATGTCTAATTAATCCAAATGGCATTTGATCTGGTAGCAACAAGAAGCAAGCCCTTTTATGAAAGGTGCGAAACAAAAAAAGGCATGTTATGAAAATTCAAAATTGAGAAGAAGAGAGATGTCCGTTTGCCCATCATTCAGGCTTTTAAGTGCCTTTCAACAAAAAAATAGGGAATAGGTAGGGATAAATATGTGGAAAAAGTAGTGAAAAAGTAGGGAATATCGGTGTAAAAAATAGGGATGGTAGGGCTTTTCCAAGTACAAAAATTATCACAATGATTTGTTAGATATAGGAAATTGAACACTAAATAAGCAGGACAAGAGCTGTGATAATAGTACTGGCTAAACAGAGAAACCTTTTGGGATAAAAGATAATTTAATTATGCTTTAGTGGTGGACTCCCTGAAGAAAACTAAGACTGATTTCTAAAATCTGAGCGAGCAAAGCGAGCGAGAAAAAAATCTGGATTCTTACGCATAAATGACATTTTAGAGTGAAAAAGTAGGGATAGTAGGGCATTTTCAAGAAGAAGTAGGGAAAAGTAGGAGCAAATAAAAAAAGTAGGAAAAAAAAGGAAAAGAAGGGCCCACTTGAAAGCCTGCATTATTTCAACCATGTCCCTGTAAAATGCATATTAGTTGGTTTTTGCCCTAGTGGGCTTTTGTCCAGTGGGCTTTTTTCCTAGTGGACTTATACCCTAGTGGACTTTTGTCCTACAATCAATGAAAGTATACTCATAAACTATTTTACATTGGAAGTGTGAGTCAGTATAGAAGTCCAAATGTATGAGGCATTTTTCTAGCCAGAACAACATACAATGTCCTTTGTCCAGGCCCCGAGGTTATAAAACTTTGTCCATACTCAACTCAGCTGAGCACGCAATTTATCCGGCTCATAAATGTTAAAATGCCAACAATTGTTGGCATTTTAACATTTATTAGCATGATAAATACAATATCTGAGAGACTTAAAGCAAGAAACTTCTTTATTTGTCGGTAGTTTAGTTTTTTTATGAGCAGTTGAAATTTCACGCCCAGTTGAGTTGAGCATGAAAAAAGATTTATAACCTCGGGGCCTGGTCATGAATGTTTAAATGACAACATTTGTAGTCATTTTAAAATTTATGAAGAGGACAAATATCATGCTTATGTGCGTTGAGCATGAAACATATATTTGAGCCGCGACATGAAGTTTCCAACAATGTGGCATTTTGACATGAGACTTAGACGAGCCCATGCAGCCTCCTTTAAAGCTTAGAAACTCCAAGTTATGTCCAGTCAGTAGCTTAACACTCATAGAATATTCAAGCGACTAGCAAAAACTCTGATCATGATTATGCGGAGGCTTTTTTATGATTATGTATCCTGTTCATTGAGCTGGACTTGGGTCACACGCCAAAACTGGACTGGATTCGGCTTTTGATTTTGATTGTCTTTGTCTCTCTAGGCTACTGTAGTAGCGTTGAGGTGTTGTTATTTTTGAGCCACTATGAATCGATGCCATCTCGAGGCTATCCCCAACTTCCTTCTTCCGACAACAAAGCACCCGTAAGAACGCCTGCCGGAAGTTTGTATTAAACCAACCGTATAATATTGGATTAAGGCACGCAGAGCACATCGCCACAAGTAGGCTGTATCCATAAACTTGATTAAAGTTCCTGTCCATAAACAAGGTATAGTCGTAATCAGCCAACGTGTTCAGAATTGTCAGAGGAAGCCATGCTAGCGCAAAGGAAATGGCAATAGCTGTGAGCAGTAACATATTTCTCTTATGACGCTTTATATCTCGCAGCACTCGTAGGGTTTCACGCTCAGTACGAGGATTGAACTGTATTCTTAATCGCAGGAACTGACATATACGGCCATGCAGCGTTGATATAATAGCAAGAGGTGCGATGTACTGAAACAGCAAAACAAACGTAGTGTATAGCTTTTTCCATATCTCAGAAGGCCACACTTCCATGCATATCTTATAGAGTTTCATGTCAGCTACAGACGAATGAGCTTCATGTACCTCATGGAAAATCAGCATGGGAACACAGAGAATGATAGAAGCCAGCCACATCAGCACAATCCAATAGTAAACCAGTCTAGACTTGACCGAGTCCTGGGTAGCACACACGATAGCTGAGTACCGGTCCACGGCTATAGCAACAATAGTGAAGGTTGACACGAACACATTCACTGTCTGAAGGGTCGGTGCCACCCGACACATCACGTCTCCTAGATGCCAGTTCTTGAGTGTCAGTCGGACTAAAGAGAAGGGCATGGAAGCGATACACATGATGATACCGCAAACGGCAAGGTTAAGAATGAGTATATTCCTAGACTGCCGAAGGTGTTTGAACCTAATCACAACGTAACAGACGAGTGTATTGCCAAATATCCCTAAAACCATGACTAAACAGTAGAAGAATATCATCAACGCTTCCATTTCAGTCGTAAACCAATGCTCGTTCTGATATTCAGAGACAATTGATTTGCAATCGGATAAGCTGAGGTTTGAGCACATGGCCGAATCCTTCGTGCCATTTAGTGATAGCGCATCCATACTCTGAGGTTCGTTGTTCTCAAGCTCGATCGCTGTAAACTGCGACGATCTTGTGTGTATGTTATATGTGGATTCGTTATTCATTGTACCTGTTTCTGTATCAGCAATTGTTGAACATCCCCTGGAAAAGATAAAAAGTAAAGCTTACATTTAGGTCCAGATTAGGAAATTTTATGAGCGTAAAATTGAAATTATTTCCTTACCCATCAATTTAAACATGTGTTATGGGCGGTCAAAAGAACCGTCTCATTGAGACGGTTCTTTTGAGTGCCCACAACATGTGTTTTGGATGAGAAATAAAGAAACTAGTTTTCCAATACGCAAAGGGGTCAAACAAAAAGAGCCGAGCATTAATTTATTGTTTTTTATTGCATTCTTATAGCGGCCATTTTATGGGACATCGGCAAAAAGTGCAGAACCAGATTAGACGCCACAGAACGCGGCGTCTGATCAAGTATCACACTGTTTGCTTATACTATGTAATGCATTAAGGGTATATTTTGGCTCCACTTTGAGTCCCCAAAATATAAGTTGCTTTTCACAAATTTATTCTGATTGCTTTACTAGAACAATAATCCAAGTGTAAAAATCTGGTATTAGTTTGACTTTCTCTCCGACTTTAATAAATAAAATTTCTCTTGGTTAATAAAAATTGCCGTCGAAATAGAGTGAACGTTGAAAAGTGACCCTTTGAGAATTTTGACAGAGAAATTAACCCAGAGCTTAAGCAATTACCAAAAAGATATTTTAACAGATAATAAGTACAGCATATTAAAGGCTTTTTGGTATTTAGTTGTGCTGATGGCTAATTCTTAAACTTTCAGTGTCAAAGAGCATCAAGGGGTTATTTTGGGCTCCATATGATCCAAAATTTTATTGGTGCTTTTCACCAAGTTCTTAATTATTGATGTATTAGAACGTCGGACCCAAAAATACATACTGGCACGGATGGCAATATAAATCCGTGATACTGGGTCCGAGTTGCAGCAAAAGCTCAAGTGCAAATGGTTTGTATTAATTTGACTTTAAACGTTTCTATGGAAGCAAAAATGGTAGATTAGATCCAGTCCTTAAACATTTTTTTGACAATGTGCCATGTCATTAACTTGTAGCCAGTCTAACTCGGATGGCTCTGTTTTAAAACAGAGCCATCAGAGATAGACTGGCTATCATATACTTGTAGCCAGTCTATTTCTGATGGCTCTCTTTTAAAACAGAGCCACCAGAGTTAGACTGGCTACAAGTATATGATATGACACAATGATGAAAAATTGCTTTAAGGACTGGAGCCAGTCTACAAAAATGGCTATGGTAACAAGAAAAGAAACACATTTTTTATAATCCCGAGGTATGATCGTCGTTAATCATAAATGATCAGGGAAGGCTCAGATCAACCTGTGTTTCTAAGAAAGCTTATAAAGCCTTCAAATACATTTTGCGTGGTACAATCATATTCACTGACTGTTTAATCAAATCCATCAATACCTGGATACCAGCATCTGGGCATCGAACTCTTTAAAAAAAGGATCCTAAGCGGAGAAAAAAGCTTTTTTGTGAAAGCTACTACTTGCACTGGCGACTTCCTGATTATTAAAAAAACAAAAACAAAAAAAAACAAAACAACAACAGTGATTGGTGGATGTGAAGAGCATTATTCATAATCATAGAGTAAGGTGTTAACTTTTTGCCTACTGTATACTGGGTAATTTTTCATGTTTTTTTGTCGTTTGCTGATTATTTTTCAAAATCAACTTTTTCGAAAAAATCTCTCAGGAATACCATCAGAGTGTCAAACAGTTTGGAATCCTGATCAGACTGGACGTTTTGTCAGGCCTGATCTGGATCCAAACTGTTTGCAAAGGTAATCAGCAGACGACACTAGCAGGTAAAGGGTTAATAATGAAAAAGCGGAAAAAATATAATATTTTATATTAGACGGAGATGGAACTTTTTCTGTTTTCTCAAAGAACACACAAACTTACATGCTTACATGTAAGGCGTAGTACTATGTATTAAAAAACTCCATTTTACAAGCCGGGACTGGCGTAAGGAAAATAGTACTGTATTAGCCGGGTCCAGTCCTATTAAAACCATTATTTTGATTATCAACAGAATAAATGAAATTTATGATCTTTCAATAAAATATTGCTAAAGCGATATTTTATTGAGAAAAAAAAAACCCATAATCTTTACTTATAAACATTTGTTGGGCTGCAATCACACTCGTTATTGTGTTGGCATGGTTTATGTGAAGTCAGCGTCACGTTATCTAAGTAGATCCTCGATGTACACCCGAGGCCTGATTCCACGGAATTGGCAGAGGCAGTTCGGATAGAGATCCCAGATTGATCTGGGTGTACTCTTTCAACTGCTTTAAAAAGTATGTTCTGTTCAATTGTATTGATCTTGAGAATAGCTTCAGCAATAACAGGTAGAAATGTTTATTTTATACTCAGCAGTGAAATCAATGCATATCAAAAACAAATAAAAGTGATACCAATCACTAGTAAAATGATATGGTATCAATCACTAGATATCAATCACTAGTGATTGATATCACCCTATATTTTCACTGTAGCGTTTTTTTGGATAACCTCTGACTTTTCCGTTCACTTAATGCATCTCACTTCAAAACTTCAAACGCCCTAAACTTTCTTAATTGTGAACGAAAACATCAGGTGTGGGTACGCATTTTCTTAGTTAGAACGTGACGAATAACTTAGTACCAAACTTATTTGGGTTTGCTTAAAAGTTTCGTTTTTGCATTTTCAGCACCTCCCTATGTAGCCTATAAAAAGTATAAAATGAAAAGACATTTTACTTCTTTTCCGGTAAATACCAAATATATTTGATCTCGTGAGTTGAAAACATAATAATTTAAACTCGTGCTGCGCACTCGTGATAATTCTTATGTTTTCAACACACTCAATGGAATATATTTGATATCATTTGTTACTGGAGAAACCCTGGCCTCAACGTGTTTCAGTAAAAAAGTGTAATTTCACACCAAAAGGGTGTCATCTCAGCTGCCACCACTTTTGGTGTTAGTTTACACGTTGTACGTACAGTGTAGAATATTGAAGGTTTGGATTTAGCAAGTACAGATTTGTTCTACGAGTCTCGTTTCGAGAAAACCTGTCTTTTAGTTTTGCGACCAGACGAATAACCTTCTCGGCTACAGAGACTAGCTTGAATATAGAAGTTTTGCATGCTGCGAGTTTAATCTTTTAACTATCAAAGTTCACGAGCTGATCAGACGGCGAGGATACGCAGACTAGTATAAAATCAAAAGACCCATAGGTTCATGCCTACGATTTAAATTATTCTTCACCCTTTTCTGAAAGGGGAACAATTTCTGTGACCCTCAGTCGGCATCCTCGATTGCTCGCATGCAAGAAAGTCCTTGTTTTCTCACGGTGAGGTCCATATAGCTCTCGTATGAGCAGTACACCACTGGCGAAAGATGCTGATTAGACTGCACGGATAGGCGGATTGACACTTTGGTTGTGTATTTACTAGTATTATACGGTAGTGGTGTTGGTCATTCAATTTTCTGTGCGTAGGTGTATAATATGGATTTGGATTGAGGAGGCTATGAATTTCCGCTACCGATATAACAATTTCATGACAATATTGAATTTCTTTTTTGTTTTATTATTCAAGCCGGTACACGTTGTCATATGCGCCCATCGAATACTCTGATCAGCCTGCGCATCCGCGCAGTCTGATCAGAGTCTTTGTTGGGCGCTCTATGGGTGGTCATTGTTTTAGCATTTCTTCAGGCAGAAGACTCAGCTAAGACTGAACAGACTGTGTGGATCTGTAGACCGATTTGAATCTCAGCTGTGCTCACATGCCAACTTGTATCTTATACTGGACACCGGCTTAGTCGATAACATAAATCGTAGACTGGCTCCAGTCTCTCATGTGTTTATTTAAAAAAATGGTTCTTTATTCCTAATCCACCGATTGCATAATAAGGTATTAACCGACTGCTCTTTGCAGACTACCTGTGGTACCGCATTTGATTTCCACACAAGCAGGAAACCACATATTTGACGCGCTTTATTTATTTATGGGTTCAGCATGTTAAGGGTAAATAACAAGACATTCTAATAACTATAACTTATTAGCAAATCGGCACAGTCGTGCCTTTGGCTACTTACAAGATTCAACATGACAAACATTTGTCTGCCTGTTATTTGATTTCAAAAGAACACAATCACTACATTAAATCATGATATATATACCTGAAAACTGATCTTAACTGGCCTACAAGTTGATATAGGATGACAACCAACTCAAACTAGTTTCCAGAAAATAATATTTTTGACACTTGACCAATATCACCCTCTAGAGAGCTGAAATAGCATGATGAGTATGAAACTAGCATGGGCTGCATGAAAATGACATGATTTGCTGTTCACCTCTCAACAGATAAATTAAAAATTTAATGAATTTTAAAAACCGTTTTGTGTTGTTTGTTCATTTTTTGTTTGTTTGAATAAACAAAATGAAAACAACATTTCAAAATGTTAAATACTAAATTAAAATATTTTTAAGATATTTTAATAACAGTTGCTAAAAGATGTGAGAAAGTCCTTAGGTTGAACATGACTTCAACAACAAAAGTGAAAATAGAAAATTGCCATTCATAGCTGAAAAAACATATAACAAAACAGTTATAGACTTCAATTTCGATAGACATAAGCATTGATCTACCCTTAAAAGTGATATTCATCTCAGCCTTGCAGCCTTGGTGAATATCACGTTTCGGGTAGATAAATCTTCATGACTACCTCATTGAAGTCATTTATTGTATATTGTTATATGACTGGAGAGAATCCTGTTTCCTGATTGGCTCAATTTGTCTTTATAAATCTGTATGTCTATTGTCCGATTTTATTAACCTGACACAGGTGCATAATTTCACGGTTAGTGCACACTTGATATTTCACCTTCCATCGACTTTCGGTATTTACCGTAAGTTTTACGAGAATTTTGCAAGTACTAATGCAGATAATGAAACGTTTTGCGCTGTACTACTGACTAGTCAAGTGGTTTTGGTACAGAGTTTACAACCAAAAGGTCCTGAGTTCGAGTCCACGTAAGTTCTTGTTTTCTTTTTTACCTCTTTATTCAATTCGTTTAACATCATTATTATAGATGTACCACGACCTCTGAGTAATGTCCTTTGGATAAATATATTCAAAAGGTTGATGCATAACGCATACACTGAGCCAGCCTGTCTGGAACAACTACGTGCTTCAAAACAGAATAGTATACGTAATAAAACGCCTGAAACCCCTTTTTCTAGATCCGTATTTTCAATTTGGTAAATATAGTCACGCTTCAAAGTTATTTGTTTATCTATACTTGCATTCGTTATTGTTATTTTTGTAGGATCCTAACCGAGAACGTTTACCGTACGCTCGATATGTGAAGTTGAATCTATGTGCTTTTGATATATTTTTTAAAGTAATCGCAGATATTTAAAAAAAATCTGTTTTGCCTTGTTGCCAAGACTTGCTGCATACTTTTCTTCAGACGTTTTCCAACTAATCTTAAAGTTCAAACAACTTTTATAGTGAATACATTTAACCATATGTTTTGGCTATAATATGGAACAATATTTTCCAATTTTCGGACAGACTGACTCATTTTACGCGTTACGCATCAACCTTTTGAAATAGAATGATCCAAAATTTCATTCCTCAGAGGTCATGGTACATCTATAATAAATGAAATTAAACGAATCGAATAAAGGTAAAAAAAAATACACACACACACGTGGACTCGAACTCACGACCTTTTGGTTGTAAACTCTGTATCATAACCACTTGACTAGTCAGTAGGACGGTACAAAACGTTTCATTATCTGCATAAGTACTTGCAAAATTCCTGTAAAACTTACGGTAAATACCGAAAGTCGACGGAAGGTAAAAATATCTTGTGCACAAACCGTGAAATTATGCACCTGTGTCAGGTTAATAAAATCAGACAATACCCGAAAATCGGTCTTAATTGGCCTACAAGTTAATGTTGCATGAAAACCAGCTCAAACTAGTTTCCAGAAGCTAATAGTTATGACACTTTTCTTATATCATTCTCATGAGAGCTAAAAATAGCATGATGAGTATAAAACTAGCAAGTGTTGCATGAAATTGACATGGTTTGCTGTTTCACATCCCAACAGGTAAACTAAAGACTTTCATGAATATTAACAACTGTTTTGTTTTATTTTGTTTGTTAATTTATTTTTGTTTGAATAAACGAAACTTAAAAAAGTTTTATGATTAAATTTAACATTCAACATTCAGAGAATTAATATTCATTTGAAAATGCAAATACTACAATAGAATATTTTAATAACAGTTGCTAAAACTTGTGAAAAAGACCTTTGGTTGAAGGTTTAACATGACTTCAACAACAAAAGTGAAAGAAGAACATTTTCATTCTTTGTTGAAAAGTCATATAACATAACAGTTATTGACTTCAATATCCGTAGACATGAAGATTTATCTACTCTTAAAAGTGATATTCACCTCGGCCTAGCGACCTCAGTGAATTATCACTTTTTCGGGTAGATAAATCCTCATGTCAACCTTCATGAAGTCAATAATTGTATAATATCATCTGAAATCTCATGATTTTTTTGCATATATCATCTGAAAGATAACATATTCTCAGTGGTTTTTGTATTTTACCTGGAGCCAACATATACCAAACCTTATTTGTTTGCTAAAACAATACATTTTGCTATACTACATGTACATACTATTTTCACATTCTGAATTTTCATCAAATTTTAGAAATTTTGGAGATTTAACCACGGTATGTAGCTGTGGGGAAAATTACATGATCTGAGCTTTTGATAAGCTGAACATACTAGTATTATAGGACTTTTTGGTTACTGTAAAGGCGACACCTCATGAATGCATGATAGACATTTTTACCCACAGGCTGACACCTTACGCGTACACCTTACACTGACTTTATGGGTGCAGTGTATTGTGCATTTGCGGTCAACTTTTTAATTTTTACCAACCAAACTTATACGCAGATATGTTGTCTTATATGCTTTAGTGCATTATGAAAAGGCTGTATTTATAGAAAGTACTGCTGTATATATCGTCACCGAACCTAATGTGAATTAAGAGTGATGACCACAAAACTGCAAATGACATGTTTCTGGGAATTAAAAATATTTCAGCCACTATTTCATGTGCTTTGAGCTATTAGAAAACATCGTAATATAAGACCAACATTCTGCCCTGGGTTACAAATAACAACCTCCGAGTAACCAAGACATCTTGGGGTAATAGGAATTATTGACCTAAAAAACACAATCGCTGTATTTCATGCTCTGGTTAAGATATTTGGGGATTTTCTCAGAATACGCAGGATAACTTTACATACATGTACATGTACATGTACGTCGGTACGGTCTATGCGTCTGCTTTGATTTTGTTTGTTTAATTTGATTCTTTACGTCCCATCAACAATCTTTCAGTTATATTGGGATGAGTCTTCCTGGGTTGAAACAGTACTAAGCTAGAATAAATGGGTCTTGCTCAAGGACCACAACGCAGTGACGCCGGTGAGGCTCGATTCCGCGGCTCGTCGGTCTCGAGTCAAGCACTCTACCACTGAGCTACTGCGCTCTGCAGTTTAAAGTTGTCGGACACAGAATTTCATCCGTTGTCTGCGCTTGTTGATACAATAACATTTGCTCATCATTTCACATGCTTTAGAGTCTCCGATTTATGGCGGCAAAGAAAGTCGTTCCCGTTGTCCTTATAAATTTTACCCATACTGTCTAGGACACATTAAAATATGAGATTCTTCCACTAAACATTGACTGCTGCACCGATGATTTCTCTCATATGTGGAATATCCTACATGTACATGTACCTCAGCGGGTGTTTATAGAATATGTGGAATATCCTACATGTACATGTACCGAGCAGCTGTACATAGTTTGGATGCTGAATTCACTGTTTTAGAAATGACGACCTCGAATGCCTTTTTTTTCTCGTGAGCTCAAGATTTTGTAACATTTCATACATGCTTCTATCTTGCCAACGTATCGGACGAGATTAACTTTTTCCTCGCTGGTGGCGAGTTGTGTCTTTGGCTTCAGTTAAGAACCAGATCAGACCGACAACATAAACTTTGTAACTATTTGACATTCTGGTGGTGTTCTGGATTATGTTTTGAAATACTAATTTAGAGAAACTGTGCAGGCTTCAAAAAAGCATGCAAAATTACCTAGCATGCAAAGACGCTAACTGAATTAGAAGTATCCCGTTTTTAACATGGTGGACAATGTGGTTTGAGGTGTCAATGGTCGGTTGTGAAATTCAGATACGGTCTTTTTGAAGTTATCAGACGTTTCCATGGCATGTGAAAACATTCACAGTCATATATATGATGATTTGTGGTACTCATGCAATAGTATGTACATTATAATTGTTGTGGTGTCAAATATTTTTTAAGCGCAGTTCCAGATTCAAAAGTGATATATGATCCTTCTTTCTTTAATCTAAAGTCTAATCTGTTCACGATATGTGAGGTATTAAATCGGGTAGGCGGCGATGCTGTGCGCAATTCTTAAAACTTAGAGTCCAAAAATACCACAATCACATACTGCAGACCAACCAACCACGCCGTGAGGAAGAGAAACGGAACACTTACAGCCGCATGACAGCAAGAAGACAATTAAAATAAAGCAATCAGCTCTCTCTTCCCTAGCAGAATGCGTGCAAAACTAGAATTGATACTAAGTACTGTATAGCAAAACAAGGAACAAACACAAAACTCCCACACACAGTGAGAGCAACAATAAACTATAAAATCAACTGGTCGTAATGTGCACGACCCGTGGTGAACATATATCTTAGAAACAGCATTTTAAAGTTAAATCAGTTTTTACTGATCTGACTGTGCCGAAGAAAGCGAGAGCATCATTGGGGATATGTCGCAGTTGCGGTTCACATATTAAGTATGAACACTTTGATCAAAATACATATATAACATGTCGTTCAAAGTTATAAGCATTTTCACTAAAATACCTCGACAGGCCTAAATGATGCTAGGCAAAGCGTCGTCACCGTTTTGCATACACGTGTCTGAACAATGTTAAAATTAATAATAAGAAATAATTATGCAAAATTTGATCGAAATATACCATGTGGTTTAAGATTTATGAACATTTATACTAACTGACCATTACCCGCCTGACTGATGCTCGGCATAAGCCTTGTCCGCCAAACGAAACTTTTACGCATGCAAGTGTTTGAACAATGATGAAATGTATACCTATGCAAAATTTGATCAAACTAGTATACCATCTGGTTATAAAGTTATGGCCATTCAACAACGACAGAATCACCACCAAAGAATGGACAGCAGCGGAAGCTACTGGTTGCTTAAATGCGTTATGGCGCTCAATCTTTGCTCTGGATTCTGCTGGATTCTTTTAAAACACAAACGTGTTAAGCTCGTATAGAGGATTTCTAATTTATGCAAAACATTACTACAGAGGAACAAACTATCAATGATTTGGTGAAACAAAGAAAATGGCTCACAGAGAGTTAGAACTAAAGAGCACCTCAAATTGAGCCACGGTGGGCCCAGCTGAAAACAAGCATAAGAAGCCAGCATAAAGACGAAAGCTTCTGAGACTGAGGTCTGCTCCATCGTGATGCAATTAAAGTGGAAACAATAGCTAAACCGTGATTTGGTTTTCTACCAGGCATACTGACTGTCGCAACGTATTAAATTGATGACATCTACAGTTTCAATAAATAGAATACCTTCCACTGTTTCGGGCAAACAAGCAAGGTCCTGGCCAACCCAGCTTACCTTGATTGTGATTGACTTTGTAATAACGAAAGAAGTACTCACCTAGAACACATTTACCACATGACACTCTGCCATCCAAAGATGCAACCACACACCAAATGTGGGATCCCTAGCTCAAATAATGTAGGTGATATGCTCCGGACACAATTATTCTATAAACTAGGTCAGAGGTCAAGGTCACAATGACCCAAAAATAGTATGCGACGTTCTGCCATCCCAAGATGCATCGACTCATCTAATTTGGAATTTCTACCTCAAAGAATATAGAAGTTTTGCACCAGGCTTGATGCCGTTTCTAGAACCTAGGTCAGAGGTTAAGATCACAGTGACCAGAAAATGGAACGTGACAATCCGCCATTTCAAGATACACTCACACACCAAATTGCCATCCAAGATGCATTTACGCACCAAATTTGGAATTCCTACCTTAAAAAATGTACGAGATGTGATCTAGACAAGAATTCTTAAAACTAGGTCAAAGGTCAATGTCACAGTGACTCGAATATGGTACGTGACACTCCGCCATCCCAAGATGCATTTCCACACCAAATTTAGAATTCCTACCTCAAAGAATATAGGAGAAATGCACCAGACTCAAAGCAGTTTTTAGAAACTAGGTCAGAGGTAAATGTCAATGTCACAGAAACCCAAGGATGGTGCGCGACACTTTGTCATCCCAAGATGCACCAACAAACCAAATTTGGGATCCCTACCTCAAATAAGATAGGAGATATGCTCCGGACACGATTATTCTAAAAACTAGGTCAGATGTCAAGGTCACAGTGCCCTAGACATGTTACGAGACACTTTGCTATCTCAATATGCATCCACACACCAAATTTGGAATTCCTTTCCCAAAGAATATAGGAGATATGCACTAGACAAGGAGCGGGACGGACTGACTGACGGATGGACAAACGGACGGGGGAATGGACAAAGCAATTACTATATGCCTCCCACAGTTCCTTTGGGGGCATAAAAACAGTTTTGTTAAAAAAAGCTGAGCTCATGATTGCCGCAAACCCAGTGCGTATATACAGTACATCATAGTATAAAGCCTGAATCGCCGTCCGATGGTTGGTGTTTTGTAATTTTGACATCAAAATGAATGTTGAGATGTTCCCTAAAATTTAATCCGCAGTCAGTTATCCGCTATCAGCAGTTCGCTTTGTGGGTAAAAATGTCTGATTAGGACTGGCCTACCTTAGACATAGGTAAAAGATGAAAATGAGGCGTGGTTTTATTCAAAAGTAACTGTATCATCTTTCGCTTTTACCTCAGTATTGACGCGAAACGCACTATTTAGTCTTTAAAACGTCTGAATCTGAAAATTTCTATTTAACATAAGCATAGAGGCAAACATTGTTGACCAAGATCAGACTGCTCCTATAGGAGCAGTCTGATCTGGTTCCACAATGTTTGTCTATGAGGCATCAAATATTTTAGAGGACGACACAAAACATACATATTGTGAGTATGCGCTTTAAGGGTTAATAAATGTGAGTTCAGTGTGTATATGGTTAGGATTTTCATGAAGTGCACGCACATTTGCGCGGCCCAAACAACTTATTAATTATTCACCAAATTATAAATAGAACCTGATTTCCCTTGTTTAGCAGGTGAAATAGCCGAACCACGCCCAGATATGAATATTAAAATTACCGCCTTTACAGAGAGCAAAAAGGTTTATTACAGTAAAACCAGTCTTAAGCGGCCACTTAAAAACAGACAAAACAAAGGTCTTAATGGAAAATGGTACCTTAATGAAGGTCGAAAGAATTGCAGAATGCTCCCCTTAGAGCATTCTGCAATACTTTTGACCTGCATTAAGCGATGATCGGTATTGAAAACCAATTTTTGTGTTCTATTTGAGTGGCCGCTTAAGACAGGTTTTACTGTAGAAGAAATGAAATTCTGATTCTGGTTGTTCCACGAACTCTTTCTTCCCGCGGAATGTTATCATGACTACCCCTTTCAATTTCTAACTTGTATGAGACCTGTCTAAAAGATGTTAATGCACTAGATTAATGATTGTTTTGTTTTTGTTTAAATTTGATTCTTTACGTTAAAGTCAACTATCTTTCCGTTACGTCGGGACGGATCTTCCTGGGTTGAACCAGTTAGGATTAATGTGTCTTGCTCAAGGACAAAACACAGTTACGCCTGTGAGGCTCGAACCCGAAGCCCTTCGGTCTCGAGTCAAGCGCTGCGCTCCCTGGGATTAAAGATTGAATCAAAACGGTGTTTAATCTTGGAAGACAATACAATTGATTGATTGAGTATAGGCTTAAAGTCCCAGTCAACAATATTTCGTCATGTCGGGGCTCCTCGACCATGATTCGAAGCAATTTTCTTTCGAGACCATGACAATACAGGTTTACATTATAACAAAATAAAATAATATTTTTTCAATACCTCTGCAAGAATAAAACTTAATTCTTTTTTATCAGAATAAAACAAATGAAGAAAAGTATTAAACAGTAGCTCTATAAAGAGTATTTCATTCAGATATGGAGTAAACTCTTTTAGTCCAAATATTCCTTTTCATACCCCAAATTCGGAAAATTTTGACAATTACGATATGCATGTACACACACTAGCCTTGCTTGTTATACTACATGTACATATATACGAATTGCATTGCTAAAGTAAACAGAAAAAATACAAATTAAAACGTATTGATAGTCAAGCGGGATTTGAACTTCCTCTTTGTTACTTTCTATTGTAAAATTGAAATCAAATCTGATATTTACCCCTCGATCACCACGCATAAAGCAATCCAATAAAGTTATCAATTATGTAACTCGCACGCACTTTCCATACGGACTTCAATGGAAATCTTGCCCTTACTCGTTTATTTTTGCGAGCTTTCCTGCACAACCGTCGATAATTTAGCAATGAGAAGTTAGTTCGATATTCGACATTCGATATTCGATATTCAAATGTAGAAGTTAGTTCGATATTCGACATTCGATATTCGATATTCAAATGGAGAAGTTAGTTCGATATTCGACATTCGATATTCGGTTTTCAAATGGAGAAGTTAGTTCGATATTCGACATTCGATATTCGATATTCAGATGGAGAAGTTAGTTCGATATTCGATATTCGAACTGCCGCTGTTGATCATCTAATTAGGGTCAAAACATTCTTTGGCAATCGGAAAGTGACCGAATATCAAGTTTTTAATATCAAAACTAACTTTTAATTCACGATATTGAATATCAAATTGCCAATTCGATATTCGTAGTTCGATATTCGATATTCGAACAACCGCATTTTTTCATCTTATTATGGTCAAAAACCTTCTTTGGCATTCGGAAAGTTACCGAATGTCAAATTTTTAAGATCAAAACTAACTTTAAATGCACGATTTTGAATATCAAATTACCAATTCGATATTCGTAATTTGATATTCGAACTGCCGCTGTTTTTCATCTTATTAGTGTCAAAAACCTTCTTAAGCATTCAGAAAGTTACCGAATATCAAGTTTTTAATATCAAAACTAACTTTTAATGCACGATTTTGAATATCAAATTACTAATTCGATATTCGTAATTCGATATTCGATATTCGAACTGCCCCTGTTTTTCGTCTTCTTATGGTCAAAAACCTTCTTTAGCAATCGGAAAGTGACCGAATATCAAGTTTTTAATATCAAAGCTAACTTTTAATTCACGATTTTGAATATCAAATTGCCAATTCGATATTCGTAGTTCGATATTCGATATTCGAACTGCCGCTGTTTTTCGTCTTATTAGGGTCAAAAACCTTCTTTGGCATTCGGAAAGTTACCGAAAATCAAATTTTTAATATCAAAACTAACTTTTAATTCACGATTTTGAATATCAAATTACCAATTCGATATTCGTAATTCGACATTCGATATTCGAACTGCCGCTGTTTTTCATCTTATTAGTGTCAAAAACCTTCTTAAGCATTCAGAAAGTTACCGAATATCAAGTTTTTAATATCAAAACTAACTTTTAATGCACGATTTTGAATATCAAATTACTAATTCGATATTCGTAATTCGATATTCGAACTGCCCCTGTTTTTCGTCTTCTTATGGTCAAAAACCTTCTTCAGCAATCGGAAAGTGACCGAATATCAAGTTTTTAATATCAAAACTAACTTTTAATTCACGATTTTGAATATCAAATTGCAAATTCGATATTCGTAGTTCGATATTCGATATTCGAACTACCGCATTTTTTCATCTTATTAGGGTCAAAAACCTTCTTTGGCATTCGGAAAGTTACCGAATATCAAATTTTTAATATCAAAACTAACTTTTAATTCACGATTTTGAATATCAAATTACAAATTCGTAATTCGACATTCGATATTCGAACTGCCGCTGTTTTTCATCTTATTAGTGTCAAAAACCTTCTTAAGCATTCGGAAAGTTACCGAATATCAAGTTTTTAAAATCAAAACAAACTTTTAATGCACGATTTTGAATATCAAATTACTAATTCGATATTCGTAATTCGATATTCGATATTCGAACTGCCCCTGTTTTTCGTCTTCTTATGGTCAAAAACCTTCTTTAGCAATCGGAAAGTGACCGAATATCAAATTTTTAATATCAAAACTAACTTTTAATTCACGATTTTGAATATCAAATTGCCAATTCGATATTCGTACATGTGTAGTTCGATATTCGATATTCGAACTACCGCATTTTTTCATCTTATTAGGGTCAAAAACCTTCTTTGGCATTGGGAAAGTGACCGAATATCAAATTTTTAATATCAAAACTAACTTTTAACGATTTTGAATATCAAATTACCAATTCGATATTCGAAATTCGATATTCGATATTCGAATTGCCGCTGTTTTTCATCTTATTAGTGTCAAAAACTTTCATAAGCATTCAGAAAGTTACCGAATATCAAGTTTTTAATATAAAAACTAACTTTTATTACACGATTTTGAATATCAAATTACCAATTGTATATTCGTAAGTTGATATTCGATATTCGAACTGCCTCAGTTTTTCATCTTATTAGTGTCAAAAACCTTCTTAAGCATTCGGAAAGTTACCGAATATCAAGTTTTTAATATCAAAACTAACTTTTAATTCACGATTTTGAATATCAAATTACTAATTCGATATTCGTATTTCGATATTCGATATTCGAACTGCCCCTGTTTTTCGTCTTATGGTCAAAAACCTACTTTTGCATTCGGAAAGTTTCCGAATATCAAATTTTTAATATCAAAACTAACTTTAAATGCACAATTTTGAATATCAAATTATCAATTCGATCTTCGTAATTCGATATTCGATATTCGAAATGCCGATGTTTTTCATCTTATTAGTGTCTAAAACCTTCTTAAGCATTCGGAAAGTTACCGAATATCAAGTTTTTAATATTTAAACTGACTTTTAATGCACGATTTTGAATATCAAATTACCAATTCGATATTCATAATTCGATATTCGATATTCGAACTGCCGCTGTTTTTCGTCTTATTAGGGTCAAAAACTGTTTTTGGCATTCGGAAAGTTACCAAATATCAAATTTTTAATATCAAAACTAACTTTTAATGCACCGTTTTGAATATCAAATTACCAATTCGATATTCGACATTCGAACTGCCGCTGTTTTTCTTCTTATTAGGGTCAAAAACCTTCTTTGGCATTCGGAAAGTTACCGAATATCAACTTTTTAATATCCAAACTAACTTTTAATGCACGAGTTTGAATATCAAATTACCAATTCGATATTCGTAATTCAATATTCGATATTCGAACTGCCGATGTTTTCATATTATAAGGGTCAAAAATCTCTTAAGCGTTTGGAAAGTTACCGAATATCAAGTTTTTAATATCAAAACTAACTGTCAATGGACGATTTTGAATATCAAAATGCCATTTCTATATTTGCATTTCGATTTTCCATATTTGTTCTGTGACTATTTATCATCTTATTGTTTAAAAACTGTTTTTGCACTGATTATCAGGTTTTCATTAACAAAGCTTACTTTTACATGTGAAAGTTAAATTTAAATGCGTATTTTTAGCTCGGCAGACGTTCAGCCACCCGTTTGATACAACTCCCCCTGACCATAGGGCTACCTTGTGAAACCTACAGTCGAGTCTCCCTATGGAAACTATTGCTCTCCCCTTTTCGAGCAGCGTACTTTGAGATATCGCGCTCAGGGGATAGCAAAATCGAACAAACACCGCCAATCAGGGTACACATTGATGCACATGGGTGAAGATGAGCAAACGGGGGACGGATTTTCTGCTCAGAAAAATTCCGACGGTCCGTGCGGGGTTCGAACCTGGGACCTCTCGATCCCCAGTCATGAGTCTTACCTCTAGACCACCGTCCCTACATGTACATGCAATGCAAGATTTTGAATATCAAAATGCTATTTCAATATTCGATTTTCGACATTCGGACGCTCTCTGGTTTCGAAACCAGTAGAAAATTTTTAAGCCCCTCAGCTGCTTTAGTTGCTGCCCGTTCTAAGTCGGTGGTTCTGTTGTTGTTTAGTTAATGTTTAATTTTAGTCATTGATATGCAGTACTTAGTGTCATTTCTAGTTTTGCAATCATCTTGCTGTGGAACAGAAAGCTGGTTACTTTACTTTAATTGTCTTCCTGATACATGTATCTAGTTGTTATTAGTGTTCTGTGGCGCTTCCTCAAAGTATCATGATTGTGTTGGGCTGTAATGTATGCGTGTTTTATTCTTGGGGTCCTCACTTACTTTTCTAAGTTGAATGAATATAACGTTTTCCAAGAAATAAAATAGACTGGTCCGTAACACCCAACCATTGTACATTTGCTCAGAGTACATTCGTAGCTGAAGCAAATTTGTACATGGGCTGTGTGTGTAGATTTATGTTCCAAGTCACAATATTTAAGGTGTGTCAAAGGAAAAAGTCTACGCTATCTAATAGAATTTCCGGAATTCTAACTTGAAGAAGGAACCAGACATGGCGATTTTATTGAATTTAAGGTCCATCTCATTCATAGGAAACAGACCCCTCTACTTGGATTTTATGCTATGAAGGAGTGGGATTGGTTGGTGAAACGGCAGTGTTATTCACCATCGCATCAGCGATGGTATTATTCGTTAGTTGTTAGCTTGCTTCTGAAAACGAAAGGGCTTATTAGAGATCTTCTCCTCGAGCCGGAATCGAGATCCCCCTATGGAGCTTACTCGGGTATTCTCGGCTTCTTATTCAATCCGGACATTCTCGGCTCAGCGTGACGAAATGCCAGAAGGCAGATGGGACAGTTTCAATATGCCCCTTATAAACTCATCGTTTATCACTGGGTGGGAGCGAAAAGTACACGTGACCCATTCTGTTGATCTGTATAGTGGACCAATCCTTGTGTGAAGCATGTCCGGTAAGTTTCAGAGTGTTTATTTTTGTGATTTAATATTATTTACCTTAAGAATTTCAGCTTCATACCTGTAGTACAAGAAGCATAAGTCAAGGTCTTTTCGACGTATTACTCCGTTTTTTCTGTTTATTGCCGTGATTTCGGTTATTTACACGTTTATTCTTAGAAAATCATCATTCTACTTTCGATTTTAAAAGCAACACCGGTACTTTTTCATAAATATTTGCCAAAAACGTTATTTGAAATGACTGATGTTGCATTATGAGTATTTCATGATGTATTTTGTTTCAGATTATATTAATATTTCTAAATACCGTGCTATGTAAGTGCAATTAATTACAATGGAAATCATAGAGGGGTCAAAAATTGTTCTGCATCGCGTGTTGCAAAACTTACTATCAGCACTGGACGTCGTGTTGCAGGCATGCTGTATAGTATGTTATGATAATATTATAAAGGGGGTTCGATGTTTTTCGTAAGATAACATTTAAATATGTTTGAAATTCTTTTTCTAAAGTGAGAAAACTTGGCATATGCACACATTATTTGTTGAGTACTAATAGTACAAAATGACACTCTTCCAGTCGTGGGGGTCCTTAGGCAGAGACTATCCGGGGGTGGGGGGAGGTACTCCTATATTTTCATATATATTTAGGTTCGGAGCATTATTTTTGGTTCAAAATTTCAGAAAAGTAATACTTTTGGGAGTATGAAGATTTGTGGATATATAATTATATATTTTTTTTTTTTTTTGGGGGGGGGGGTCATTACGAAATCGGACTTTTTTTTCTTTTTTTTTTTGGGGGGGGGGGGTCATTTCTATACGTTATAGGGCGTTTAAAGGTCAAGATACAGAATGGGAAAAAATTTTTGGGCCGCAAATTTTCAAATATTTTTGGGTATACCTGATATTCCTGATTTTTTTTTTTTTTTTTTTTTTTGGGGGGGGGGGGTTTGGGGTAAACAGTAGATGCTGGGTCCAAGCCTATGTATGAAGAAAAATTGAGAGTACCCCCTGGGGTGTCTTTGGGTACAGATTTATACTTCTACTTTAGACTTGTATGGAGGGCTCGGCATTAGGATGCTTTAAATGACCAGGCTAGAGGCACAGTTTGATAATCCTGATCATAACTAAGAAATACGATTCAGAAATGTCTCTATCTAGATGGGAAAGTCTAAAAGCCCTTTACTCCAGGAAGTCATTGTATCTTATATAATCATCATGTATAGGTGCATGACTGATCCTGGTTATCTCAACTTGATGGCCGGCTACGGATACGAATGCGTCTCTAGCACGCTCAAATAGGCCGAATTGCCTCCTTTAAGACGGGAAAGTTTAAAAGTCTTTCACTTGACGAAGCCATTGTTTGATGTATTACTTGTCCTGGATATACCAAAGTAGTATAGGCGCCACTATAGAGTCAATAACGTCACGACGTCAGATCCAAGATGGCAGCCCCCATGACTTCCGGTCCAAGATGGTGGCCCCCACGACACCAAGATGGCGGCCCCCCACGACTTCAGATCCAAGATGGCGGCCCCCACGAAGTCAGATACGAGATGGCGGCCCCTGTGACGCGTTCGGTTTCACCTCGGAGGGTGAGTCAACGCCCTAGACCACGAGAAGGTAGCGTCACGTCCTAGAGCGCGGTGTCGTTCTTCTATATACAAGGGTGAGGGGCCTCTCATTTATTTCCGGGTGGTTTTTTTACGAAGTTCAGAACGAGATCCAGTCTTTAATGATGTAGCGGGTCGCAGCGCTCTGTTTATCCCGTTCCCCGGGTGGACCCTTTTTTTTCAGCACGGTCCATTCACGTCTTTTTCCACGTACTGATCGGCTTCGTAATGGGGTCGTAAAGGCTGAGAGGGATATGATTGTTTATCAACGTAGAACGGGTTCCTTGCCATGCATATGGCGTCTGGCTAACTTAGGAGCATATTGCGCAATTATTTGCTGTTCGTCCTTTAGTATCTTAATGAATTCCAGTCCGAAGTTACTGTCTTACGCCCTCCGTCCGTTATACTATCCTCTCCTTTTCGCTTAAGCTCCGATTTTGCCATTTCTAAAGCTTGGGCTACTGGGGTGACCAGGTTCACTATGGGTTTTTCCTTTTGTCTCATTTCTTTCAACTCTCTGTATTTCCGTCCACTACCCACAATATAATGACCCTGACTGTCGCGTTCCGCGTAGCCATCTCTAACATCCAGCAAATACTGATACCATTTGTTGGGATCCGACACGTACGGAATCCACTTCTGCTGTTGGTAATCGTAAAGGAGTCTAGTGCCCATCTCTTTTGATCGATTTCCTCCTTCGTGCTCGAGTTATTCTTACGCTCTATTCATACGAACGGGCGAGAGTCTAGTTCACTATCCTCAAGCACCTCGATTAATCGCTCAGCAGCCTCTCTGGCTTCGCGCCGTAGTTGTCTACATCTCATCCGAAACAACAGTTCATCAATCAAAGCTATACACATAAAAGTAATGGCGAACATATTTACGCCTACTCAATACTTAATCCCTTTTCTTAGTTACCAGTTTTGATAGTCATTCGGGTTACACTCCGAACACCGTAATGCGCCTAACTGATTCATGTGATCACTTTGCACGTAACAGGGTACGACCCCGTCTAGTTCGGGTAAGGCCCTTCCAATTTCTGTTAAGAGTTCTTTGACGGCAATGTATTCTGGGGGTCTCAGGTATAATCCCTTTTTCGTAGGTATCACCTCTTCTTGCGGCTTCCAATACTGCCTTATATCCATACATGCGCTGCCCTCGGTGATGGTACAATAGACGTTCCCTCCAAGATGACTCTTATAGTTTTGTTTCTCTGTCCTCGCTTGATCCGCGTATTCTAAGTAATCCACCCAATTCTTCCATCGCATCAAGGTTAAGCTGATACCTTTCTTGGTCGGTTTGTCATCTTTCCATTCTCTCAGGTCAACACGCAGTTCACCTTTCCATTCTGTGACCTCGATAAAGCGATCGTTTCCGAGACTGAATCTGCATCTAGACATGTTTACTGTTTGACTGTCAGAATAGATATGACTAGATTGCTGCAAAGCGCCTTATATAGTGAGGGGTCTCTTCTGATTGGTCAATTATCCAGCCATCCGATTGGTCAACCTCCTCACTCCTGATCCCTCCTCCTCATTCTCCTTCACGACGTAGTAGAGTCCTCTTGGTCTTCAGAGGCTTTCTCGGTTTCTATATTATGATTCGGCCATACGTCCATAAATAAATCTTTTCTGAGTTTGATGGCTTGTCTGATAGAGTCCGCCTGATTCATATTGTGTTGGTTCTTAACGTTTTAGCCGATTCCAGTATTTGCTGTTGAACAGGATCCTCTTGTAGCTCGTAATAATCTATTAGAAATTGAGCGTAATCTCGTCTGAGTTTTTTGCGGAGAGAAGGCAAATCATCATTGGCTGCGAGATGAATAGCTTTATCCGAACTAAAACCTCGCTCTTCATAAGCATTCACTTTAGCTTTAAACTGCTCTACGTTCTCCTGCCTGATCGGATTTTGAAATCTCCTGTTCCAGATGTCGAGTTTAGAGCGCTCATCTCTTTGTTTTCTTCGTTTACCTGGAGGGCTTAAATCGCTTACCCTCCTATTCCATATATCCGGTTTATAACTTTCATCTCTTTCTTTATCCGGAGGGCTGATAGAGCGTATATAATCTAGGAATTCCACACTGTCAGCATCTTCATCATCAGAAATATCTCCGTCATCGGGAGACTGTTGATCGACAAATATGTCAGTTTGTAGTCTGTCCTGTTCGGATGTACTCGATTTAAGATCTAGGACGAGGTAACCATAAGGTCTTGCCGTGGCATCTTCAAATTTCCTCATAAATGTGGCGCAAGTGGACGGATAAATTCTTCTTGCCAAGGTCGCAACTTGTCGTCTGTCGATCGGATTATTAAACAAGACCAAATATTGCGTATATAAAGCGATATCCCTGCAAGCTCTACCTTGAGGAAATACGTTTTGAGTCAAATACACGATAGATATATTTCTGTGGTGACTGCCTTTCGTAAAAAGGTCGGCAATTCTCTGGTCACACTTTGCTTTGGTCATCAGGTCATCAAAAATAATTAGGTTCCTTTTTGAGGGATCGATAAACTGAGCATTATCGAGATAGTCTGGGATACCCCGTATAAATTCTATACACGGAATTCTCTTCTGAAGGTTTTCGTACAGGGGCTGCCATTGTCCAAAACACCATAAGATTCGTTCCGGTGGCGGTTGTACTAACGTGGAAAGTAACAGTTTTCTAGTCCATTCCGTTTTCCCCGATCCACTGGGTCCAGTTACCATCATAGAGAATGGGTGTCTAAATGTCATTTCCTTCAATGGTTGTGACTGGTCCGTATATTTCCCACTGCCATGGACATTGCGTTCATGTCTTTGCAATGCATCACGCCTACTATAGGACTGGTTGCAGATCAAACACCTGATCATTTTGTCTCAGTTAGTATTGCTTGTCTACCTTCATACGGGTGTCATCCTTCTTACGATCATTGGATCATTGTTACCACCACCACCGACACCGACACCACCACCACCGACACCAACCACCACCACAGACACCACCCACCACCACCACCCACCACCACCACCCACCACCACCACCCACCACCATCCACCTCCACCACCACCACCACATGGTGGACCATTGTTTCCTGACTGTACATTCACTACATCCTCACTGTATCCTCACTGTACCCCAACTGAACCCTCACTGTGCCCCAATATACCCTCACTGTACTCTCACTGTACTCTCACTGTATCCTCCCTGTACCCTCACTGTATCCCACTTTACCCCAACTGAACCCTCACTGTATCCTCACTGTACCCTCACTGTATCCTCACTGTGCCCCCACTGTACTCTCACAGTATCCCCACTGTATCCTCCCTGTACCCTCAATGTATCCTTCTTCCCTCCTCCTCCTCACCCTCTCCACCTCCCTCCTAATCTCACTGTACCCAAACTGAACCCTCACTGTGCCCCAATGTACCCTCACTGTATCCTCACTGTACCCCACTGTACCCTCACTGTATCCCAACTGAACCCTCACTGTATCCTCACTGTGCCCCAATGTACCCTCACTGTATACTCACTGTACCCCACTGTACTCTCACTGTAACCCCACTGTATCCTCCCTGTACCCTCAATGTATCCTCCTTTCCTCCTCCTCCTGACCCTCTCCTCCTCCCTCCTAATCCCACTGTACCCCAACTGAACCCTCACTGTGCCCCAATGTACCCTCACTGTATCCTCACTGTACCCCACTGTACTCTCACTGTATCCCCATTGTATCCTCCCTGTACCCTCACTGTATCCTCCTTCCCCCTCCTCCTCACCCTCTCCTCCTCCCTCCTAGCTCCATTATGAATTCGAACTATCATGATCACTGTTTTTTACGGCCATTATACTCGTTGTAGAACGTTCTATCATCGTAGGTTCACCGGTAATTGTGGGTTGACCATGATTATATAATGATTAAGCATAACAGTTTCGCTTTAAACAACCAGTCGTCAGCATTTACGCTATGTATAGTCTTAAGATGATGTACTATATTTAGCACATCCTTTCTATGGCATATTGGACACTGGAACTTGTATCTATGAGGCATAGTTTTGATCTGTTTTTTAAACACCATTTAAAACGAAACTTTATGTATATCAGCTTGCTGGGCAAACCTTTCCTTTTAAATCGAAACTTTTATAATACAAACGCGAACCTTCCTTTAAAAACGACACTTTTATGTATAACCTGGCAAGCCTTTCCTTTTAAATCTAAACGCTTATAATACAAGTGCGAGCCTTCCTTTTAAAACGACACTTTTATGTTTCAGCTTCCTGGGCAATGCTTTTCACGCGTTCTTATAACGCGAAGATGAATCACGCTATTAAAAAAAACGTGTGGCGTTCGAAAACACCAGTTTACAAACGTTTGAGCTAAATAGTATCATTTAAACTGTTCAATTTGCATGTTTATTGTTCGACTGTCATATTAGCTATGACTCGATTGTATGCGATGCGCATTCTATAGCGAGAGGTTTTTTCTGATTGGTCAATAATTAATCATAGTAATATCGTTATAAATGTATATATCATAAGCCATACATTTCGCAATTCGTCTCTAGACTATGAACAGACGATACGTAAGTTGAATTTAGGGGTTAATTGTCTCATGTACCTACCTGTACACGAGCAGCGAAGGCTCTGGCGATACCAGCTTGTGTTAAGTCGTTGATGAATACTTTTAAGAAATCTTTATGAGCGTAGGACGCCTAGTCACTGCGAGAGTTAGGAAAGCTCTGTAATGCGATCATGAGTCGACTATTTAATGTCTACATACGATGATGTCATCCAAAATGGCCGTCGCCCATGCGCAAAGAGAGCATTTAATTAAACAACATCTATATCCGTACTTTGTACATTAGTTCTCAAGTAAATATAGACTCTAACAAAGGCGAAGAATGAGAAGAAATCGCATTATTGGTGTATTTATACACCCTAGACATTTAGCATGAAAAGGGCGAAATCGCAATCGCCTTTCCTAGTACACGCTATAGATACATCAAACGTCTGGTCCGATGGACAGGCTCATCTGCTTGAATAACGCACTCTGATCAGTAAATTCGATGTTGAACAGCGAAGACCCAACGCAATGATACAGCAAAGTCGTCCGTATTGAAAAGGTGGGTTTTCCGTGGGCCTGTCTCAATTCATTCAGCAATATAATCAGCTGCTGACGGGATCTGACCGGCTGCATTCACTTTGATCCATGTTTTGAAATTGCTTATCGATTTTACAATTCAGGAGGAATTGAGACAGGCCCACGGAAAACCCACCTTTTCAATACGGACGACTTTGCTGTATCATTGCGTTGGGTCTTCGCTGTTCAACATCGAATTTACTGATCAGAGTGCGTTATTCAAGCAGATGAGCCTGTCCATCGGACCAGACGTTTGATGTATCTATAGCGTGTACTAGGAAAGGCGATTGCGATTTCGCCCTTTTCATGCTAAATGTCTAGGGTGTATAAATACACCAATAATGCGATTTTTTCTCATTCTTCGCCTTTGTTAGAGTCTATATTTACCTGAGAACTAATGTACAAAGTACGGATATAGATGTTGTTTAATTAAATGCTCTCTTTGCGCATGGGCGACGGTCATTTTGGATGACATCATCGTATGTAGACATTAAATAGTCGACTCATGATCGCATTACAGAGCTTTCCTAACTCTCGCAGTGACTAGGCGTCCTACGCTCATAAAGATTTCTTAAAAGTATTCATCAACGACTTAACACAAGCTGGTATCGCCAGAGCCTTCGCTGCTCGTGTACAGGTAGGTACATGAGACAATTAACCCCTAAATTCAACTTACGTATCGTCTGTTCATAGTCTAGAGACGAATTGCGAAATGTATGGCTTATGATATATACATTTATAACGATATTACTATGATTAATTATTGACCAATCAGAAAAAACCTCTCGCTATAGAATGCGCATTGCATACAATCGAGTCATAGCTAATATGACAGTCGAACAATAAACATGCAAATTGAACAGTTTAAATGATACTATTTAGCTCAAACGTTTGTAAACTGGTGTTTTCGAACGCCACACGTTTTTTTTTATAGCGTGATTCATCTTCGCGTTATAAGTACGCGTGAAAAGCATTGCCCAGGAAGCTGAAACATAAAAGTGTCGTTTTAAAAGGAAGGCTCGCACTTGTATTATAAGCGTTTAGATTTAAAAGGAAAGGCTTGCCAGGTTATACATAAAAGTGTCGTTTTTAAAGGAAGGTTCGCGTTTGTATTATAAAAGTTTCGATTTAAAAGGAAAGGTTTGCCCAGCAAGCTGATATACATAAAGTTTCGTTTTAAATGGTGTTTAAAAAACAGATCAAAACTATGCCTCATAGATACAAGTTCCAGTGTCCAATATGCCATAGAAAGGATGTGCTAAATATAGTACATCATCTTAAGACTATACATAGCGTAAATGCTGACGACTGGTTGTTTAAAGCGAAACTGTTATGCTTAATCATTATATAATCATGGTCAACCCACAATTACCGGTGAACCTACGATGATAGAACGTTCTACAACGAGTATAATGGCCGTAAAAAACAGTGATCATGATAGTTCGAATTCATAATGGAGCTAGGAGGGAGGAGGAGAGGGTGAGGAGGAGGGGGAAGGAGGATACAGTGAGGGTACAGGGAGGATACAATGGGGATACAGTGAATGTACAGTGGGGGCACAGTGAGGATACAGTGAGGGTACAGTGAGGATACAGTGAGGGTTCAGTTGGGGTAAAGTGGGATACAGTGAGGGTACAGGGAGGATACAGTGAGAGTACAGTGAGAGTACAGTGAGGGTATATTGGGGCACAGTGAGGGTTCAGTTGGGGTACAGTGAGGATACAGTGAGGATGTAGTGAATGTACAGTCAGGAAACAATGGTCCACCATGTGGTGGTGGTGGTGGAGGTGGATGGTGGTGGGTGGTGGTGGTGGGTGGTGGTGGTGGGTGGTGGTGGTGGGTGGTGTCTGTGGTGGTGGTGGTGGTGGTGGTTGGTGTCGGTGGTGGTGGTGTCGGTGGTGGTGGTAACAATGATCCAATGATCGTAAGAAGGATGACACCCGTATGAAGGTAGACAAGCAATACTAACTGAGACAAAATGATCAGGTGTTTGATCTGCAACCAGTCCTATAGTAGGCGTGATGCATTGCAAAGACATGAACGCAATGTCCATGGCAGTGGGAAATATACGGACCAGTCACAACCATTGAAGGAAATGACATTTAGACACCCATTCTCTATGATGGTAACTGGACCCATTGGATCGGGGAAAACGGAATGGACTAGAAAACTGTTACTTTCCACGTTAGTACAACCGCCACCGGAACGAATCTTATGGTGTTTTGGACAATGGCAGCCCCTGTACGAAGACCTTCAGAAGAGAATTCCGTGTATAGAATTTATACGGGGTATCCCAGACTATCTCGATAATGCTCAGTTTATCGATCCCTCAAAAAGGAACCTAATCATTTTTGATGACCTGATGACCGAAGCAAAGTGTGACCAGAGAATTGCCGACCTTTTTACGAAAGGCAGTCACCACAGAAATATATCTATTGTGTATTTGACTCAAAACGTATTTCCTCAAGGTAGAGCTTGCAGGGATATCGCTTTAAATATGCAATATTTGGTCTTGTTTAATAATCCGATCGACAGACAACAAGTTGCGACCTTGGCAAGAAGAATTTATCCGTCCACTTGCGCCACATTTATGAGGAAATTTGAAGATGCCACGGCAAGACCTTATGGTTACCTCGTCCTAGATCTTAAATCGAGTACATCCGAACAGGACAGACTACAAACTGACATATTTGTCGATCAACAGTCTCCCGATGACGGAGATATTTCTGATGATGAAGATGCTGACAGTGTGGAATCCCTAGATTATATACGCTCTATCAGCCCTCCGGATAAAGAAAGAGATGAAAGTTATAAACCGGATATATGGAATAGGAGGGTAAGCGATTTAAGCCCTCCAGGTAAACGAAGAAAACAAAGAGATGAGCGCTCTAAACTCGACATCTGGAACAGGAGATTTCAAAATCCGATCAGGCAGGAGAACGTAGAGCAGTTTAAAGCTAAAGTGAATGCTTATGAAGAGCGAGGTTTTAGTTCGGATAAAGCTATTCATCTCGCAGCCAATGATGATTTGCCTTCTCTCCGCAAAAAACTCAGACGAGATTACGCTCAATTTCTAATAGATTATTACGAGCTACAAGAGGATCCTGTTCAACAGCAAATACTGGAATCGGCTAAAACGTTTAAGAACCAACACAATATGAATCAGGCGGACTCTATCAGACAAGCCATCAAACTCAGAAAAGATTTATTTATGGACGTATGGCCGAATCATAATATAGAAACCGAGAAAGCCTCTGAAGACCAAGAGGACTCTACTACGTCGTGAAGGAGAATGAGGAGGAGGGATCAGGAGTGAGGAGGTTGACCAATCGGATGGCTGGATAATTGACCAATCAGAAGAGACCTCTCACTATATAAGGCGCTTTGCAGCAATCTAGTCATATCTATTCTGACAGTCAAACAGTAAACATGTCTAGATGCAGATTCAGTCTCGGAAACGATCGCTTTATCGAGGTCACAGAATGGAAAGGTGAACTGCGTGTTGACCTGAGAGAATGGAAAGATGACAAACCGACCAAGAAAGGTATCAGCTTAACCTTGATGCGATGGAAGAATTGGGTGGATTACTTAGAATACGCGGATCAAGCGAGGACAGAGAAACAAAACTATAAGAGTCATCTTGGAGGGAACGTCTATTGTACCATCACCGAGGGCAGCGCATGTATGGATATAAGGCAGTATTGGAAGCCGCAAGAAGAGGTGATACCTACGAAAAAGGGATTATACCTGAGACCCCCAGAATACATTGCCGTCAAAGAACTCTTAACAGAAATTGGAAGGGCCTTACCCGAACTAGACGGGGTCGTACCCTGTTACGTGCAAAGTGATCACATGAATCAGTTAGGCGCATTACGGTGTTCGGAGTGTAACCCGAATGACTATCAAAACTGGTAACTAAGAAAAGGGATTAAGTATTGAGTAGGCGTAAATATGTTCGCCATTACTTTTATGTGTATAGCTTTGTTTGATGAACTGTTGTTTCGGATGAGATGTAGACAACTACGGCGCGAAGCCAGAGAGGCTGCTGAGCGATTAATCGAGGTGCTTGAGGATAGTGAACTAGACTCTCGCCCATTCGTATGAATAGAGCGTAAGAATAACTCGAGCACGAAGGAGGAAATCGATCAAAAGAGATGGGCACTAGACTCGTTTACGATTACCAACAGCAGAAGTGGATTCCGTACGTGTCGGATCCCGACAAATGGTATCAGTATTTGCTGGATGTTAGAGATGGCTACGCGGAACGCGACAGTCAGGGTCATTATATTGTGGGTAGTGGACGGAAATACAGAGAGTTGAAAGAAATGAGACAAAAGGAAAAACCCATAGTGAACCTGGTCACCCCAGTAGCCCAAGCTTTAGAAATGGCAAAATCGGAGCTTAAGCGAAAAGGAGAGGATAGTATAACGGACGGAGGGCGTAAGACAGCAACTTCGGACTGGAATTCATTAAGATACTAAAGGACGAACAGCAAATAATTGCGCAATATGCTCCTAAGTTAGCCAGACGCCATATGCATGGCAAGGAACCCGTTCTACGTTGATAAACAATCATATCCCTCTCAGCCTTTACGACCCCATTACGAAGCCGATCAGTACGTGGAAAAAGACGTGAATGGAACGTGCTGAAAAAAAGGGTCCACCCGGGGAATGGGATAAACAGAGCGCTGCGACCCGCTACATCATTAAAGACTGGATCTCGTTCTGAACTTCGTAAAAAAACCACCCGGAAATAAATGAGAGGCCCCTCACCCTTGTATATAGAAGAACGACACCGCGCTCTAGGACGTGACGCTACCTTCTCGTGGTCTAGGGCGTTGACTCACCCTCCGAGGTGAAACCGAACGCGTCACAGGGGCCGCCATCTCGTATCTGACTTCGTGGGGGCCGCCATCTTGGATCTGAAGTCGTGGGGGGCCGCCATCTTGGTGTCGTGGGGGCCGCCATCTTGGACCGGAAGTCATGGGGGCCGCCATCTTGGATCTGACGTCGAGACGTCATTGACTCTATAGTGGCGCCTATACTACTTACCAACTTGGTCACACAAATTCCGGAAGATCTAAATGAGTAGTTTAGGATAAACATGCTTATTTCACTAGATTAGCATGCGCGGATCTAGAGGGGGGATAGGGGGTCCGGACCCCCTTTCCCCCCCCCCCCCCGGAACATCTTAAGTTAAATGTGTTTCTATACAAAAAAAGCATTTGGACCCTGCTGGAAAAATGGGACCCCCTCTGAATCCTTGGAAAAGCATATAGATAAGTTGGGACTCAAAAAACGTAATCAAGGCTGTTTTCTAGCCGTCGGAACTGGATTCAGAGGGGGTCCAATTTTTCCGGGGGGGGGGGGGGGTCCAAATGCTTATTTCTATAGAAACACATACAACTTAAGATTGTCAGGACCCATTGCCCCTCTGACAAAAATTCCTGGATCCGCGCGTGATTAGCTACATTGCAAATTGAGCATGCCGAGTTTGCCAAAGTTGACAGAGACTGATATTTAATGAACTGGATCGCTTACCTCATGTGAACATGATACAATGTAAGACTTTCGTATAGCGGAGCAGCGAGTACTACATGCAATACGAGTCTACACAATACCTACCAGGAATTATCTTCCTTGGCCTAAGTGATGGTAATTTTTGGCAGATATTAAGATTTTGAAGAAGATTTTAGTTATTTTAAGAGCTCCTGAATATTGAACCGTTCGTATTTTTGAGGGAGTTTCTGAAACGCAAAATATATAAACGACTGCCTCCACTTGTATCAAACAATGTGTAAGCAATGTTTTAAAGATGGTTTGCAGAAAGTATTTCGATGCGTATTATATTTCATTGTCTAGCAACGAAGCTCGATGGAAATTCTATTTTGACAATTATTGACAGATCGTGTTATGGTATAGCAACAGTTTATTCCAGAAAATAGTCAAATATGCATTTAGAAATTAAAAGCAATTACTAAACACATTGAAGCACTCATAAATATGATACTTATGCGATAGTTTCAATTCTGGAATGAACCATTATACTTTTGTTGGTGATTTTTGTTTGGGGAAAATTGCCTTATCCTCACTGTTTTCTGTGGAATAAAATTCAAATGCCTAAATTAAAGTTGTTGCATTTAGTAAAAATGGATGTATGCATTTTATTTGCAACAAATGCACAAATTGATGCCGCTCACTTTTGTAATGTGTTTCAACAGCTACGTTTATTCCAGCATGAACGCATGGCATAAGATCACGCTCTTTGTTTGCATAGCAAGATTAGCCTTTACTTTGTATGATCATGTTTTTGCATATTCTGAGGCCGGATAGTTCAAATATGCCAAATTTGAGTGTCGTACATCAATTTAATTAAAAGATATGTATCAACTCTCATTTATTTTGAGTTACCTTCGTATTTAACTTGAATTTGGGGAGAAAACAATGTGTGTCTTAAGAAATTATCTTAGTGCTATCATAGGCCAGCTCTTTAACCATTACCCCCAGGTCTATACACGAGGCTACTAGCTTTAAAAGTTTCAAGATATCTTTATTACAAGATATCTTTATTTATGTCCAACTTTGCAAAGGGAAATAACTCGGAAAATGCAAAGGGCAGTAATCGAAAAAAATAAAATAACATTTTTTAATCCTCACAAGGTTATCTACTCAATATCCTCTATCAGCTTTTCGAGTTTGTTCAAAGCTCCTAGCTGTAAGAGTATTTGACATATCAAGTTTTCTATGTTCAAATTTGCAAAGGATTTTTTTTAATTTTCACCAGGTAATCTACTCATTTCTTCTATCAGCTGACCAAGTTTGGAGCTCCTACTGTAATAGTTTTTGAGATATCTTAATTACAAAAGTTCATAATGACCCCTAAAAGAGCATTAATCTACAAAGGGAGATAATCCAGACTTAATAAATTACGGGTCACTTATATTTTGATGAGAAATCCATCTATAAAATTTCAAAACCCTATTTTAAATTTTGAACCGACTGACGTACGGACATGCTTATTTCAATATGCCTCTTCAACTTTTCCAAAGTTGTGGCAATAATAAAATTTCACGTTTGTACATTTACCTAAAATTATTTGTCATATCCACTATATTGTAACCTTTTTTTATTATCAAACATCGAAACCCTGGTCAGGCAGCTCTGACAAGAGCTGCTGATCTGTGTCTGCCCTAATTGAAAAGTGTTAAAGGCGTCTCTCATTGAGGTAAACGGTTAACGTAGCTTTGCTTTACATACTTCAGCATATTTTTTTTGTTGCAAAGAAAAATATTTTTCAATTAAACTTATAAACTACTGCATATTAAAATCGACACACGATACATACAAATCGAAGTGTCATAACAAAAACTATACACTAGTTCTGCGACATGCCATGCAGTCTGAAAATTTTGGGAATGGTCACTCATGCTCCTCGTGTCCTTTCATACGCATTTCAAACGACATTTGTCTTAAGTGAATGTCATCATAGATCATTACTCTATCTTGAAAAGGCATTGGCCTATATTTTGTTTCAATCAAAGCGCTCAATCGGTTGATTTTCTGTTCACAGGTGATGTGTAATTCTCGCAAGCAATAGTGATTTGCGGAAGAAAAAACAATTTATACCATAGAAAACGACATCTTTTTGTACCCAAAGCGTTACAATAAGGAAAACAAGAATAAATAAAACACGCTCACCAAGTTGTCGATGTCCAAAACCTTATTACACAGATGACAACACACACACCGTCATCAAGGTCATAGAAAACACAAGGATTTGTCCACTATACAGATCTAAACAAAGGTTCACATGTACTTTCGCTCCCACCCAGTGTTTATTATACCTCGACATATAAAATGCCCCTCTAGACATACCTCGGTTATTAACCTCGACGGAGGAATACGTATTACATATGTGTATGTATACAGGGCATTTGTGGTCCTATCTGAAATCCACCTTACTAAGGTCCTTAGTTTATTACGATGAAAATCTAACATAGACGACCTAAACTAGATTGATACTTGAGGGCATGTTGAAACTGACCTATCTGCCTACTGCGGGTACTTAAAAACACCCCCAAGTCAAACCGCCCAAAATCTAAACGTCCTCGATTTGACATCCAATTAATTACTTGTAAAATCGGCAGAAACTTAATCATTTTCTTAAAGGGGTTAGAGGGGCGTGAACTGTGACACTTTCAGCGTGCCATGAATAGTCAATAAACCCACTTTTCCTTTGTTTTATTTGCTTTCCAGTGGATCACCTTTACAGAACTTAGTATACGCATAAAAACAATAAAACAAAAACTACTGAGCTTGAATGCATGATAAAAACTGAAAAAGAGTGGCTTTAGAAAATGCAAAGTTAATTTTTAAATTTCAAAGTTGTAGTTTATGCTACATTTACACTATGTTACGGCAGTCACGGTAGCCAGAAACGTAGCTCGCCGTGGGTTTTTTACCCATTTTGTCTTCGTATTCAAGTTACGTTAAGTCTCGCTAAGTTTTATCACGGTCTGTCAAGATATCCGTGACCGGCGCACTACGATCTGTCACGGACGATTCTACGTTTCTTCCCGGCCTTCCACGTTCTGTTGGGACCTGTCACGTTTTTGCTACGTTCCGATCAAGTTCTGCTACGTCTATCAAGTTATGTCAAGGTTTTCTACGATGAAACGCGGAAGCCTTGTGTTTGAGCCCCTATATGCCCACGATATAAAACTGAGGTCCACAAAACTGTTGCAACCATTATATTCTGCACCTTTGATAAAAAAACATCATCAAGCGCAATGAAGAAACCGATTTCGTGTTTATATAATTGCTAGGGGCGTACATCTAGCCTCTGTTGCAGCAAGGATGCCACCAACAGCTGCTTAGAGCAGGGAGGTAAAAGACGGGTGCGAAGATCAAGGTCAATATGGATGAGGGCATGATTTTCGGAAGAACGAATGCAGCAGCTGGGGTATAACAAGAGGGCATCGGACTGAAGATGTTAACGCATTTCAGGCATCCAAAGCTCTTCGATAACATTCTTGAAAGAATAACACCAGCCATTTTTTTGTATCAGCATTAACCCTTTTGTAAACTAGTGACTCCTTAATGAGTACTTTTTCAAACAGTGAAGATTCAAACGAAATGCCGCATAATGCTGCATTTTATCAATGTCTACACTGACTGATCTTCAGAGAAATAAATACCATATTGTGTTACGGGAAATTATAACCTGTGATCCCTCGATACGTACAATGAAACTACCCAAGCCTTTATTGTATTAAACCAGAAGAAATAAATTTTCCTTTTTATAGGAGGGCTTGCCTAGTTGAAAAACAGCATGTGCACCTTGTATGTTGGGAACACCTCCAAATTTGGTTATTGTTTACACTGCAATAAAACCACGTCATAGACGAACACTAACAATAGTTATTGAGTCGGTGGGTAAGATACTCCTCTGACAAAAGAAAACACAAACAATTATCTAAAGCGGCAGCTAGCGCCGTACACTGAAGGACTTAATAAACGCAAGAAAATGAAATTAATAAAATTTACTTATTTTTAATGCATGATTTTTTTTAGTTTTGGCAACAATGAACTCAACATGTCAGCAAAACATGTTTTTAATTTCATGCAAAATAATAAATAATGTTAGGACAACAGTCTATCAAATAGCAATACCCTTAGATTCAAAAGTGGCAAATTGAAATTTGTCTATGAATCAGACGTGATTTAAAGTAATTGTATCAAAATATTTTTATTAAAAACCTGGATACAAATTACCCTCGAAGCCCTATTACTAGTCTGGAACTGACGATAGCCAGCCAGAACGGATATCGTTGATGCAAATATCGTTGATAAACTCGACGTAAGTAGCCGTCTTAACGTCAGGTCGTCAGTTTTGGTTAACCAGACCTGCGTCTATATTTAACTGACCCTGTAGCCTGATAACGATCTCTGAGGGGCTGTATAGTTGATCGCCTTTCCCAAAGGCCTAGAACTTTTCAAATAGTCATTTCATGTTTCCCATATAAACATATTCCTAATTTGTTGCTAATCTATAGGCTGGTGCTAAGTTCTGATAATCATACAACTGCACTGAAGACAATTACATTTATAGACTAATGAACATAACCATTTGGAAAAAAAGAAATATAATTACAATATTTTACGTGTATTAATGACCACTTTTATCATCAGACTGGTAGCTATTCTATATAGTTGACTGATGGCAATTATAATGGCCCACTTCGAATGGAAGTTTAGTTCCTACCATAGTAACTAAAGTTCAATTCGAACATCGATAGTCGCTACTATAGTGACGTCACGAACCTACTAAACATCAACGGTGGGTCAGAGCACCGTTACTCTAGTAGCTTATCTGGTTCCCGCCTCTAGACCTATCTAACAAGAATGGTTCAAGATCTATCAATAGCCTCAAAATGTTTTTATTTTACAAAATAAATCCTTGATGTGTTCTATTTGCGGTCCCTCTTATTCGTAATTGTTAATTAGAGTAGTCTGTGCAGTTTATGCACACCCTTTTTGTCAACGATGAAGAATTGAGAGGGGGCATACAGGGCTATTCACTTTGTTTACTTGACAACTAAGTAAAGGGTTGCAACTGTAGCCATTCGGGTGTAAACGTACGCACGCATATATTACGTAAGATCTTTAGTAGGAACTTTAGTTTGATTAGAAGTGGGCCAATATCATTCCAATTGCGCCAGATCATTCATGATTGGACAATCGTGGCATGATTAATAAAGTTATAAAACTAAAGCTGCAGTGTTTTTATACAAGCTTATGTACAAGCTCCATGTCAAATTGACCCAAAAGTGTATGCGTGACACGCCATGATCCCAAAATATATCCTCACACCAAGTTTAGGATTCCTACCTTAAATTATATACATATATGCTCTGAGCTCGATCTTGCTAGAACTGAAACCAGAGGTCAAGGTCACAGTGACCTGGAAACATTTGGTGATTCGCCAGGGTCCAAGATGTATCTACATAACAAATATGGAATGCTACCATAAATAAAATAGGCGATCTGCTGTGGGTGCATTTTTTCAAGAACTGACTCCTGAGATCAAGGTCACAGCTAGTGGATGAAAACAGTGAGCGACATTCCATGACCACAAGATGTATCCACAAATTGAATTTGGGGGTTAATATGGCATATAATATGAGACATGCTCTTACAGGGTTCGCACAGACCTGGAAAAATTTGACCTTGGTCCTGGAAAACTCCTTTTGTCCTGGAATTGTCCTGGAATTTTGTAAAATCATCCTTGAAAATATGAATTAGTCTTTGAAAAATATAAAAATACAACTAGTCCTTTCAGATTTATGGGATGCGCGAAAAAAACTGTGTGAAAATCGCAAAAAAAAACTGAATAAAAATCGCTGGATACACGGCCTCAAAGAGCGAGGTGCAACTCGTACTCTATTCTATTCTATTTGTGCGGAAGTCCCGGTTTTATCACCGGTGTCAGAATCAAAGAAATCGAGTGCTCCTTTCATTTCGCCGACTGGCTGAAAAAAATCCACTTTTACACGTTGTGTTATACAAAATTGGGAAGAAATCGAGTCCTTGAAAAATGAAAAAGTCCTGGAAAAGTCCTAAACTTCTGTTTTTTCCATTTCCGTACGAACCCTGTCTTAACTTGCTGTCGGTGAAATGTCTTGTCGTTGAACCGTTTTGTTCCCATAACCACGACCGTTATGCTAACATTTTCAAAATTTTATAGACGATACTTTGATTTGATTTCTAAATTCCAAGTTGGACTTAAATCTCTCTTGCGCCAAGGACTTTCGGAACCTGATTTCTATGGTGACTTGGTGTATAAGTTGAAGAAGATTGTTGGCTCTAATAATTTTTCAGCGCAGTTCATTAAAATAATTTCCCATTATAAAAAGATTGGCTATAACATTAATGTATTGCAACAGACTGCATGCTTGGTAGTCAACCCAATCACAGTTGGCAACTTTGCTTTCCTCTTTAATTGCGCGCCGGTGGGTCGGACTTCAGACTCTATGATGGTTCCGACTTAAAGACTTATCTATTGATGAGATGGTAGGGGCCTGATGCTTTGGCTGTTTGTCGGGCCCACCGGGGTTTACCTGTTGGATTTCTTTTGCTCCGGTATTCAGTTTAATTTACTGTTGAGTCCTTATCCTTGCTTTATCTCCCTGTTATATCTTGATTTATATGTTTTAGGAGATGATGCATTGATAAGTTAGGGGTCTTTCATGCAAACCAAATATCTATGTGTCTTGATCCACATCTGAATTAAGGGTGAGGTTGGCGCCGTTAAACCGGTTTAAGCCCTCCAGTAAAATATTTTACTGACCGTTCCAAGGCGGTACTTCTTTTGTGGATCTTTTATGTTTTTGTTCTGTCTTGTGTTTGCTATGTTTTGTGCGCGTCTGTTTATATGTGCTTCGTGGTCACCTGCTGGGAAAGGGCTGACCTCTTGGCTCTCGTTTGTGGTGTCTTCTGTGAGTTTGTCACTTTCCCATTGGTATCCTGGGTCAGGTGTGGTACTTGATTGTATCGATTCCTGATCTTTGCAACCTTACTTACTTTGATTTAGTATTAGACATTTTTACCCACAGGCTGACACCTTACGCTTACACCTTACACTGACTTTATGGGTGCAGTGTAGTGTGTATTTGCGGTCACTTTTTTTAATTTTTACCAAGCAAACTTATATGCAGATATGTTGTCTTATATGCTTTAGTGCAATATGAAAAGGCTGTATCTATAGAATGTTCTGCCATATATATCGTCACTGAACCTAATGTGAATAAAGAGTGATGACCGCAAAACTGCAAATGACATGTTTCTAGGAATTACAAATATTTCAGCCACTATTTCCATGTGCTTTAAGCGAATATAAAGCGTCATAGATATGGCCAACATTCTACCCTGGGTTACATATAACAACCTCCGAGCAAACAAGACATCTTGGGGTAATAGGAATTATTGACCACAAAAACACAATCGCTATATTTCATGCTCTGGTTAATATATTGGGGGATTTTCTCAGAATACGCAGGGTGACTACATGTACATCGATATGGTCTATGCGTCTGCACTTTAAAGTTGTCAGACACTGTATTGCAGAGTCTATCCGTTGTCTACGTTTGTTGATACAATAACCATGTGTGGATCCAGAGGGGGGAGGACAAGGGGTCTGGACCCCCCCCCTGAAAAATCACAAAAATATAGGGTTTCTTAGCAATACTGGTCCGGATTCCCTGGTAAATCACAAAGCTACCAAGACAGCATTCAATGTTGGGCCATCAACGGCCCGCCAGCGAAACGCCACTTAAATGGTGGTTCGCTGGCGGACCGAAAATGGCCCGCTTTTATTGGTATTTGGATCATCCCTCCCCTCTTAATTAAAAAAAAACAATAAAAAGAAAAACGAAAAGAAACGTCATCAGAGTTGGACCGTTGGACCCCCTCTGACAAAGCTTTCTGGATCCGCGCATGATTTTCACATGCTTTACAGTCATGACTGTATCCTCCGATTTATGGCGTAAAGAAAGTCGTTTCCGTTGTCCTTATAAATGTCACCCATACTGTCTAGGACACATTAAAATATGAGATTCTTCTATTAAACATTGACTGCTGCACCGATGATTTCCCTCTTATGTGGAACATCCTACATGGACATGTACCTCAGCGGATGTATATAGAATATGTGGAATAACCTACATGTACATGTACCGAACAGCTGTACATAATTTGGATGCTGAATTCACTTTGTTATAAATGGCGACCTCGAATGCCTTTTTTCTCGTGAGCTCAAGAATTTGTACATGTACCATTTCACACATGCTTCTATCGTACCAATGTAACTAAGAGATTTACTCTTTCCGCATTAGTGGTGAGTTGTGTCTTCGGCTACAGTTTAGAACCAGATCAGACCGACAACATGAACTTTGTAACTTTTTGACATTCTGGTGGTATTCTGGATTATGTTTTAAAATTACTAATTTAGAGAAACTGAGCATGCAAAATTACCCAGCATGCAAATACGTTAACTGAATTAGAACTATCCCGTTTTTAACATGGTAGACAATGTGGCTTAAGGTGCTTTTGTGTCAATAGTCGGTTGTGAAATTCAGCTACGGTCTTTTTGAAGTTATCAGACTGTTCCATGGCATGTGAAAACATTCACAGTCATATATGTGATGATCTGTGGTGCTCATGAAATAGCATGCACATAATTGTGGCGTCAACTATTTTTTGGCATAGAATATATTTGTAAGCGCAGTTCAAGATTTAAAAGCGATATTTGGGCCACCTTTCTTTAATCTAAAGTCTATTATGTTCACGATATGTGAGGTATAACTTCGGGTAGGCGGCGATGCTGAGCGCAATTCTTAAACATAAGAGTCCAGAAAATACCACAATCACACTGTACTGCAGACCAACCAACCACACCGTGAGAAAGAGACACAGAACACTTACCGTCGCAAGGCAGCAAGTAGACAATTAAAATAAAGCAACTAGCTCTCTCTTCCCTAGCGAAACGATTGCAAAACTAGAATTGATACTAAGTACTGCATAGCAAAACAAGGACCAAACACAAAACTCCCACACACAATGAGAGCAACAATAAACTATAAAACCAACTGGGGTTTATGTGCTCGACCCGTGGTGAACGTATGTCTTAGAAACAACATTTTAAAGTTAAATCAGTTTTTACTGCTCTGACTACGCCAGGACTGAAGAAAGCGAGAGCATTATTGGGGATATATTGCAGTTGCGGTTCACATACATTTCGCCTGAGATTCGTATTAGTTTTCTTTCTTGCTGTGATTGGTTGAGAAAGGAATAGTGTTGAATTTGGGAGTGAAAGAATTTTAAGATATTCTAGTATAGGGGTCCAAAATATCATATTTGAGTTTAAAATCATGATAAATAAGTAAATTTCAGCTAAAGAGACTTGCAGGGTGGGTATTTCTACAAGTTTAAATGAAATGCGATACTAAGATTATACTTAACAGAACTGGTACAAATGCCAAACAATTTCGCAGAAATGTTCTTCATAATGCTCATTAACAAAATTGCCTTAATGATAATGCTCCGCCAAACAAGCCGGCTGCCAGAGCTGTAGATAAAAATTTCTTTAAATGATATATTCTCTCGAGCCACTGGTCCCAATTCAAAAATAAATCACACGAAGGTTTATTATAAGGTCATCTGGTAAAATTTCTCAACCGGTTCTGATCAGCTGAACAAAATGACTACCAGAGTTTAAACAAGAACACCACTTTACACAACATCAGATTCTCAGCTTTTTTTTCAAGATTTAAAATAGTGTCAAGGGTAAGCATGAAAAACGTGATCAAAATACATGCATAACATGCCGTTCAAAGTTATGAGCATTTTCACTAAAATACCTCGACCGGCCAAAATGATGCTTGACAAAGCGTCGTCACCGCTTTGTATACCAGTGTCTGAACAATGTAAAAAATGAATAAGTAACAAGTATGCAAAATTTGGTCGAAATATACCATGTGGTTTAAGATTTATGAGCATTTATACTAACTGACAATTACCCGCCTGACTGATGCTCGGCAAAGACTTGTCTGTAAAACGAAACTGTTACGCATGCCAGTGTTTGGACAATGTTGGCATGTATACGTATGCAAAATTCGATCAAACTATACCATCTGGTTATAAAGTTATTAGCAATCAACAACGACAGAACCACCGCCAAAGAATGGACAGCAGCGGAAGCTACTGGTGGCTTAAATGCGTTATGGCGCCAAATCTTTGCTCTGGATTCTGCTAGGTTTCTTTTAAAACACAAACGTGTTAAGCTCGAATAGAGGATTTCTAACTTATGCAAAATATTATCGCAGAGAAACAAACAATCAATGATTTGGTGAAACAAAGAGAATGGCTCACAGAGAGTTAGAACTAAAGATAACCTCAAGTTGAGCCACGGTGGGTCCACCTGAAGACAAGCATAAGGGGCCAGCATAGAGACGAAAGTTTCTGAGACTGAGGTCTGCTCCATCGTGATACAATTAAAGTGGAAACCATAGCTAATTTCTACCAGGCATACTGACTGTCGCAATGTATCAAATTGCTGACCTCCATTGCAGCAAGAAATAGACTACCTTCCTCTGTTTCTGATGAACAAGCAAGGTCCTGGCCAGCCCAGCTTACCTTGATGTTGATGGACTTGTGATATCGAAAGAAGTATGCACCTAAACTCATAAACCACATGACACTCTGCCATCCCAAGATGCAACCACACACCAAATTTGGGATCCCTAGCTCAAATAATATAGGTGAAATGCTCCGGACACCATTATTCTAAAAACTAGGCCAGAGGTCAAGGTCATAGTGACCCAAAAAGTGGTACGCGACACTCTGCCATCCCAAGATGCATCAACACACCTAATTTGGAATTCCTACCTGAAAAAATATAGAAGTTATGCACCAGGCAATTCTAGAAACTAGGTCAGAGGTTAAGGTCACAGTGACCAGAAAATGGATAGGAACAATCCGCCATTCCAAGATGCATTCACACACCAAATTGCCAACAGAGATGCATTTACACAACAAATTTGGAATTCCGACCTCAAAGAATATAAGAGACGTGCTCCAGACACAATAATTCTTAAAACTAGGTCAGAGGTCAAGGTCACGGTGACGCGAAAATGGTACGTGGCACTCCGCCATCCCTAGGTGCATTTACACACCACATTTGGAATTCCTACCTCAAAGATTATATGAGATATGCACCAGATTCAAAGCAGTTTCTAGAAACTAGGTCAAAGGTCAAGGTCAATATCACAGGGACCCAAGGATGGTACGCGACACTTTGTCATCTTAAGATGCATCCACATACCATATTTGGGATTCCTTCCTTAAATAATATAGGAGATATGCTCTGGACACGATTATTCTAAAAACTAGGTCAAAGTCAAGGTTACAGTGACCTGAAAAAATATCATGAGACACTTTGCTATCTCAATATGCATCCACACACCAAATTTGAAATTCATACCTTAACGAATATAGGAGATATACACTGGACAGGAGGCAGGACGGACGGACTGACGGACGGACGGACGGAGGGGTACGTGGACAGTGCGATTACTATACGCCTCCCAAAGTTCCTAAGAGGGCTTTAAAACAGTTTTGTTAAAAAAATTGAAATCATAATTGCCGCAAACCCAGTGTGTATATACAGTACATCATTGTATAAAGCCCGAATCACTGTCCGATGGTCGGTGTTTTGTAGTTTTGGCATCAAAATGAATGTTGAGATGTTCCCTAAAATTTAATCCGCAGTCAGTTGTTCGCTTTGTGGGTAAAAATGTCTATTAGGGATACATACTGCCGAAATGTCTGTTTTATGGAGGTGGGGCGGGAAGGGGGTGGGGGTGGATGAACTCTACCACAATTCAGTGTGTTCATGAATAGAGTGTTATTGGAATATGCATATTTACTGTATTTTATTTACCTCCAATGGATCGCCTATTCCGAACATAATACATATCGATCAGTACCAAAAGTTGTTTGTTTGTTTGCTTGATTTTATTATTTACGTCCCATCAACAATCTTTCAGTTATGGAGGGACGGGTCTTCCTGTAAAGTTCTTGCTCAAGGACACAACGCAGTGACGCCGGTGAGGATCGAACCCGCGGCCCCTCTGTTTCGAGTCAAGCACTCTAGATACCACTGAGCCACTGCGCTCCCTTACAATTAGTAAACTGAAATAATACATATTAATCATGTCGGACTTTTGAGGACATCGAGTGTTCGTATCTCATTCTGCCAGGACACTACCTGTATTTTTAATTCCTTAGCAGGTGGCAGAGTCGCCATAGTAACCATGCATAGCTTAAGGCGTTTAATCCACTGGACTGTTACATGTTTTTATTGTGAAACAGATTATCGAAAATTTGTAGCATTACTATTAGATTATTTTTCTGCGCGTGTGCATCGAACATTGATCAGAGTGTACATCAGATTTACATCAAATGAAACAAGCATAAATTTAGTATCATTTATAATTTTAATACATTTCATAACACATAAAGAAAAACGCGTTGATAAGTCAACCCAACACGTACACAGACACAGTCTGGTCATCGGTTGACCTATGTTAGGTGCTGATAAAGTATGTAGAGAGATCTGCTGTATTTTCGCCCTCAGTAAGATTTAAGCCGAATGAACGTTCCCCATTTCATCAATCGGACGGGTTCATTTCAAATTTTACAGCTGTTGGTGTCGGTTTTTGAATTTTATTGAACTTTTAGAGGAACCATCTGAGAGCGAACAGTGAAGACCCTGATTTAAATGAAATAATAACTCTACGATAGGCAATTCGAACCAGACCATGTGGAGTTACTGCTTTTATAGCAAACAGCGTGGACTTAGATCAGGCCCGACACTTCATAATGAATTTGATTACCGTCGCAAGAAAATCGCTTTGAAAATTCTTGCATGCTGACGCGTAGATGAGTCTACACAACTTTTGCAGTCTGATCATCGCTCGGGATATCAAATTTATTCAATAGTGTGCGCGAACAGTGAAGACCCTGCCTAAACGCCGCATTCTTTGGACGTGCTGTTTCGCAAGTTAAGAGATAGCGAAAAATAAAGGCGATGATCAGACTGCGCAGATGCGTATTCTGTCCTGCACCTTTGCTGTTCGGAGTTAACAAAGTCAGGTTTTCTCGCGACGTGTACAGTCACGAAAACTGATCATTTCCACTGTCCACAAATGGGAGTGGTAATCAAAACAGTTTAAAACTGTCCATATCACAGTGGAGACACTGATCAAATGTACAAAGGGTTACAGTGCGTCCAAACGGACGAGGAATGATCGTTGTGGCAGCTTTTTTCATGCGCTGGTGTGTCAAATGATAAAGTCGTTTTAGACTCGCATATTGTTGCGAAACAAAATTGTTAAGATTTTGTTAAGATCAATTTGAAGTAAACGGGGACTATGACAAACAGTGAAGGCCTAGAGGAAATACTGCACAAACGACTTTTCATCGGGGTCTACACTGTATTCTAGGACAGATTCGATCTCAAGAGAAAGAAATGAAATATTTTTTATAAAATCCCTCAATATATAAAATGGGCCGTCCTGACCTAACCGTTCAAACTTTATGGACAATTCCATTGATCTATAATCTGGTACTGATCGCACATGCGCAAATGCCACTCATTAACGCACATGTTTACGTATCCAAAGTGAGATATTCAATGGGATACTTTGACAGTGAAAACGCGAGTGGCATTACATCAGAGTCTGCTCTGTTTTCTATGACAATATAGATCTTCAGAGAAAGAAGTGTGGAATATCGAATTTAGTTGTAAAGGGAATAAAGACCCGTCTACAGGTATACATAGATAACATTTGTATATCGCACATGCGATAAAAGCTGATGTTGGAGAAGCCAGAAAACCGTGTAGATCGAAATAAAATCAATTAATCACTAATGCGAAAATATGTAATACCATATGAGAGCATATGAGAGCATTAGCATGCATATGCATGCACACGCAGCATTGACATTATTTTATAAGCGTCCTTTTTTCTTGCAACTTTTTTTTTTAAATTTTACCTTTTTCAAAAACAATTTTCAGATATACGATATACCATCTGTTTGAATCCAATAAAAATCCCGTTGTCGTGCCTGACCTGGGTCCATTTTGGTTGGGGGGAAAAATCACCAGATGATACAAATCACCTCACGCAACCACACAGCATGGGGTCCAATACGGCGTGTTAGTTTATTGGTAAATACGGCTTATCCAATGCAATCAGTGAAGACCCGAATGAGGTGACTGAGTTCTGTGGCGTTTCTTAAAAGTCAAAATAATTTCAAGATTCTGATATAACATACTTGTAAATATTGGTGCCAGTCGAATTATAATTATTTATATTACAAATTTAATGCCGTATTTTCATAATTTACAATTTAAGAAAAATAAATATTACCCGAATTTCCCACTCTTATAAGTTTGACCAGTCCATTTCTGAACCAAGGGTTGTATGGTGGTACTTATATTTTTTTTATTTAGTTATTAATAGAACCTTTTATAAGAAACCGTGGGGACCATGATCAGACGCTGAAGAACAAATAAATTAGCTAATGAGTCCAATTTCCCACTCTTATAAGTTGGACTAGTCCATTTCTGAACCAAGGTTTGTATGGTGGTATTTATATTCTTTATTCAGGTTCTAATAGAACATTTTATAAGAAACCGTGGAGACCCTGATCAGACGCCGAAGAACAAAGTTTAAATGATCTAATGAGAAGTGGATACTGACAAGTCGGCTCTTCTTTAGATAATCTTTTCGCAGGTTTTACACCGAGTAGACTCCGTCAATTCTCACATTATATAATTGGCAATAAATTGAAGCCATTCAATTAGAACAATGTGTCAATTAACTCTTTGCATGCTGAGTAATGTTGCGGCTATCTAGTTCTTAAATGGGCCTATGAAACAATATTTCAATGTTTATCCTTTAATTACAGAAATACTTACACAGTGTCAACGTTTCTCACTCAAATAGTTTGAATCCAGATCAGTTCGACGCTTTTTCGGGCCTGATCTGGATCAACACTGTTTGTACCAAATTTATCGCCACTAGCAAGTGAAGAATCTTAACCAATTTAGGTCAATAGAATTCCCACTCTTGTCATTTGGGCAAGTTCATTCTGTATTAAGTCGTGTGGTATTTTTATTTTTTGTTTAAAATTTAATAGAATATTCTTGATTCAAACAGTGAATACCCTGATCAAGCGCAACTTTATAGAATAAATAAATAAATAAATAAATAAATAAATAAATAAATAAATAAATAAATAAATAAATAAATAAATAAATAAATAAATAAATAGTCTTTGACGCTCAACAAAGCTGAGTTACAGACAGGCGATTACTAAAGTATATGTGTGGTTAATACCTGTTGTTACCTTGGATACAGTTGCTAAAAATAGACTATCGTGGAAAGCTTGTGAAAAATGTCAAAGGGTTGTATCAGGAAAACTTAAAAAGGCTACATCAAATTTTATTTTAATTGTATGAAAAATATACCAATTTGTTCGCAATTGAACTGAGCATAGTAGAGAAAATAAATTGAACACTTTGATAACTATGACCGAATATCTACCAATGAGCTGATCTCAAAAAGCCTGTTTTACTCTATAATTTAATCATTCTTAGGGTTCTATCAAAAACCATCAAAAAGGACGAAGAGTTTGCAGAGGGAAATTCATAAAAAATATATCAGAATAATTGCAAGATATTTAGGTAAAACATTTGTTTGCACAGGAATTCTGATTTAATAATTTCAAAAGACATAGTATAAAAACTAACACCTTCCATTATAATTCCCTATTACCGCTTCAGCGCACCGCAGCTACCTGGATGTCCGTTAAAGTCCTGTATGAGAAAAACAACTGAAAAGTGGTTTCAGCAAATGCAAAATTAAAACGCTAAAAATTATTCTCTCGTAACTATAAAACGCTATGCGATGGGTCCAACCCTTTAAGAGCTAACCTTGTGTTATATACATGTATAATAAAAGTAAGCGATCAACAGACAGTTCGTTCAAACTTGTTTTATTCTACCCCATCTTTTACAATATTGGACCATTGACGGTGTTGTTATTATACTTACTTAACGAACTTGCTGTCGACGTGAATACTACATGTGTAAATACTTGTGTTACTGTACAATGTACATGTTGAAGTTGTTTTCTTTTGCATGTTTTTGTTGTCTGCTGATTTTGATTTCTTCAGAATACACCTTTTCGAAATAATCCTTTCAGGGATATCAACAGATTAGGTCGAGAAAAGACATGACAATATGTCGACAACATGTCGAGATCATATGTTGTCGGGCTTGATTTGGGTGTTACGGCTATCAACGGACAGCAACAGTTACAGCTAACAGGGAAAAAGTAAAATTTACAATGCGCCTGTCAATTCCTCTTCGAATTGTATAGTTTGTATTAACTCAATGCTTATTCTGCAAAGAATCAACTGACAGTAATGTGCAAATGTGCACAACCCGTGATGACCATTTTCACTAGCTGACCAAGGACGAACAGACGGATCACACATATTGATTAAAGTACAGACCCCAAGAACCGAGTAAGATTATAGTACAGACCCAAGAGTCGTGCAAGACTAGCATACTGATTATAGTGCAGACCCGAGGGTTGTGCAATAAAGTGCAGATCCAAGGGTCGTGTAATTTTAATCTGACGAGGACAGGTAAAGGAGCCCTACTATAAATGGGCCTTGACGCGAGAAAACCTGTCTTCGGGGGGGGGGGGGGGGTTGCGAACAAAAAAGGCGCAGACCAACCTGCGCATCCGCGCAGTCTGATCAGTGCCTTCGTTTTTTGGAAAGCATCATATCCAAACTTGCTACAAGTGAAATTTTAACTTTCTAGCTAGTCTCTGTAGCTGAGCAGACTAGTTTGAATCTCACTTTGTCAGAAACCCGAAGACAGGTTTTCTCGCGACGAGGCCCAAATATAATATATGGTGGCAGCACAACTGCAGACCAACCCACGGCACCATGCGGAAAAGCCACCGTGAGGTCATTTACATTTACAGTAACAAGACATCCGAAAGACAATAAAGCAAATCAACCAACTCGATCACTTCCTCGTAAAGATGATTGCAAAACTAGAAAGGACATAAAGTAATGCATACCAAAACAAAGACCAACACAGAACCGCCATAAACATTGAAAGGTACATAAAACAATAAATCAACAACAACAGAACCACCGCCTTAGAACGGACAGCAAATTGAGCTACAAGGAACCATTTTTATTTAAATAAACCAAGTGGTTCAAGGTTTATGAACATTTTAACTTACTTAACACAACTGGCTGAAATGATGCTCAGGTAACCCTCGTCCCTCAAAAAAGGTCGTTTCACATGCCAGTGGTTATATAATGTTGACTTTGCATTTTTATGCAAAACTTGATCAACTTATGGATGGTAAATACGAGCTTGTAGTGATTATAGTGCAGACCCAAGGGTGGTGCAATTTATTATCCCCCCGCTTTTTAAAAAAGCGAGGGGGTATTGCTATCGCCTCAATTCGTCCGTCTGTCCGTCCGTCCGTTATGCTATCTCCTCCTAAACCATTGGACGAAATTCAACCAAATTTGGTATGTGAGTTACTCACATGAATGGGGCGTTCAACGTCAAACCTTTTTTGGCCCCTGGGCCCTGGGGAGGGGTCACAATGTCAAATATCATTTAATTTCAATTACAAAGTCAATTTCAAAGATTTGTATACCAAACTTTGTGTTTGTTCTCATAAATGAAAGAAAAAAAACATATCAGACGGGATTTTCATTCTGTTGCCTGGGTCATGCCCCAGGGGTGGGACTTTGGGATGCTGGCGGTGCCCAGGTGGTCAAAAATTTATTTTTTCAAACATGGTCATGTGGCATATCAAATCGACGGGGATGACGAGCAGAACGGAATGCAAGTAACATTTTCATCCTAGGGTCAAACTGGTGACCTTGGGGCGAGGTCAAAAGGTCAAATATTATTAACATGTCAATTTCAAAGATTTTTATACCAAACTTTGTGTGTGTTCTCACAAATAAAAGATAGAAAACATATTGAACAGAATTTTCATTCTTTTGCCAGGGTCATGTCCCGGGGTGAGACTTTGGGGTGCTGGGGGAGTAAAAAAAAACTTTAGCAAGGGGATTTGCGATGGCGCCCCATCGACTGCGCGCTCTAGTATTCAAAATAAATTTACCTTCTTAAGCGAGGGCTTGCCTATTGATTGCTTTCAAATGTATAAACAAAAAAGTTGCAAAACACTCCTCATTCTAAGCATACATGTATGCGCAGGAACTAGTCGTAAACCCTTACTGGCCTTAGATTAGAAAAAGTAGGCATATATTCACTTTTATATGCTATTTTCAGAGAAGATATTTCTTAAATGAGAGTCAAACAAATGGTATGAATTGTTAATGGTTAAAACCAATTACAGCTGTAGCGGCCATCTAGATGACGTAACTTGGACAATTCTTCTTCTTTCTCTTCTTTTCCTCTTACCATTTCTCTTTTATACCACCAGCCATTTAGGGGCGGCTAAAATAGTATTGATTGGACAGCACTCTATAGATAGAGGTAGAAAATGTTTTACTCCAACTTTCGACGCTTCTAGTTAGACGCTTATAATTGCTACTTCATATTCTATAGAAATGGCATTTTGATATTCAAAATCGTCCATTGACAGTTAGTTTTGATATTTAAAACTTGATATTCGGTAACTTTCCAAACGCTTAAGAAGGATTTTGACCCTAATAAGATGAAAAACATCGGCAGTTCAAATATCGAATATCGAATTACGAATATCGAATTGGGAATTTGATATTCAAAATCGTGCATTAAAAGCTAGTTTGGATATTAAAAACTTGATATTTGGTAACTTTCCGAATGCCAAAGAAGGTTTTTGACCCTAATAAGACGAAAAACAGCGGCAGTTTGAATATCGAATATCGAACTTCGAATATCGAATTGGTAATTTGATATTCAAAACCGTGCATTAAAAGTTAGTTTTGATATTAAAAAATATGTTATTCGGTAACTTTCCGAATGCCAAAGAAGGTTTTTGACCTTATTAAGACGAACAACGGCAGCAGTTCGAATATCGAATATCGAACTACGAATATCGAACTGGTAATTTGATATTCAAAACCGTGCATTAAAAGTTAGTTTTGATATTAAAAACTTGATATTCGGTAACTTAAAGTTTTTGACACTTATAAGATGAAAAACAGCGGCAGTTCGAATATCGAATATCGAATTAAGAATATCGAATTGGTAATTTGATATTCAAAATCGTGCATTAAAAGTTAGTTTTGATATCAAAAATTTGATATTTGGTAACTTTCCGAAAGCCAAAGAAGGTTTTTGACCATAATAAGACGAAAAACAGCGGCAGTTCGAATATCGAATATCGAACTACGAATATCGAATTGGTAATTTGATATTCAAAACCGTGCATTAAAAGCTAGTTTTGATATTAAAAACTTGATATTTGGTAACTTTTCGAATGCCAAAGAAGGTTTTTGACCTTATTAAGACGAAAAACGGCAGCAGTTCGAATATCGAATATCGAACTACGAATATCGAATTGGTAATTTGATATTCAAAATCGTGCATTAAAAGTTAGTTTTGATATTAAAAATTTGATATTTGGTAACTTTCCGAATGCCAAAGAAGGTTTTTGACACTAATAAGATGAAAAAATGCGGTAGTTCGAATATCGAATATCGAATTAAGAATATCGAATTGGTAATTTGATATTCAAAATCGTGCATTAAAAGTTAGTTTTGATATTAAAAATTTGATATTTGGTAACTTTCCGAATGCCAAAGAAGGTTTTTGACCATAATAAGACGAAAAACAGCGGCAGTTCGAATATCGAATATCGAACTACGAATATCGAATTGGTAATTTGATATTCAAAACCGTGCATTAAAAGCTAGTTTTGATATTAAAAACTTGATATTCGGTAACTTACCGAATGCCAAAGAAGGTTTTTGACCTTATTAAGACGAAAAACGGCAGCAGTTCGAATATCGAATATCGAACTACCACTATCGAATTGGTAATTTGATATTCAAAACCGTGCATTAAAAGTTAGTTTTGATATTAAAAACTTGATATTCGGTTACTTTCCGAATGCTTAAAAAAGTTTTTGACACTTATAAGATGAAAAACAGCGGCAGTTCGAATATCGAATATCGAATTAAGAATATCGAATTGGTAATTTGATATTCAAAATCGTGCATTAAAAAAGTAAGTAAGGTTGCAAAGATCAGGAAACGATACAATCAAGTACCACACCTGACCCAGGATACCAATGGGAAAGTGACAAACTCACAGAAGACAGCACAAACGAGAGCCAAGAGGTCAGCCCTTTCCCAGCAGGTTAAAAGTTAGTTTTGATATTAAAAATTTGATATTTGGTAACTTTCCGAATGCCAAAGAAGGTTTTTGACCATAATAAGACGAAAAACAGTGGCAGTTCGAATATCGAACTACGAATATCGAATTGGTAATTTGATATTCAAAACCGTGCATTAAAAGCTAGTTTTGATATTAAAAACTTGATATTCGGTAACTTTCCGAATGCCAAAGAAGGTTTTTGACCTTATTAAGACGAAAAACGGCAGCAGTTCGAATATCGAATATCGAACTACGAATATCGAATTGGCAATTTGATATTCAAAATCGTGAATTAAAAGTTAGTTTTGATATTAAAAACTTGATATTCGGTCACTTTCCGATTGCTAAAGAAGGTTTTTGACCATAAGAAGACGAAAAACAGGGGCAGTTCGAATATGGAATATCGAATTACGAATATCGAATTAGTAATTTGATATTCAAAATAGTGCATTAAAAGTTAGTTTTGATATTAAAAACTTGATATTCGGTAACTTTCTGAATGCTTAAGAAGGTTTTCGACACTAATAAGATGAAAAACAGTGGCAGTTCGAATATCGAATATCGAATTACGAATATCGAATTGGTAATTTGATATTCAAAATCGTGCATTAAAAGTTAGTTTTGATATTAAAAATTTGATATTCGGTAATTTTCCGAATGCCAAAGAAGGTTTTTGACCCTAATAAGATGAAAAAAATGCGGTAGTACGAATATCGAACTACGAATATCGAATTGGCAATTTGATATTCAAAATCGTGAATTAAAAGTTAGTTTTGATATTTAAAACTTGATATTCGGTCACTTTCCGATTGCTAAAGAAGGTTTTTGACCATAAGAAGATGAAAAACAGGGGTAGTTCGAATAGCGAATATCGAATTACGAATATCGAATTAGTAATTTGATATTCAAAACCGTGCATTAAAAGTTAGTTTTGATATTAAAAACTTGATATTCGGTAACTTTTTGAATGCTTATGAAGGTTTTTGACACTAATAAGATGAAAAACAGCGGCAGTTTGAATATCGAATTACGAATATCGAATTGGTAATTTGATATTCAAAATCGTGCATTTAAATTTAGTTTTGATATTAAAAATTTGATATTCGGTAACTTTCCGAATGCCAAAGAAGGTTTTTGACCATAATAAGATGAAAAAATGCGGTAGTTCGAATATCGAATATCGAACTACAAATATCGAATTGGCAATTTGATATTCAATATCGTGAATTAAAAGTTAGTTTTGATATTAAAAACTTGATATTCGGTCACTTTCCGATTGCCAAAGAATGTTTTGACCCTAATAAGATGATCAACAGCGGCAGTTCGAATATCGAATATCGAACTAACTTCTCCATCTGAATATCGAATATCGAATGTCGAATATCGAACTAACTTCTCCATTTGAAAATCGAATATCGAATGTCGAATATCGAACTAACTTCTCCATTTGAATATCAAATATCGAATGTCGAATATCGAACTAACTTCTCCATTTGAATATCGAATATCGAATGTCGAATATCGAACTAACTTCTCATTGCTCGATAATTTAAAGTACAAAAACACGACAGTAAACAAAACGTGATATCTAGAGTGATAATTGATAGGTGCGGTCGCGGGTGTTTTGCGCTCAAGCGATACTATGGTAAATTGTTATATGACTGGAGAGAATACTGTCTCCTGATTGGCTTAATTTGTCAACATAAATCTCTATGTCTACCTGGAAACTGGTCTTAACCGGTCCACAAGTTAATATTGCATGAAAAGCAGCTCTAAATTGTTTCCAGAAGTAAATATTTTGACACTTCTTCAACATTACCCTCTAGAGAGCTAAAATAGCATGATGAGTGTGAAACTAGCATGTGCGGCATGAAATTGACATGATTTGCTGTTTCAACTCCCAACAGGTAAATTAAAGACTTTCATGATTTTTACAACAATTTTGCTTTGTATTGTTTGCTTATTTATCTTTGTTTGAATAAACAAACTGTAAAAACAGTTTTATGATAACATTTTATATTCCCAATTAAGAGAATTAATGTACATTTGAAAATGCAAAATACTAAATTATAATATTTTAATAAAAGTTGCTTAAACTTGTGAGAAAGTCCTTAGATGTCTTAGATAGAAGATTTAACATGTCTTTAACAACAAAAGGGAAAATAGCAAAATTTTCATTCTTCAATAAAAAGTCATATAACAAAAACAGTAATTGACTTCAATTTTGGTAGACATAAAGATTTATCTACCCTTAAAAGTGATATTTACCTCGGCCTAGCGGCCTCGGTGAATTATCACTTTTTCAGGTAGATAAATCCTTTTGTCTACCTCATTGAAGTCAATAATTGTATAATATCATTTGCGCTCAATTGATGATAAGCCTGATAACAGAGACAAACCGATGGTGTTCTGTTTTCCAGTTTTGTAAGTTCTCACTTTGTTCGAAGGACCCAGCTGTTTTCCAGATTAATCAGAAATTGCAATAGCTGTCCTTGTTCCGTGCAGTGACAGTAATACACAACCATCTCCTTCATAACATTAAATCAAAGTTAATGAAGAAGAGGGAACTGTTTCCAACGAACGAGATGGATCTTAAATTCAATAAAGTGATCGTAAGCCATGACAAAGTTAACGTTATATTGCGATCGACCACTAGTTTACTACCCGAACGAACTTCCAAAAAGGAGTCAAAATACAGTAAAGCCTGTCTATAGCGGCCACTCATAAAGCAGACCAAAATTGGTTTGCAAGACATGTTATTGCTTAATGCAGGTCAAATTTTTTGCAGAATGCTCGCATTCTGCAATAATTTCGACCTTCATTAAGTTAAGATTTTAGTTTTGTCTATTTTTGAGTGGCCGCTTAATACAGATTTTACTGTACAAATTCACTGAATAAGACAGTATAATGCGTTAAAGTCACAAAGCGAATGCCTTCCTATTGGATCAAACCTAAGCACATACAGTTTTAATAATCACATTCTTGAAGTCTTGAGCAGCAAAGTTGTCTTTCTGATCGTGCCCCTGTTCTTCGGATGTAATAGAACAGATTCTCACATAATGTGGGTCGTTTCAAGGAAAAAGACAATCAACAACTCGCCGGTATACGCCAAATGGCGTCCCTCATAACTGCGAACAGCGAAATCACATGCACGATTGAGCTTCTGCACATTGTCATAACAAAATGCTTTGCTGTTGGATCTACCGCTAGAATTATTTCATAGACCATATTTACTACACAGATGCTGAAATCGGCAAAAGAAAATGCTTAATTTCTTAAGGAAATTAATTTCATCATTTGTTTGGCAACTGGAGCAGGTCATTTACAGCATTTTGTCTTATTTTCCGAACATTATTTTAATCCGCAACATATTTCCTCATTTAAAGCTGCATACTCTGTAACTATGAACATTTTTCGAAAAAAAATATTTTCTTTTTAAATCATTTGTAGAAGTAGAATTAAGCTATGTTTTCACGATAAAAATGTTCAGTACAGCTGAAAACTGCATGGAAAAGTGAGTTATCTTATCAAATAGGTGTTTTTTTCGCTTGTTGGTAATTATTTGCGTCCCTCCAATAATTCTAGACCGTTGAATTTTAACATAAATGCAGTTGTTTTGATAGTGATAACTTGTTAAGATTTACGAAAATGGTAAAATGTTTACCTGAATTTGAGTATTTTTACTGTGTTCTTGAAAAATAAAAACATTATTTTTAAAATTAGAAGATCAAAAGTTACAGACTATGCAGCTTTAAAAACCAAATATGTCCCTTTGGCAGATATTTATGAGATCAAAAATACACCCACACATAAATTTGCTTTTTGTGACTGTACACTGATTGTTGCTATGGTAACGCTTCAGGAAGCATGACTTTTCATAAATCAATTCAGGAAACCTTGTTTGATTTCTAGAATATGTGGTAATATGTGTACGGGACCTTACTACTTACTATGAAAATGTTCTTTGAAAATGCTAAGAAATCACTTTTGTCAAATTTCTGAAACCCCACCCACCTTGAAAGAGCATGGATTTCCAAATATAATTATATTTTCTTATTTCTAACCAGGATGTGTTATATATTCATACATATGAATTATTGGTGGCAATAATGCTTGGTTTTGCAGCGCATCACAATATTGCAAACGGTACCAAACCAGGAAGTACCTCTAAAAAGACTGATAAGCATGCTGCCGATTGCTTAAAAGCTATATGCTGGGGCGTAAAGTGATCTAATTGAGATGTATAAATTATTCAAAGAACAATGTGGGCGAAGGTATCCGTTTCTTGATAAAAAAAATGTTTAAACAGGCAAAAAAAATCATGCAAGTAAGAGCTTTTGGAAGACATATCACCTTAAGCTCAATCCAATTTGCTTAGCTACAGAGACAAACTAGAAATATTAAAATTTCGCATGTAGCAAGTTCAGTTAGTATGCTATCCAGAGAGTGAACAAGAAAGGCACTGACCAGACTGCGCGGATGCGCAGGCTGGTCTGTGCCTTTGTTGTTCGCCTGCAACAAAGTCAGGTTTTCTCGCGTACCGGCCTTATCGAGTCATTAGGGTCTTTGTTTCTTATATTTTTGCAATTTACATGCATTAGGTTTTCCCTATTTTCGAAGGTTCGTTTTCAGATAATTTAGAATTTGCAGCAGCTGTCGTTGTGCCGGGAGATAATGGTAAAATGTACTCGGCATCGATATAGTGTTGCTATTTTTCCATAATATATGCTGGTCCTTTGGGAGCGTGGGTTCATGAAAGACTCAATTAAAGTGAGCCGGCTGATGTTTATCAACTTTTTGTGTTGACACTATTTTCAAGGATACGATTTCAAATTATTTGCTGTCTAGATATAATCTTAGAACCTTGAAAACAAACTATTCATGGTTTCATAGGCGTAATTGTGTCATGAGTGCTTTAGGAAATAAAGTAGTGTCTGATATTGTCCCAGAGGACTAATGGAAGCACCTGATTAAACCATACTTTGTGATGCATTTAATCATAAAACGGAACTCGGCGAGAAAAGACCTTTTTTATGCTTATTGCCAAGTAAGACTTCGACCAGACTGTTCAGTTACATAACTCAGCAAGAATAATGAAACGTTGCCTGTAGCAAGTTTAGATACTCTACTTTCCAGAGAGCGAATACCAAAGGCGTTAACCAGACTGCGCAGTCTGGTCTGCGCCTTTGTTGTTCGCATGAAACAAAAATGTTCTCTCGCGCAGTGGAACAAATGGTACTAGTGGGTGAAACAAATCATTAAAATCATTCATCGTATTCAGCGCCTCTTAAATGGACGATATTCACCGGCGTCACTGTGTTGTGTCCTTGAGCAAGACACATTTATCCTTGCTTAGTACTGGTTCAGCCCAGGAAGATCCGTCCCTATATAACTGAAAATTGCTGATAAGGACGTAAAGAATCAAATCAAACAAAAATAAAAGAAATGGGCAATTTGCAAACAGTGAAGACCCAGGCAATATCGCGGTCTCTCAACAGTCTTATTCAATTTTTGGTCATTTGAAATATTCAGAGCATGCTCAAACAACGTCTTTGCATAGAAAAGAAACACGTTATCTTCACTCCTGAGAATCATACAATGCAAAGTTTTATTGCTTGGTGAAAATGGATGAAAGCTATTTTCCAGCCCATGAGCTTTAACACACTACGACTACAGAGCGCAAAAAACTTCCTGAGAGTTAGGAAATTTTGTTGCATATACTTTAAAGATACAGAGCCTATTGAAGCTATAAAACCAGTTAATGTACTAACTATCATAAACAGAGCCTCATAAACAGGTCGTCCAAGGACTTTCTTAGCTTCATTTAATTGAAGTCCCTTTAAAGAAAATACAATTTTCTACAACAATATTCTTTCTATTGTATTGTTATACTCCAAATGTGTGTTAACAGACCATCTTTGGACTAAACAACTCAATTTACTCTTAATATTAGCCTAAAGCTGGTGAGATTCTATCAAATTGGGAACAAGGTCTTCCTGGCATCCAGTTCAAAAGTCCAGGACCAATTTTGGGGAGTCACTGACTCCCAGGATTCAGGTCTCCAAATAAATGTGCGTAACTGAACATTATTTTTCTTATTTCTGAATCAAAACATATGTTGTGTGTACTCAAAACAACGGTCTCAATGAGACGGTTGTTTAAAGCACCCAAAACATATGTTTACATTGCTGGGTTAGAAAATAGTTACAGTTTTACGCTAAATTTTTTGCTTAACTGGACCTATGCAGAATTCCTTTAAGGCAAGAACTTCATAATCTCAACAGGGTATTGATAATGTGGCACAGCAGAGTTAACACTGAATAAAAGATTTATCTGCAGTTCTCAGTACTTGAAAATAACAAACACTATTTTGACAACTTATGTGGCAAATATAAACTACCATCTTCTTCCTAATAAGCAGGACTGCATTGGTGATCCATGAAGCACAAATGGTGGGTCATTTTCTGAAATGATCGGCCTAAGCAGATCAAGTTAACCACAGTTGACATTTGGGTAATATACTTACACACAGACACGGACACTTTTATGCATATACATGTATGTATATTGGTTGCTGAATATACAGTAAACCTGTCTTAAGTGGCCACTCAAAAAAGAAGACCAATTATCGTTTAATGCAGGTCAAAAATATTGCAAAATGCTCTCCTTGGACCTTCATTAAGCTATGATTTGTCATTAAGATCTTTGTTTTGTCTTTTTTTTGATGGCTGCTTAAGACATGTTTTACTGTTTTGACAACCTACGTGTACTTCCTGTTTTTTGGAGCTCATAGACTCGATGTTAGATGAATATTTTTATTAAATTGAGATTTTTTCACACCTAAAAAAGGATGGGTCCACTGTGCCCACTGCCTTGAAAAGTGATGGGTAATATTTTGAAGTCATTGGCCAATGACCCAGGCCCACCATAAATCTTGAGGCCTGAATAAGCACACTGTACATTTAATTATGTCAAAGGTGTGAATCCTCTTTGGATAACAATGGAGCCATCTGATCATGATTTTCACAGTTTTCCATCCAATTTATACGCATGGATTTTAACACATGATCAACTGGAGCATATCTAATCATATTTCCATAAGCAAAAGAGTAGACCTTGATCAAGCAGCTATTGGAAGAGTTAAGTCAAATATGATTTGGGTCCCTTTTATGTCCAATATAGGCTACCAAAGTACATAAGCAGACGAGAGAGTAGACTCGTTTATTTTGCTTGGCGATATATACAGTGATTTGTTTGTTTGTTTTCCCCTTTCTCTTTCTGTTCTTTTTGAAGTCATTTTCCTACGTAAGAAACTTCGTAATTATGATATAAACTTGTAATGTAATGCTTAATTGTTAACAAAAACAAGCCAATTTATTCCAGGAAAACAGGGGAACGGATACCCAATGTATGGACACTACAAAGAAAGTATGTTATAGAATTGCGATTGTTCTTCTGTAATGAAAATTCAATGTACAAATTGCCATATTACTGGTATCCATTATAGTAGATTTGCCATTCTTTACAACTTGCAGTTGAAAATTCAACTTGCAGTTGAAAATTCAATGAACAAAATTGCCATATTACTTGTATACATTATAGAATATTTGCCATTCTTTACAACTTGCAGTTGAAAATTAAATGTACAAAATTGTTATAATACTGGAATCCATTATAGTAGTTTTGCCATTCTTTACAGATTGAAGTTGAAAATCCAATGTACAAAATTGCCATATTACTGGTTTACATTATAGTAGATATGTCGTTCTTTACAACTTGCAATTGAAAATCCAATGTACAAAATTACCTTATCACTGGTATTAATAAACTTAATGAAACTTTTTGCTCACTGTAAAAGCGGTAACTTTAATTTTCATATCTGGGCGTGGTTTAGCTATTTCATCTGCTAAAGAAGGGAAATCAGGTCATATTTATACTTTGACGAAGAGTTAATAAGTTGTTTGGGCCGCGCAAACGTGCGTGCATTTCATAAAAATTCTCACCGTAGATCTATGTACACTGAACTTGCATCTATTAACCCTTAAAGCGCATATCACGAAAACTTGTATATTTTGTGAAATGTTTGAAGCCTCTTAGACAAACAGTGTGGACCAAGATCAGATTGCACACTGTTTGGCTATATGCTTATGTTAAATAGACATTTCTGGATGCAGTTATTTTGCTCGCGTTTTAAGGGTTAAATAATGTTTTGAGTCTTAACTGAGGTATGGCTCAAGATAATACTTTTCAGCTTTTACCTATGTCTAAGGTAGACCAGTCCTAATTACGCATTAATGAGATGCAGCCCTTACAGTAACCAAAACGTTCAATAATATCAGAGTAGAATTGTCATTCTTTATAATCTGCAGTTGAAAACTCAATGTACACAATTTCCATATCACTGGTATTACTTGACTTTTCGCTTACTGTAAAGGCGGCGCCTCATGAATGCGTAATTAGGACAAGTCAACCTTAGGCATAGGCAAAAGCTGAAAAGGAGGCGTGGTTTTATTCAAAAGTAACTTTATCATCTTGTGCCACCACCTCAGTCATTATTTAGTCTTTAAAACGCCAGCAAAATAACTGCATCTGAAAATGTCTATTTAACATAGGCAGGGAGGCAAACATTGTGGACCCAGATCAGATCTATGAGGCTTCAAATAGTTTAGTGGACGACAAAAACATATATTTTGTGATGATGCGCTTTAAGGGTTAATAAATGTGAGTTTAGTGTGTCTACGTTTAGGATTTTCATGAAATGCACGCACGTTTGCGCGGCTCAAAAAGCTCATTAACACTTTACCAAAATGTAAATAAAACCTGATTTCCCTTCCTTAGCAGATAATATAGCCAAACCACACCCAGATATGAATATTAAAGTTGCTGCCTTTACAGTAAGCGAAGAGTCAAGTAATACAAACTTGCCATATCATTGGTATCCGTTATAATAGTGAGTCAGAGTCTGGTGGTTTAAGGTAAAGCTGATAGCAGCATGTTTGAAAACACACAAAAAGATAAAAACGTTTTGATTTGAACGCGATTTCGTAATTCACGATTATCACTACGGAGAACTTTCCTTCCTGGGAAAGCTGAAAAAATATTCGCGACAATATTCTAATCATATTTTCTGTTTGAACAGACAATATTCTAATCATATTTTCTGTTTGAACAATGTAAACATTCACCCCTATGTCTCCTAGGTAAACTCCCCCACTTTAAATTGTAGAATAGTTAAATGCGTTAAAAAGAAGTGTTAGACAAATCCTGAAAAAAAACCCAGCAACAATATGATTGAGAAAAAAGCAAAATGAGTATCAAACACAGTGTAGGTCCAGATGAGATATACTAATCTTGCTCTACACTGTTTATCCAGAACTTTTATGACAGGCATGTAGTGTTGAAAGGAATAACGTGCACAGTGTCCATCTATCACCATGCTGTGCATTTTTGTCAGAGCAATATCTGAACAATACCATTCAGAGAAATAAGTGTGTATGGATAGCAGTAGTTTATCCAAAAGTGCAAGTATCAATGTAATTGGCTCGTCACTTATAATTACGCTTAGCACAAAGTGTAACGGAATTTTAGCTTGTATCATTCACGTCATGGACCACCGGCGGTGGTGGATGTAAAAAATACTTCCTGTGGTCGACTTGGGCATTTTTGTTACTATTTTCCGTGGGGACAACAGAGGTTACACGTACAGGTAAGTTGTTTCTGGTCCCATGACATATTTTTAAAAGTTAAAGACTGTCATGTGATCAGTTTAAGCAGTTTTATGTCAGCCTTAGATGGTATTTTAAAAAAAATAAAACGTGTCAGTGGCGAAAACGAAAGTAGAAAATCAGTAAATACAGGTAAATTAACTCTATTTTTTCAGATGCCAGCTTCCAAGTGACCCTGTATCGTTGCAGTCAGATACGTCTATATAAATTGCGATTTTTTGATGTAATTTCACAGAATACAAACGCTTTCTGATTCATTTTATGTCAGATGTGAACTTGAAAAATGTGGTGATCTTCCTACATATGATGATTGCAGTGGCAAATGCTCTTTAAGTGGAAAGTCATGAAAATGTGATTCTTAATGTAGTTTTCTGTTAGCGTCTGGTACAAACTTTACTGTCAGAGTGAAATTACGTATTTTACGACTTTTTGGTTACTGTAAAGGCGGCACCTTTTGAATGCGTAATGAGGGACATAGGTAAAAGTTGAAAATGAGGCGTGGTTTTATTCAAAAGTAACTGTATCATCTTTCGCCATCATCTCAGTATAGACACAAAACACATTTATTTAGTCCTTAAAACGCCAGCAAAATAACTGCATCTGAAAATGTCTATGAGGCAAACATTGTGGACCACGATCAGACTGCTCCTACAGGAGCAGCCTGATTTGGGTCCACACTGTTTGTCTATGAGGCTTCAAATATTTTAGTGGACGACAAAAAACATATATTTTATGATAATGCGCTTTAAGGGTTAATAAATGTGAGTTCAGTGTGTATAAGGTTAGGATTTAAATGAAATGCACGCACGTTTGCGCGGCCCAAAAAGCTTATTAACTCTTTTCCAAATTATAAATCAAACCCGATTCCCCTTCATTAGCAGATGAAATAGCCGAACCACGCCCAGATATGAATATTTAAGTTACCGCCTTTACAGTAAGCGAAAAGTCTATTAATAGTTGGTCTTGTTCTGCTACTGTAATCACTTGATTGGATATTTTTTATATTTCTAACGGTAAATCTGTTTCTTAACAGTTACTGTACTCTTATCGTGTATGAACTCTACGGAAAGTATTTTCAAAGCTTGCTACAAGCAGATGGTTACTTGGTTCCATGCCATGGTAACTGTCAATTGACGTATTTCACAAGTTTTTAAATGTGATAAATTATTTTATCATCAATAAGCCTCTACAATATAAACCCCCTTCCTTGTTTTCTACGAAACCCTACCTATATCAACTGATAATATACTGTAATTCTGATATATGATAATTGAGACGCCGCATGAGATTTCTAACAATGTGGTATGTGCTACCAGCATAGCCTTAGATCAGCCTGCGGATACGCACAGTCTGATCAGAGCTTTTGCTAGTCGCTTGAACATTCTATGAGTGTTAAGCTACTGGCTGAACACCATTTGGAGTTTCTAAGCTTCAAAGGAGGCTGCACAGGCCCTTCTGAGTCTACACCTGTAAACATGCCGCATTGTTGGAAATCACATGTCGTGGCTCAAATAATTTAAATACATAACAGGCTATATCTTTTGACTCTCATCTATTTTGACTCCTCAAATTTACAAAGATACGTCCAAGCATTGCTAAGGTAGAATAGTATTAGAGGAATACATGTACATCTGGGCGGTCAAATTTTCCTGGAATATCATCATGATTACAGCCCCTTTACCTTCGATGATCATGTTTTAACTAACTTCTTAAGGACCTCTTTTCCACAAAAAAGAGAATTTTTGCAGACAAATTTCATTTCATTTATAGAGGACTCACTTCCCTGTTACATTGATATCTGTGCTTAGACTAGTGATCCACCTTCACATCATATGATTGCTTTGCTGTTTTGCAAAATATCATTTGATGTGGTGCTATGTCTTTAATGAATTTATTAAGAAACTTGAAAGTGAGAAAGTATGTTAGTATATCCCCCACTCGTAATCATAAATAATATAAATTATTTGAACAAAATAGTTTTTACTGTTAATACAGTTTGTCTTAAGGCCATTTGCATCTACCATTTGGATACATTTGTCAAAGTAGGTGTGAGGTATGACCACTATAACTGCCCAACCCAAATTAAAAAAAAAAGCCTTGTTTTCAAGATTTTATCGATACGATGGAAAACATAGATGCGTCATTACATATGACTGTTGAGGAGTGCGGTTGCTCGGTAGTTAAATGCTTGACTCGAGATCAAGGGGTTGCGGCTTCGAGCCTCGCCAGAGGCACTGCGTTGTGGCCTTAAGCAAGACACTTTATCTCCGGAAGACCCGTCCCGACATACTTGAAAAATTGTTGACTGTGACGTAAAGAATCAAATGAAATTAACAAATCATATGACTGTAAAACAAATAGTAATCATCACATGGGTGTGTTTTCTTTTGTATTGTTCACGAGTATTGTCAATACAGAATAACATTAGCAGCATCAGCTAATGAACTATGTGGTCATTAGTAACATACACAATGGAAATTAATCCGTTTTAGATGTGGACTTCATAAGTGGTAAAATACTGCTTAATGGCAGCAAAACCCATGCCTTTAGGATAAACGAGCGTATGATATATCATATTAGATTTTTCAGACACTAATTGCATAATGAAAGGAAAACAATCAACCAAAAAATACAAAAAAAACAACAACAGCAACTAACAAGTAAAGAAAATGCAAAAAGCAAAAGAACAAGCAAACAAAAATGGATATTTTTCTAGCTTTTGTTGTTGACTGCTGACTTTTTTTTTAATTAAATTTTTCAAAACATTTCTTTCAGGAACACTTTCAGAGTGTCAAACAGTTTGGTTCCAGATCAGGGTAGACGTTCTGTTGGTCCTGATCTGGGTCCAAATTGTTTTCAAACGTTTTTACAAGACGACAAAAATCACTTCCAGCAAGTAAATGGTTAAATTAACCAGATGTTGCGAAAGTAGGCAGAAATACTATTAACTTTTAATGAATTGAATTTCCAATAAAGCTTTAATAATCGACAATAATTAATCCTTTTAAGCGCATACCAAAATACATCTGATAATAATATCTGCTATGTCGTCTGTTCGGATATTTGCTAACATTATTGATTTATGTATGTATTGAAAGAAACAGTGTGGATCCAGATCGGACTGCACATTTATATGAACTGGGTCTACACTGTTTGTCAAAGAGGCTTCTAAAATTTTTAATTGATCACAATCTGATTGACGCTTCAAGAGTTAAAGTGATATTTCGGCGTCTGGTGCATGGTCGAGAATACAATACCGTTATACATAGAACATTTAGTACTCAGCGAAAATGAGTCTTGGAAAATCTCTAGTAATGGTGATGTTTGTTCTAGTTTTTGGATTAACAATACAGATATTTTGGCTCAGTATGTATTTAATTAGAACAAAAGATTTATATGGAATAAAGTACTTGAATTTATAAGGATCTTGTTGGGGGTTGGGGACAATAATAGCTAAATATTTAGAGTTACTTACTTTTTACTTAGTTTTTGCCTCACTTCTGGTTTTCGATCATTAACTTTTGAAGGGATGCAGCAATTTCATTCAAAGTTTACAGAAGGGTGACACATTGTTTTGATGAATACATGTGAAGTTTCAATTTTGAAATCATTGACGAATTTTGACTGAGCTATGGCCCTTTTGGACTTAGGTTTTGCCTCACTTTTGGCTTCCAATCAATAACTTTTGAAGAGATGCATACATTTTATTCAAAGTTTACAGAAGGGTGAAACATTGCTCAATACAGGTCAAGTTCGAATTTGGAGATCATTGACATAAATTAGACTGAGTTATGGCCCTTTTTTAACTAAGCTTTTTCCAGGAGACAAATCCGAGTCTCGGAATTCTAGAGACCTTACATGAGGGCTCATGTAAATTAAATTTATTAAACGAGTTGGGGAAAATAGATAAAATGAAAGGCTTGTCGAGCTTTGTATTGCCTTTTCGCAACAACCACCCCCCCCCCCCCCCCAAAAAAAAAAAGTACCAAACTCTTATTATGGGCTAGTTAATGATTACCCCTTACCATGCTGAATGATTATACATCGGGTTTTGAAAACAGTATAGATCACATCTTGAATCCTAAAAACTGCCACCCTCAAAAGGACCGAAAATTGGTTTTCAAGACCAATTATTCGCTTAATGCAGGTCATAAGTATTGCAGAATGGAAAGGAGCATTCTGCAATACTTTCGACTTTCATTAAGCTACCATTTGTCATTAAGATCTTTGGTTTCTTTATTTTTGAATGGCCGTTTTACACAGCTTTTACTGCATATAAAATATACAGCATGGAAAGGGTACACATGAAAAGCCAACGTTGTTTTATTGACAAGGATATCACGGAACACTGGTGCCACATATAACTGCAGAAGAAAATATCACAAAAAGAGAGATAAACCGAAGCCCTAAGCTTGAGACAGAAGACACGCTACATTTACAGGTGAGTAGTATTTACAGGTGATTATCTTTAACAAGAGTTTTCAGCTTGAGTCTGTGTCATAAAATAGTTTTCAGTTTAAGTCAGCATTATAAAAGTGTTTTCAGCTTGAGTTTGCATTAGAAATGGGGTTTCAGCTTGAATCAGCATAATACAAAATTGCAACTTGAGTTAGCATTATAAAATAGTTTTCAGCTTTTTTATTGTATCAAACAAGAAGGGAAAATCCATTAGTATACAAAAGGTTAAAGTCGATCAAGTTATCAAGAAAAGTAATGATATTTAAATTCACAAGGCTGTCAAGGAAGATGAAGTACCACATGTAATTGCAGAAGAAAATGTCACAAAAAGAGAGATAAACAGCAGTCTTAAGCTTGAGGCACACGACACGCTAAATTTACAGGTGAGTAAAATTTACAGTCAAGAATTTTCAGCTTGAGCCAGCATTATAAAACATTTTACATCTTCCGGTGACCCTGAGTCAGCATTATAAAATAGTTTTTTAGCATGAGTCAGAAGAATAACAAAGCTGGCTATAAAAGTTTGCATGTCAGGTTATAAACCAATAACGTTTCGTAACTCTTTGATACAATGATGCTGGGTAAGGCCCTTTACCTAAACCTTTCATTGGTGGATAGATGCTTGTCACGCGAGCTAATAACGGCGAGGATTCGGCCAAAAAGCGCGCCCGCTGCTTATGTTTTGAAACTAATGTTCTGTTGTTGTTTGTTCACTGTCGACCTGTGTAAATCGGCATAATTATGTTTATTGTGTATTTATTTGTGTACAATTTGACATATTTATGACTGGCACAATGGTGGTGCTCATTACACAACTTTATTTTCTTAAATTACACATCAGTAGTAGGCTTTACCTCGTTACATGTAAAAAGAACGTACACATGTTTTGTCATATCTTAAAAAGTGTTGTAAAAAGCACTTGCTCTCATATTAGCCTCCTCATTAAATGAACTAAGGGGACAAGATTATTATCTCTTCTTACTAGATACGTAAAAAACGGTACGTATAAATTTTGTGTTCTCCTTTAAAATCATTTCCAGGATTATTATTAATATTAATAATTGTTATTATTAATAAATTAGTAATAACAATATTACTTTACTTACAATGTATATTGTATTGATCATTTTATGTGCATGCGCGAATCCAGATGGGGTGGACAGGGGGTCTCGACGACCCCCTAGAAACTCGCAAAAGTTGTTATAGGTTCCTTAGAAATACTGATACGGACCCCTGGCGAAGCAATTGGACCCATAATAAAACTGTATGGACAGTATGGTAATTAACCTATGAAAGTTTCATATTCTAGCAGAAACTCATACATGCAAACTTCTGTCTATTACTGGTTGGCTGACATTTAGATAGTTAAAGTAATATCATAAGGTTGCAAGCATATTACTGGTTGGCTGAAATTTAGATAGTTAAAGTAATATCATAAGGCTGCAAGCAGCCTAAAAAGAGTCTTGCGCAAAGTTTCCATATGCTGTGTTCATCTTTCGCAAGCCAATGATACAAAGTCTACTTCGTTCCATACGCGTATGGAACGAAATGACTTAGTACCCTTAGCTTGCGGAGATGGATGAACTTGTGATTGGCGGCTTAAGGTTCGAACTACCTTAGGATTCATCTTATGATAATGTGGCGTATATCGTATATTTTAGGAGCAAGAGTCGAAGTTTATTAAGTCAAGGGAGATACTTTACATGGAGAGACGACTGCACCTGGAAAGGGTCTGTAGGGCCAGATATGATCGCTCACCCCCAGCTCTACATCTTAACCAAACAAGAATGATAATTGCAGAGCAACACAAGCTCCTGTATTGCAATATTCCAAAAACGGGATCCACCTTCTGGGGAAGGACTCTAACAATTGTCGAAAATGGTCAATTCTATTCTTCTCTTTTGGAATATCGAAACACGAAAGAAAAGCGCACACTGAACAAATTGATACATTTCGATACATATCTAAATCAAAATAACGCATCAACAGTTTCTTCGTTCATGAATGAAGCAATCTCTTTCATGTTTGTTCGTGAGCCTTACGGTCGAATATTTTCAGCGTACAATAATAAAGTTTTAAATCCAAATATTGAGTGTTGGAAGAAAATAGGGAGAGAGGTTATAGCTAAAGTTCGCAATAATCCTTCCCCTGATAGTTTAAAATATGGTCATGATGTCACGTTTCCCGAAATGGTTAAATTTCTTATACTTATGTTCGAAACTGGTGGTGAAATTAACCAACATTTTTTACCAATGAACGGCAAATGTAGGCCATGCCATACGCGATTTGACTATGTTGGGAAAATGGAAACTTTTGCGGACGATGCACATTTCATACTAGGCAAATTAAGGTCCAAGTACAGGGATGTTTTTGTAAACTTTGGTGACTTTGACACGGACGAGGTTCTTACTAGTGCAAAAGGACATGTGGGGTTTCTGTACCAAACTCTGCGAGCAACACAAAGCCTCAACTATTCCAAATATCTCCTATTCCTGAGAACGTGGCGAGACCTTCAGATGAGAGGGGCTTTGTCAAAACACATAGATATGCCATTGACGCAGGAACAGGCCTTAAACATAACACAAAATAGGTTCTTTGGTCTAATCAAGGAAGCATTAAATAAACCTAGTAATAACACTGAAGTGAAGAAACAGAGGACGGAGGCCATGATCCAAGCATACCGAATGGTACCATTGACTAACATGGAACGATTGTCAAAGTATGTGGAGCTTGATTGCCAGTTGTTTGCCTATGAGGTGAAGCCAGCGATGCTGTTTGATAGGAACAGCACAGCATACCAAGTTTCATTTAATTACTTTGACGGCATATAAAAGTTTTATCATATGACGACACGTCTGGGAGTGACATGACGTCATGCAATAAAATCGGTAAACCACTAGTGGTTTACAAATTTATTAACCAGTCAGGTGCATAACCTCCAAAAGTTAAAAAATATATCACTTAAAGCAGTTAACTTTTTTGCAACAAAAAACAAAAGTAACATGTTTGAGTGAACTTGTCTTTTTTCATCTTAATATTCCCGAGTTACCGTAATTTTCACGGCCATGTGGGTATTTTTATCTGAAAGACCTATTATATAACTTTACGATTATGCAATAAAATTTTGCACGCATCGTCTATAAATAAGTACGCGAGGTCATTGAAGTTCAGAAAATAAGCTACTTTTTAACCTGAATAAAGTATATTGTTGACGGCTTACAATTTAACCTTGGCCTAAATAATTTCAGATATAACTTAAATAAGTTACTTTCTGTAGCATCACTTAGAATTATTGTTGAATAGGCACAATTTTAACTTCCTCAAGTGATATATATTTTAACTTATAGAAGTTATGTCCCTGACTGTTAACGTAACGCAATGACGTCAGTTATAACGTTGCGTAAAAGATGCAAAATCATGACGTTTACGCCCAAAATGCGATTATAAGTAATTTAAATGTGTCATGTAATTAATAGAACCTAACATTCGTGCTCCTGCATTGTTGAATATATTAAACTCGTTGCGAAAAAACGATGAAATTCTCGGCAAGCCTCGCATTTTATCGCTTTTCCCCCACTTGTTTAATAAATTCAATAAAACATGAGCACTTATGTAAGATCCTCTATTTAAAGGTATATAACTGCTTGAAATGAACAAGATATGTAACCTATGCAAATACCTTTTGCATAGGTTCCATATTTTGCTCGTTTACATGTACTCCGATTGTAACAGCGAATTAGAACTGTCACGTGCAGTTACAAGGTGTAAAACAGCGTGAAACTTACTTAAGTAAGATTGAAAGGTACATACCAACCTGTTTTAAGCAAGCTTCTAAGGAATAGTAAAAAAAGTGATTGCTTAAAACAGGTGCTTGCTTAATACAGGCACTTCTCAATGTATTTGCCTTTTACATGAATTGAACACATGCTTGCTTAATACAGACTGCTTGCTTAATAGAGGTGGCCATTAAAACAGGTTTTAGTGTACATCACTGCTAGAAATGTACAAAATATGAAATCGGGGCAATTCAGCAAACGAGAACTGTCACGTACATTTTCAAGGTAAACACCAGCGTGAAATTTACTCATAGTAAGTTTTAAAGGTTTACTGAAAACCAAGTTCTAATCGTTCATCTTACATTTTTACTCCATTTTAGAAAGTATAAAATAGGCCATATAAAATCCATGCTTTATAAATTAAGAAATACATTGCCGAGTCCCTGCAGGCTTTTTCATTTAAAAATGACGTGATTGCAGAAACGAAGTTAGCGTAAAGGTGCCCTCATTTTAAAAAGTCACACATTTTCTAAGATATAAAATATTCCACAAATGCGTTATCAATTTACTATTTTGTTTGTTTTAAGATGTTACTGACTAACGTGAGTTAAGAAGAATAAAACTCGGGAGTTATGTTTCGATTGGACTCTTCATTTTTTTTCTTCATAATGCATACAAAAACACTTTAGCAGCTTAATAGAAAAAAATCCGCTCTAAGCTTGCAATTAACATGCAAAATTCGCACTGATCTGTACGCTTTTTTAATCAGCGACACTGCATTGAAATTTTTTAGCGATTATTCATTAGCACTAGACGCAACCTGTTTTTTTTTTTGAGAAATGAAAATATCCATCATAAAGCCCTCAAATTGATTTTTTAACTTTCACATTGAAACCGGAAGTGTTCAGCAGTCGCTAATTAACTTTGATCGTAAAAATGGACTAATCAAGTTTTATTGCGGTTGGCTTACAGTGTTCAGATAAAATAAAGTGCATTTAACCATTTTAGCGTGAGGTACTGATGAATTTCAAAAATCTGGAAAAATCTCAAAAATGCAATATTTAAAAAAAAATCTACCCTAAGCAAACTTTCAATTGTTTGGTGTTTCTCAAGTCGGGGAGAACTGTTTGTAACCACCTACACGTCAATTTCATAAAAAACACTAAAAAACCCCAAAGTCGATTTTTGCAATTTTAACCCAAAAACTTTGGAGTACAAGACAACTGTTCCAAAACACCGTTTAATTTTGCCCATTAAAATGCACTGAATGAGGCAAAAATTATCTCAATTTTATTAGCGCTTGGTTAGAATTAATGAGTTTGAAAAGTGACCGTTTAGAACGTTTATATTACTGCTGGAAATGAGCAAATAATGAAATTGTGCAATTCAGCAAAAGAGAATTGTCACGTGCATTTTCAAGGTGGACAGCCGCGTGAAATTTACTCATCATGCTCATAGTAAGTTTTTAAAAATATATAACTTCTAGAAATGAACACAATATCAAACATGTGCAAACGGTCACATGCATTTTCAAGGTGTACAACCTCCTGAAAACGTTTTTCTATCAAACCTGATTTCATACCTTGCACTGCGATTGTAACAGCAAAACAGAACTGTCACCTTTTTTAAAGCAGTGTGTTTCTATTAACGCGAAAGTGACGGACAGATTCTAAAATTACTCCGGAATTTCCAAAGTAGCATTCTAAATAATACATTTCATTTGCTATTCTTTGAAAAGTGATAAAAGTTCCTTTCAAAAAGTATGTCTGTTAGTTCCTGTTGATCCTTTACGACACAGTCAATCATTGGTCATTTATGTTGGGACGTTTCCTGGGTTGAACCAGTAATCAACAGACTTGCTCAATGAGACCACACAGCCCAGCATCGCAGTGCATCTAATGAAGCTCAAACCGGGCGATTCATCGATCTCAAGTCAAGCACTCTCATCAGTTTTGTGAAATTCAGTATTAAAATTGGAATTTTATTCTTAAAGACTTTTATCAACTATAAATGAGTATTTTTCATCGCACACAAATAATCAAGTACACATTTAATAAGTTGCTAATAATGTCATGCTTTTAGCCGGTGTGACAGAGGAGATAAACATGCTCCACTCCCTCACAACGTAATGCTGATTTAACGCATTATTGTTCCCGAATGCCTCGTTCATTTTCGCGGAGTCTAGTTAATGATTATTAATGACAAAACTTCCTTTTAAACGTGGGTCCAAATTGATATTTTAGCCGCGTCGTGAGAATATATGCGATCAACAAAGACGTAGATCAGCCTGTGCAGCCGCGCAGGCTGCTCTGTGCTTTTGCTGTTCGCTACATGGAACGTGTGATAACATGAGTGTTCATGTTTTATTTAATTTATTAAACAAAAGGGAGAAAAGAGATAAAATGCAAGGCTTGCCGTTTTTGCAACGAGTTTAATTAATTCAATTATACAGGAGCACGAATGATAGGTTCTATTTATCACATGACATTAAAATTACTTAAAATTGCATTTTTGGCGTGGAAACGTCAAGAATTTGCCCTCGCCCGTCTAACGCAACGTTAAAAGGGACGTAATCACATAACATTATTAATTCTGTAAAGCACTATAGGGATCACACATGTCTTTTTCGTTCATTTTGTTTATTTGGAGTTCAATTCAACCCGTTATGGTCATAGGGTGTATAGGTTATAGATCATATATTACAATTATAAAGGAATTAAGTGGGAACGAGCGCAGCGAGTGAACCACTTAATTTCTTTATAATTGTAATATATAATACATGTACTTCACGGATTTACTTAATAGATGTTACTCATATTGACAATATATGTGAACAAGCTGGCCAAAAAAAAAAAAAATCTGTGTGCAAACTGATTAGTTGTGAAGCACAGGAAGGGGCTTAGTAAACCATAGGTCGTTTTCCTAGGTGGTTACCAGTATGAAGCAACGGTGATAAATTGCCCAAGGACACAACACAGTGCCTCCGTTGATGCTCGAACCTGGGTCACTCTTCCACCGAGCCACTGCGCCCACCCCCTCTAATGCGTTAAGGAATGAACGAAGGCGATACTTTTAGATTGCTTCCAGTATAAGTGTAACATTCGCTATCGAATTTCACAGTTTTATAACAAGAAAAAAAAGAGAAATACTATACGTTTTCTTCTAATTTATATAAAAATACCAATACAACTATTTAAATGAAATAAGATACAGCATTAGAAAAGGGCCCGTCGAGAATAATAGCGCATGTGAATGCATATGCTCTCTGAGTTGTCTTAATCGTATCTTCATATTGTCCTTATTCAGGGCTTATAAGCATTCACAATCTAAATTCTTTGAATGTAAAGTTTAATAATAAAACACTTTTTTACATTATTTTTATTCAAATAAAGAAAAATGAACAAACAAAACAAAGCTGTAGTTAAGGTTATTTAAGTCTTTAATTTACCTGTTGGTGGTGAAACAACAAATCATGTCAATTTCATGCAGCCCATGCTATTTTCATAATCATTATGCTATTTAAGCTCTTTAGAGGGTGATATTGCAGAAGTGTCAAAATATTTACTCCTGGCAACTAGTGTAAGCTGATTTTCTTCCTATATCACTTTGAAGGCCAGTTTATACCAGTTTTCAGGTAGACATAGAGATTTATTAAGAAAAAAATTGGACCAATAAATAGGCAGGATTCTCTACAGTTTATAACAATATATTATATACCATCAGCCGGGAATAAAATCCGAAACTTGTTTGTAAAATAAAACATTTGAGTATCCATTCCAATATAATATTATCCAAATTCTCATGCAAAACTAAGTGCATTCACATTTCCTTCACTTAAGTTTAAAACTATCTAAATTACCAAAATATTTATTAAGGGCTATTTGCAATTACCTTTGAATGCGTAATTCCTAAGAGAATGGAGCCATCCTTCCAATTAGAGCTTTAATGAACACTACGTATTACTAAACTGTCGTGATTGTCTCATGGCAGAGATTTTGTATGATCTATTGAACTCGAGACAGCTGCTTAACGCAACCCGAACCAATCGATTATGAAGCAGTCTGCTGGAGAACGAAACACTAGGCATCTAGGGATGCTATAACACAAGTCGGAAAAGCCTGGCACTATTCGAGAATCGAATGAAGCCTCGGGTGTACGTAAGGCGCATTACGCATAGTACTATGTACGAAAAGCTCCATTTTTGCCGGAACTGGCGTGAGCAAAATTAGTTCTGTACCATGTGGGTTCAGCCCTGTTAAGTTAAAATCCATTTTTTCTGATTACCCGAAAAGTTCAATTAGCAGAATGAATGAACTTTATGTATTTTTCAATAAAATATAGCGATATTTTACTGAAAAAAAAACACACACACACATAAACTTCATTTATAACCGTTTTTTGGCTGCAATCAACATTGTTATTGTGTTGACATAGCTTCTGTGCCGTCAACGTCACGTTATGTAACGTCAGCGTCACGTTATCAAAGTAGATCCTCGATGTACATCCGAGGTTGATTACACGGAATTGGCCGAGGCAGTTCCGATTGACTACAACGTGTCTCGCTGAAGATATCTAGAAATATGACGCTTTTTTGTTTCCAATACTATACAAAACTAGGATTGATCAAATATTAAATTTGTGAATGAAAAACAAGTATTTTAATCAAAATTCTTTTTTCCAGAAATTTACTATAAAATGATGTTAATTTAAAATAACCATGAAAATGTCAAAAAGAAAATAAGAAACCCACACTTTTCCTTCCTACACAGTCATTTATGTGTCATTTACTTACTTTTATGCTGCTCATTAAAGCATTTACCTACCATTTACCTACCATTATATCGTTTAGGGAAAACAATAAGGGCTTCATATTGTATTTCTGGCAGAAAACATTCAGGAAATGAATTTCTTTTATCAGATGATGTCGCGTCTTGGAGTGATATAACGCCATGTAATGTATTAAAATCGATAAACCACTATGGGGATCACACATGTTTTTTCATGCATTAACATTTGCCAGGTCCCGAGGAAGCTGTTTGAACACAAAGCCGTTAGGCCGAATGTTCAAATAACGTCCGAGGGACCTGACAAGTGTTAGTGCAATGGAACGAACATGTGCGATCATTATTCTTGCATATTTTACCCGATTTCAAACTTAACCGCACTGAAAACGTCGCTTAATCATTAAAATATGCCCTTTCTTACACAGGATTTCTCTAAACAAAATGGCGTCAGCGTCAAACTTTCGAACGTCATAACGTCGCCACAACGTCATAGACGTGGGCAAAGTTTTCGCGAACTAAAGAATCGGTGAAATGATCAGTCAAGGCCGCAATACTTTCCTGTGTAACGTTATGAAAAAAATCAAGGCCCAGATAGGCTTTGTCAAGTAAAAGCCATGTTCAAACAGTGCGTGAATCTCATGATTTGAACATGGATTATTGCAGCTTCAAACAGCTTCGCGTAACAAATTCCTAGTGGTTTACAGATGTTGGTAACGTTGTGAAATGACGTCAAAACAACGTAACGACACAATCTTAACTTGTTACGACAGAAATGAGACCTCAAAGTAGTCATATCATATACTCAACTACAAAAGAAACCCATCAGTCACTTTTTAGGACAATTATGGTAAAATAATTAAGAAATCAAAATATGCTTTATACCATATTCTTTAACAATCAATTATGCATCAAATTATTGAACAATGTAACAGTTTCACTTAAACCCGGTCATGCTGTACGCCAGTGTATAGACAAGGGGTCATTTCTAAAAATGACAAGTTTCAGACAATTGGTTTTCACTCGAGTTCTAGTCTTAATCAGTCCATTTCGTCCAATAACCGGTATATCCCTCTCTGACGAGGCAATCATGTGTGTGTAGAAGCCAAAACAAACCACCTAAGTTTAGTAAGCCCAGATCTCAATACGATAGAGCAGTTGTTGGATGAGCTCTGGCGACGCATCTGTGATCGTTCAGTGCAACCTTGGAGTCTTCCACAGCTTCAAGATGCTCTCCATTAAGAATAGGCGTGGATTCCCGAGAAATGTTGTTCGGCGTCACATGCTTTTGGTTCGACCTCGTTATGAGGCAGTTATTGCTGCAGGAGAGGGTCATGCCTATTTTTGGACGTATTTAGCTCAAGTGAACTGATTAAGACGAGAATGCGATATTCATCTTCAAGTGAAAAACTTGTCATTTTTGGAAATGACCCCTTGTCTAAACATTGGCAAACAGAATGAACAGATTTAAGTAAAATTGTTACATTATTTAATAAAATGATGCAGAACTGAATGGTACGGAATATGGTATAGATATATTTTCATTTCTAAATTATGATTTCCATAATTGCCCCGAGAAGTGACTGATGGGTTTCTTTTGTAGTTGAGTTTATATAGAATCTAACATTCGTGCTTTTGTACTCGTATTATTGAATTTATTTAACGTGTCGCGCATTTTATTGCTTTTCCTCAACTCGTTTAATAAATGAACACTTATGTAAGCTATAATGGTCTCTTACCAGCTCTGTCTTAAAAATACTTTGTTTACCAATAAGTTGTATTATGACGCAGAAGTGCTTCATATTAGGGTATGGGGTAAGGCTGTCAATGAGCCTAATAACTGAACCCAATTATTTCATTAATTTTGGAAGCTATAGAACATGTACTTTAAAATAAGTGTAGCTTTACATATATTTTGTGGCAGCTGAACTACATGTACCACTGATCTTGGTGTAACATTTTAACTACTTTAAAAATAAGATCCAGTTCGATTTATTGAATAGGAGACTACACATATAGCTACTACAAATAATAGGTAGAAAATTTTGAACTTTTTTCACCGGAGGAAAGTAAGTGTTACTGTTTTTACCACAGTGTACATAATATACCCAGATTAATTTGTAGATGTACAAAAGTTCCATAAGGCACTACTGTCCTGCCAGCCAAGAGTGACAGTGACGTCGTGTTTTGCTTACAATTGTTAAAGGGAACAGCAACCCTAATGAAAAGTATGTTTTATCAGAAAGAGCTCTATGAATCTTGAGTTTTGATGCAGGTACCATCAAATCGGTTGAAAATGGGCAAGTAATGGGCATTTAAAGAATTCAATATGGCCAACATTAAGCCGCATTTTTGAATATTTAATTAGCTTTCGGAATTTTTTCAGCAGGTTAATTTTTAGCTATCACTACTATCACAGCATCTGTGTTTCAGTAGATATGCAGCTTTATACATAAGGAAAATGTTTCATTAAAGATTAATGCAAATAATCCATTGGTTTATGTTTTATTTTGATAACGCATATTTAATTAGGCTGAGTGACGTCACTAAGCCTACAAAATGGCTGCTTCCATTACAGTCCATTTGCAAATATTCAAACGCCCACAACTTCAACATTTTTCAACCCATTTGGATGAAACTGGTAGCAAAATGCATGTTTTATTAGGATCTTTCATATAAAATAGAGTAATCATCAGGGTTGCCGTCCCTTTGAAGTAGAATATTAACTTATACACTCCACAAGAGCTTATGCGAATCGATAGATTACTTGTATATTAATCCTATCTTGTTTATTAAAACTCAATCAGTGTTGATATAATTTGTACAGCTGAATTTGAGTAAATAGTCTAAAAGAAACATTATTTTAACCATTTTATGTGATAGATATTGTAATGTATTTTCCGCGCACATAAGCTAGAACTCACAGATTATTCTACTAATCATCAATTTTAGAAATGCTGATTTCTGATAGATGTAAATTAAGCTGTTTTTAGGGGGGGTACCCCTATAATCACATACTACACAATACCAAATGTTGTAACCAACCAATGTTAGCGATAAAAAACAAAATACTTATAAGCAAACAGACAATTTGCATAATATCATCAAGATCTATGCCTGTGCAGAACAGAACACCATGTAAATTGAGCATACATAAAATCTTGATTTTTACATTCTGCAAAGTTTTGACCATTAAGATTGAAATTCAGAAAACTCCATTTACCGGTTTTATTTTTCCTTGAGATTTTATGATTATAACAAACACATATGTGGACAAATTTGATATGAATTTCATAGGTTGACAAGAACAGCAACGAGGCAAAATTGACAATTTAATTTGTTGAAAATATTTTCAAAATGTTAAATTTAGGGATACCTTCAAACAAAATTTGATGTTTATTTTATACATTGAAATACATGTATGGTACATACATAATTTAAATTACTAGGCATCATGTTGAGAATAAATTAGGTTGAAAAATCAAAACTCTTGTCGCCTAGGGCCACTTTTAATTAGGATGTCCATTTTTTATTTTACAATTTAAAATTATTTAAATTTAACAACTGAAATAGATGAATGGGTAAATATCTCTCAAATATAACCCACATGTAATGGACAATCTTTCTACAAACTTTTATAAAATTTCTTTGCGTGGGCAGAACCCTATTTTTAAATTCCATATAGGCTGGAACTCCCCCTTTGGAGTATGTTTTCGGTAACAAGTGCTAAATAATCACGCATATTGCACTAGCATCTATGTGCAGTAGATAAAATTGTTGTAAAACTAAAGACAAGCCGTATATGCAATGAATCACCGTTTTAAAAATTAAAATAACATGGTAAACAGATAAATAGGACATGCGAGCTTACCACCTTAGAAATTTTTACACCACACATTTCGGACATATTTAGTTGATTATGCTTGTACATTGTAAATGTACATATTAGATAAACATTTTGTGATGCAATAACTCCAAATACTTAGAAATGAAATAAAACTGAAAGTATATTGGGTATACATTGAAATCATCAGCTGCTCGAATATGGTGAGTTAGAGCTTCATTCATAGCATGTATATGTCATTGGCATGCGCGGATCCAGAAAGTTTTGTCAGAGGGGGTCCAACTTTGTCGTTTTTTTTATTAGTTTGATGAGGGAGGAAGGATCCAAATACCACTATAAGTGGGCCATCAACGGCCCGCCAGCGAAACGCCATTTAAACGGCGTTTCGCTGGCGGGCCGATGATGGCCCAACATTGAATGCTGGATTGGTAGCCTTGTGATTTTAAGGGGGTCCGGACCAGTATTGCTAAGGAACCCTATATTTTTGTATTTTTCAAGGGGGGGGGGGTCCGGACCCCCTGTCCCCCCTCTGGATCCGCACATGATTGGAGCCCTTTAGCACCAAACGAGAAACCAAGACGCACCTACCTCTGTATTATTGTGTTTTTGTTTTTAAATTAAGTTTGGAATAAAACTCGAATTGGTATTTTACAGTAAAAAGAAAAGCATAAAAATAGACATTACAATAACTTCATATCATTTGATCTTTATCGTCATAAAATATCTTTTGATTATATTTTAATGCATCGATGATAAAGATAATTTTTGCGTAATGCCACAATCACACACTGCAGACCAACCCACAACGCTCTTAAAACTCTTTTAAATTAGTGTTACATAGAATAAATTATCTATAATATAAGAGAACATTCAGTGCAATATTTGAATAATAAAGTATATAAATTGTTATGCACCATTGGTAGGAAAACTCTGGAAACTGCTATATCAAAGTAACAGAATTAAACACATTTCCAAAAGTGAGTATGGCAAGGAATAGCCATTATCACATACTGCAGACCAACTCACGACACTCTTTAAACTATTTTAAATTCGTGTTATATAGAATAAAGTGTCTATAATATGTGTAAGCGAATTGTGGAGAGCAGATTCATATTTTATCTAGGCCTGAAATGTATGTCTAAAATTATGTAGGCTAAGGTCAAAATTTCTCAAAAAAAATAAATAATTGAAGTACAAAAGTAGCGTATTTTCTGAATTTCTATGTTTTTAGCAGCATGACCGTTCTTAATACTTTTTAAATGGTCTAATGGTGAGAGAAACGGACATGTGCCCATCTACTGTAAAATCAAGTTTGAATGCATATGAGCAGTTTTATCATCAAAAAGTCCATTTTTTCTTAAATAACGCTGTTATTTTAGATAACCAGCTAGCAGCAACAGAGTTTATTTATATACACTTAATGGCGCTAGCGAAGGGTCAAGCTAGTTCGAGACTCACCGGAGGCACTGTATGATGTCATTGAGAACGTGCTTAGTACTAGATCAACCCAGGCAAACAAATGCTCACTTTGAATCGTCAGTACAAACAGACAAATACACTTGCTGAACCAAAGCTAAACTGTATAGAAAACGCACATTTAAAAAAAAACTGACAGAAACGATAATTATAAAGATGGACTAACAACGATATTTGAATTGCGCAATCAGGGGAGAAGCTATCGTTTACGCAAAAACGCATGTGCGTGCACATTGGAACCAAATCAGAAATCTTCGGTTCATTCGGGATGTACGTAAGGCATAGTACTATGTATGAAAAAGCTCCATTATATTAGCAGGAACTGGCGTAAGGAAAACTAGTACCGTATCATTTTGGTCCAGTTCTATTTAAATCCATTATTTTGAATACCTGAAACGTTTCATCATATAAAATAAATGAAGTTTTTAATTTTTCAATAAAATATAACGATATTTTAATGAGAAAAGGCATAAACTTCATTTATAACCGTCTGTTGTGCTGCAATCACACTTGTAATTGTGTTGGCATGGTTTCTGGGACGTCAGCGCCACGTTATGTAACGTCAGCGTCACGTTATCCAAATAGATCCTCGATGTACAACCGAGGTCTTATTCCACGGAATCGGCCATTAAGGCAGTTCCGACTGATTTGAACCGTAAATGTGGGATGCTTCTATCTCGGGTTTTGGTGGGTTTTTGATAAAACGTGTACAAAATCTTTTGCAGAGAACCAATGCTAATCTATCTAAATCCAATTTTGGAAGGGATGTGTTGGTATAATTTTATCAAATCTCCCATTTGAGGGTTTAGCACCTAATAAGTCAAATGCCTCGAGGTTTCTGAATAAGAATACAGTAAAACCTATGTAAAACGGCCTCTCTCAAAAAGACCCAAAATTGGTTTCCAATGGCAATTATCGTTCAATGCAGGTCAAAGGTAGTGCAGAATGCTCCAAGGGGAGGCGTTCTATGCTTCATTCCCTTTCATTTGATAAACAACTTGATTAGTTTCAAAAACGACAAACATGACCTTTTGAGTCCACCCCAGGGGTTGAGGGTATGTTTAAGGGCAAGATATTTGCTTACATGAAATTTGGAATACAACACGACCATTTTCTTAAAAAAAAAGTTGATTTTTGCCACCAGCAAGAGCTTTATGCCTCCCAGCATTGGCTTAAATGATATTCTTCAGAAGCCCAATATTCCTGAACGACCAGAATATGAAAAAAATGCCATCACTATATCAATGTTCAAGGAGAAATTCAGCTAACTCCTCATGATACAAAGAGAGCCGTTGCGAAATCTAAATTGTCTGAAAAACGTACCCTTCCAAAAAAGAAAGAACCCATAAAATTTTCTAGACACTGTTTCATGAGAATTAATGAAAATGATGCATATAGACCTGAACCAATTTGCCCTTGATCTTTAAAATAGGTGGGACATTAAAAGAACAAGAAACTCTAGCTGCAACAGGAGAATAGTTTGTAAATGGAAACTTTTGATTAACTAGCATACTTTCCATACTATATGAGCTGTTTCAAAGGCTTAGAAAATGAAAATATAACATCTGTAAGTTTGGGCCCAAAGATAATTTGGAAAACAGTTGAAGATAAATTCAGACACATCAACTCAAGAAACTTAGATCTAGACCAAATGCTACCTACCGAGTGCTGCCTACATAAATACTCAGTTATGTTATATCAATTCTCTAGCGGGTACTTTACCTTGATTTGGATGAAGATACTAAAAAGCAAGTAAGTATGACTAGGAATGATCACAATCACAGACAACCAACCCACCTACGGCACACTAGAAGGAGACAAAGAACAATGCATCTCCATGACAGCAAGAACACAATTAATATAAACAAACTACAGAAAACCCTGTGTAAAAGGGGCACCTCAAAATAGACTAAACAAAGATCTTAAAGACATATATTCCTGTGCATTAAAGCATTAACTGATAAGGGACTGATTCAGTATCTCACCAAATTACAGGGGTCTAAAGAGGGGACTTACCTGTATACGACATATCTTATTTCACTAAGATAAAGATCAATATTTTATCATAAATTACCTAATCCCTGCATGGGACCACCTTATTGCCCCTGTAAGAAAATCATAATCCCCTCATTACGACTGTCTTTTTGATCTGCCCAGTATGACCCCTGGAGAGAGTCAAAATGAGTGGTACCAGTATTATTGCTCAAATTTTATGTCTTTAATAACGATTGGTAGCTTAATGCTGGTCGAAAGTATTTCATAATGCTCCAAGTGGGTTACACAGGGTTTTACTGTAGCTATCTCTAAAGAAAACATCTAATTTAGCCACAATGTGCCAAGCCAATGACAGGCATAAGACACTGCTCTAACGATGACAGATTTAGGTCAGGGTCCTCATTGTGTCTCAGGTTTGACCCTCCATCATGCAATTAAAGAGAAAAACTTAACTAAAACATGATAGGGTTTAAAACCAGGCATACGTACTGTTGCATTATATCCCTGCTTATAATACTTGATGATCATTTTGAACTGGCCAGGAAGAGAAGGCTTCACGACGATTCTCTTGAATTTATAAACTAAATCGCCATAAAATTTGGCTCTGATATACCTTGTACAGAAGAGTTTTCAAATTTAGTAAGGGTGCAAAGATCAGGAATCGATACAATGAATTACCACACCTGACCCAGGATACAAATCGGAAAGTGACAAACTCACAGTTAGGCACCACAAACGAGAACCAAGAGGTCAGCCCTTTCCCAGCAGGTGACCACAAGGCACAGACAAACAGCCAAAGCATCAGGACCCTACCATCAAGCCAACATTCTATTTAACGATCAATCCTGAGTGTCTTTGGTAGAGTTTTGATCTCAGAACTTAATGATATCTATAGGAACTTAACGGTTAAAATTAGTTTTTGTTGTTGAGCCACTTTATTTGATTATAATCTTGCGAAACGAATATGCTGTGAAATATATACACCATAAGAAGGAGAGTGAGGAACGTCTCCATCCAAAAATGGGAAATTAACTATTTCAAAATTAAAATCATCTCATTTATCGTTAATTCTAGACAAAACTATTCATCAAAATTATTTGCTTTCTTTAACTTAGTTATGTGGGAAATATCTGACTTACTATTTGTTCAAAATAAGGATTATCAATATTCAGTAAGTCATCTAGATATTGTGAAGGTAGTTAAGTTGAACGCCTAAATAACACTTGCCTGGGTATTGTCAGAAAGAGACAACATGAAGTCTCCTCATAACAAAAAAAATCTGCAACAAGAGGAGCACAATTAATACACATTAAGAAAATGGTTACAATGTTCAACTTGTAAATGTTCCAAAAAGTGTGTGGTGAAGTTACAGTGTAAAGAGCTGATAACGAAACACTTATTTAAAACTAACCATGGGGTGCTAAAATTAGAACATACACCAGACACAAAATGGCATGCATCAAGGATATATGGTTGCAGAATATGGCATTTTACATTAAAATTGGAAGCTTCCATATGACATAAATGGATTATACAATATAAACATGGGAAATCATGACTGTTACATTCAATTTTAAGCTTTTTCCTGATAATATATTTTTTATTTTGTCATGAAAATATTGTCTGCTTTTTTACATTTGCTGCATATATCCATATGCATCAGACTATTTGAATCATGGAAGCAAACACTATGATCCCTGATCAGATTGCCCCTAAGGGAGCAGTCTGATCTGGATCCATATTGTTTGTAATATAAACTCTAAATATATATATATATAAATATGAGTAAGCAGATGTCAAATGCTGAGAATAACAGGAAAGGGTTTAAAAGAAAGAAACATATTTAATAGTTACTATATCTATATGTATGCTAGAGGACTTTGAAAACGCATCACCATAATTTTGCAATTTTCTCGCAAACGGTGAATATGTTTGAAAAGCTACTTGCAGCGTTTAATGTGGAACTCAAAATTGGTATGAACCAGTCGTTAATTTGACTGTATCATAACGCAATGTTGCTGTTGACGCCACATGGTAGCGTACAGTGTCCATTGCTATTCTGAAAAGTCCAGCTGATGCTTATGGCCATTTTTATTTACACTGTAGCTTGTACGACACCAATACCAGTAATGCAGTTTATTTAGTTTTTCTAATCATTAGTAATTGATAACCTTAACATTTTGAAAATTAACGTCAAATTAAAACATCAGTTTACAGCTTATTTTAAGAAAATTCTCCATAAGTTACATTTATGTACACTCACAACTTGACATTGACTAATTACTCTTGCAATCATATGGCAATTACAATTTTATGCAAAGCATGTCAGGATTTTTTGTCACACGATTGAGAACGTCTTCAAAAATTATGATAACGCTAGTACACAAAGTAGAATAAACGTTAAGCACGGCGAAATTTAATCAGATTCTGTCATTTGTAAATAACCATTGTCCCTGAAACAAATCAGAACGAAAAAAAAAATAAAACTTTGAAATACTCAAGATGTTTATTTTATCGTTAGACTATAGTAATCAGAGTGGATGGGGTATGTCCGCATCTTATAATGGGCAATAATTTGAGCATGACGTACTGTCAATACATGGTGAATCGTTAAATAAATAATGTGTAACCATCAAAGAAGCATATGACACATATCTGTTGAGTCAGCAAGGGTTAACTTGCTGCTGAATTTGTGTCCTTCGAAATCGCCTACCCCTGCTTTATTAAAGTTGTTAGTTCCATACTTTCAAGTAATTTTACAGCCATGAATTTTCTAGGGCAAACTTAAAGCTTGTCAGACTTTAGTATACAATGAAATTGATCTCTCTGTCTTCCTTAGTGTTTGAGCAGTAAATGATTTAGTCTGGGTATGCGTTTTCAAAGTCCTTAAGTATATTAAGCACACACTCAGTACACATATTAATTTATTATACAGTTCAGGCAATTCTAGGTGTTATAGCAGTTTTGATGGATGCCTTTGATTTGCAGTCATGAGGATACAGAGTGCTTAACATATTCTAGGTCATATATACACATTATAATTAAAACATTCTATACAGAACAATCTTAGCAAGACCATTAGCTCTAAAATGAAATTTCTAAGTGCATTCAACCAAATAATGCAAATAAAATATACATGTAAGATTAATAAGTACAATATATATATTAGCATTTAAAGCTAATTAACCATTTCAAACATTTAATATTTAATGTGCCAATAGTTTGGGCACTTTTGGCCTCTTATGGAAGACCATTCCATACCAGATATCCAGAGTACATCATACTGTTCTTAAAATATTCAATCCTAGGCTTAGGTGGGATAAAACAACCTGCAGAGGATCATCTATGATTATCCCCAGACGAAATCGGAGGGATATAGTTTTGTTTATATTGGTATTTACATTGTTTCGATAAGCAAAACTTTCAAATATATATGTGAGTACCATGTTATTATAGTCATTGAACATAAAGTTGGCTTTCCTTAGATAGATTCTATCATATTAGACATAATTGTCAATGATTTCATAGCTTTTTTAACATTATCTACATTAAAAGCAAGAATAACCTTACATGCTTGCTTCTGTAACTTAAATAGCTGAGGTTTATTTGACGCTGAGGAACTTCCCCACGTGATATTGAAAAAGTCAGTACGTGGTTGTATGTATGATTTATAAAATTGAACTTTATGACCTTTGGTTAAAATGTCTTAACTTTTGACAAAAGCCATGTATTTGATGCAGCTTACTTTGTAAGATGTTTGGTGTGATTAGGCCAAGTCAATTTATTATCAACAAACACAGAAACTGTCATGCCAGCCAAGAGTGACAGTGATGTCGTGTTTTGTTTACAAGTTTTAAGTAAACAATAACGTGTACACTACATTTAAGCTAATGCGAATCGATAGAACACTTGTGTATTAATCCTATCTTGCAGATAGGATTAGTACACAAGTGATATATCGATTCTAAGTCCTCGATAACTTTGTAAACAAACATGACGTCACTGTCAGTCTTGGCTGGTAGGACAGTAAGTTTTATCATTAGCAATCATATTAAGAGTTTCACTATTGAATTTTAGATCAAGGTGTTAATTATCAAGTCTTTGTCGTTGTTGATTTATTGTCACCAACATGACCTTTGTTTTTGAAGAATTAAGACTCCTACCATTACTTCTACACCAGATGTGTAGTTTGTTCAGTGCAGTGTGAAGGTTTTAGCCCCGCTTGATACGTACTTATGCATGCGCGGATCCAGAGGTGGGGGGACAATAGGTCCGGACCCCCTTGGAAAATTACAAAAATATAGGGTTCCTTAACAGTACTGGTCCGATTCCCTTAAAATCACAAAGCTACAAATCCAGCATTCAATGTTGGGTCATCATTGGCTCGCCAGCGAAACGCCATTCAAATGGCGTTTCGCTGGCGGGCCATTGATGGCCCTCTTATAGTGGTCTTTGTATCCTTTCTACCCTCATCAAACTAACCCCCCCCCCCCCAAAAAAAAAAAAAAAAAAAAAAAAAAAAAAAAAAAAAAAATGTTGCCACAGTTGGACCCTCTCTGACAAAACTTTCTGGATCCGCGCATGAGCATTCACTAATGGAGGGCTTTGCGTATATGTGATGAGTACAAACATTTCATGTGCTGGCATATGTATTATGTGCGCGATTTCGCGAATCGCACCGTTAGGCTACTTTACTACGGCCCAGTCTTTTGCGTTCAAATTGCCAAACGACCTACACGCATAGTGTCATACTTCCAGTTGTAAGAATGCAATAATGTACACGATGTCAAGCAGGTCATTTCCGTCACAGTACATTACTCTTTACTTAATAGCTACATGTAATTTTATTGGAGAAAATCAGATATAGCGAATGGAACTTTCCGCTTATGTGCGTTTCCTGTTGATATGAAATTTAAGATACTCGCTGAATGAAATGTCCACGCAAACTAAATATCAATCATTAATCAAAGGCGGTTGTTTTGTTGTTAATATTTCCCAACTATGTGTTTTTAATGTACTCTGGTAAACCATAGCTTCAATTGTTATGGGGAGTTGTATACCGTTTCATTTGCCTGAGAAGAAAGCCAGCGGAGAAAGAGAGTTTGCTTTGCTATTACAACCAGGCAACTAGCAGTTTAGCAATATACACCCATGAAACATCTCAAGATAAGCTTTCAGAAGCGTAAAATAGACAGTCTATTGTTGTCATCCAGGTACATGACAAACTACATGAAAAGTTGTTTATTTCTACATGCTAATTTCTTCGAATAAATGAAAGTGGTTGAGAATTTGTTTTAAAAAAAGCTTATGGCAAAAAACTGATTTATTGAAAAGACAAATATTGTAGTTACACATTGGAATTGCCTCATAGAGGCAATTCCAATGTGTACCTACAACATATGTAACTGAGAATAAGGAAGAAAATTATTTGGAAATTTACTTTTTCCAAGTATCATGTCCATTGTCTTTACCTCTTTTAAACATGTCAAGCTGTCAATCAGTATTAAAATTCCTGTCACTCTACTGCAAATCGTTTATTTTTGCATGACAGCTATATCTCCAAAATTGAGTTCATGAACTACCTCTTTGCTAACCTGCTAGTTGCATGGTTGCATTGTCTTACAGATACGTTGTTACTATAAATGTTCTGTGGCTCTTCCTCACGGTGCCGTAGGATTGTACGCAGTATGTGATTGTTGTATTTCCTGATCATACTCACTTACTTTTTATCTTCTTAGCCTAGCAATTGCCCAACCCCAGATATATGTCCTGACGTGAATGTAAACTTGTTGACTGAGACGTAAAGCAAGTACTCAAACAAACTTATTTATACCACCCTTACTAGCTTAACTATAGCATGAATTACATGTATCTCGTGATGTGCAATGTATACACGGATGTAGGTGGTACAAAATAGTTATACCATGTTTGTCCACCTCTACGTAAGATAATCCACCCGCTACAGCTGGATTATCTCCACGTACAGCCAGACATGCCATGGTATAACGACGTCCTTTAACTTGTTATTTGAACTCTGTTTCGTATTCTGCTTCTTCTTGACATCATGCGTACATGTAGTTAGGGTCTACAGTGTAGTGCTATGTTGTATGTACATGTCTTTTTACTAACATTTCAGTTTATTTGTGGTAATGCTTTACGCCCCAGTCTATCTTCGCAAGCCCAAGTCCCCCTCTAGACTTCATACCGTGGCTTGCGAAGATGGTCCCAGTCATGTCGGGACATATTTTGTGTTGAACCGGTACTACTGTAAGCAGAAGATAAAGTTTCTTGCTTAAGGACACAACGCAGTGCCGTCGATAAGGCTCGAACCACCGACCCCTCCATTTGAAGTCAAATACGCAACCATTGAGTCACTGCGCTCCTCTTTTACTAACATTTTAAACAGGGAAGCAAATATTTTTTCTACTAGCAAGCAGGTAATTAACAAGCGTCTAATAAGCTGTGTTAACATGCTCAATATGAAAGTACAACACCTACAACATGTGCATAATTGCACAGGTTTCATATTTAATACATTTCAGACGAGTTTACACCTATACACGGCCTTTGGGTAACATTTTCTCATAGGCAAGATCAGATATAAATCAAAGGTAGACGGCCTATAAGTATAATTTTCTCATGAGCTCGCTAGTATATAGATCAAACTAGGTTGATATAGATCAAACATGGCCTTTTATCAGTCAGGAACATAACCTCTATAAGCTATACTATATATTTATCACTTTAAAAAGTTAAAAGTGTGCCTTTTCAACAATGATTCCAAAGTGAGGCTACAGAAAGTAACTTATTTAGGTTAATTCTATAATAATTTAGGCCAAGGTCAAAATTGCAATCTAAAAAATTATAGCTGACTCACGTAAAAACAATGGCTTGTTTACAAATTTCTAGACGATGCGTACAGGATGTTATTGCATAATCATTAAGTTATGAAATAGGTCTTTCAGATAAAAATACCCATTTGATCATGAAAATTACGATAACTTCAGAAATTGAAGATGAAAATAGACACTTTCACTCAAACAGGTTACTTTTGTTGCAATTATTTTTAACTGCTTGAAGTGATATATTTTCTTAACTTTTGGAGGTTGTGTACCTGACTTATAATGAGCGCTCAGATATAAATCAAACTGGGTAAATAAAGATAAAACACGGCCAATGATAAGCGCTCACATATAAATCAAACTGGGTAAATATAGATCAAACATGGCCTATAAGTATCATTTTCTCTTGAGTGCGCTCAGATATAGATCAGCAAGGTTGATATAGATCAAACACGGCATATAGGTATCATTTCTCCTAAGTGCGCTCAGATATAGATCAAACAAGGTTGATGTAGATCAGAGACGATCTATAGGTATCATTTTCTCATGAACCCACTAGGAAATGGATCAAACTAGTTAGATAAAGATCAAACAGGGCCTATAACAAACGCTTTCAGATGTAAATCAAACTGTATAAATATAGATCAAACACGGCCTATTAGCACCAATTTCTCCTGAGTTTGCTCAGATATAGATCAAACAGTGTAGATCTAGATCAAACAAGGTAGATATAGATCAAACACGGCATATACGTATCAATTACTCCTCAGCTCGCTCAGATATAGATCAAACTATGTAAATATAGATCAAACACGGCCTATAAGTATACATGTAAGTTTCTCACGAGCTCACTCAGATATAGATAAAACTAGGTAGATATAGATCAAACACGACCTATAAATATCAATTTCTCATGAACTCACTCAGATATAGATCAAATTAGGTAAATATAGATCAAACACGGCCTGTAGGTATACGTTTCTCATGAGCTCACTCAGATATAGATCAAACTAGGCAGATATAGACAAAAACAACTTTAAGTATCATTTTCTTCTGAGTGCGCTCAGAAATAGGTCAAACAAGTCAAGATAGATCAAACACGGCCTATAAGGAACATCTATTCATGAGTGCACACAGATATAGATCAAACTGGTCAGATATAGATGAAACACGGCCTATAAGGTTCATTTTCTCATGAGAGCAATCGGATATAGATCAAACAAGGTAGATATAGATCAAACGCGGCCTATAAGAATCATTTTCTCATGAGAGCACTCAAATATAGGTCAAACAAGGTAGATATAGATTAAACAGGGCCTATAAGGATCATTCTCTCCTGAGAGCACTCAGATATAGATCAAACAAGGTAGATACAGATTAAACAGGGCCTATAAGGATCATTTTCTCCTGAGCTCACTCAGATATAGAGCAAACTGGATGGAATATTTATTCAACTAAGATCGGATGACAATCCCTGTTTCTGTAGAATATAATCATGGTAAATTCACTCAGACGAACAAATTTAAGTTTTATTGAATACCAATCCTCAATCCATCTTCATTATTCTGATCATGGATGGCATTGGTTTTTCCATATGAGCCGCGGCATGAGATTTCCAACAATTTGACATTTTGACAAGTGTAGACTCAGAAGAGCATGTGCAGCCTCCTTTTAAGCGTAGAAACTCCAAATGCTGTTCAGTCAGTAGCTTCACACTCATAGAATATTCAAGTGACAAGCAAAGGCTCTGATCAGGCTGCGCGTATGCGCAGACTGATCTGAGGCTTTGCTGGTCGCACATACCACATTGTTGGAAATCTCATGTCGCGGCTCATATTGTATTTTAAGTCCGGATACGGAGTAATAGTTCTTCCAGAAAATTTACAAAGTATGAAACCTGCGCATTTGTCCCATAGTTTGTACGTTTCCTCCCATTGAACTCCAAAATAAAACCTACCACAAACAATCTAAATACAGTAAAAACCTGTCATAAGGGGCCACTCAAAAATATACAAAACAAAGGTCTTAATGGAAAATGGTAGCTTAATGAAGGTCGCAAGTATTGCAGAATGCTCCCCCTTGGAGCATTCTGCAATACTTTTGACCTGCATTTAGCGATATTCGGTCGTGAAACCCAATTTTTGTGTTCTTTTTGAGTGGCCGGTTAAGACAGCTTCTACTGTAGATTATATTTTAGAAATGTTGTATAGTAGGCTCATTCCGAATAGAAAGTATTGGTTAATTATGATCTTGATTGAACTGCTCGATTGTACAGAAGGACAAATCTAACGTGATCAGACAATTTTATAAGTCGTGATTAGACAATTTTATAAGTATAATTTTATTGAAGTACATACTACCTTATCTGCACCATCCTGCTTTCTTACTAACAAAACTGTTATTAACTCTATGAGAAGCTATGTATTTGCTCTAAACATGCTATATATTTTACTTAACAACACCTTGTTGTTCACACAATACATAATCTACGCGCGTCAAATGGTATTTTGCACTCGATTGGTACACAGCTTTAGATAAACAAATTTTTCAGCGTACTGTTATATATATTTTACCCCTAATTTTAACATAAGTTTTGGGTGCTCAAAAGAACCATCTCCTTGAGACGGTTCTTTTGAGTACCCACAACATATGCTAAGGTTGAGAAATAAGAAAAATATTTTTAACTAGCACGAACAGAATTCCTACTACGCAGGTCAAATTGTATTTTCAATGCACTTGATTGGTATTTAGATACCATTGACATTTCATACAGACATTTTTTTAAATTTCATTTAAACAGGAAAACGCAAATAAGTGAGAATATTCTGTTCGTGAAATTGAAGCTTTATTAGCTTTTTCCCTCACAATCATAGACTGATTCTTCTCATTTTGTAAGTCTTTAGGGTATTACATTTCAATGTTTTTTTTTCTGACAAATAATTTCCTTGATGAGACGTGTTCATACGTTCTCGCCACTGTCTATTGGATGGTTTAAGATACCTTATGTGGGTATGTCATCCCTGTATACAGGTTTATGCGAGATAGGAAATGATGTTCGGTATGAAAAAAAGATTTTTATATGACTGGACTGAATCCTCTCTCCTGATTGGCCCAATATGTATGTCTACCTAAAATTATGGTCGTAACTGGCCTACAGGGCCATATAGGATGAAAACCAGCTCTAACCAGTTTCCAGAAATTAATATTTTTGACAGTGTTCTAATATCACACTCTAGAGAGCTAAAATCGCACGATGAGTATGGAACTAGCATGGGCTGCATGAGACTGACCTGGTTTGCTGTTTCACCTCGCAACAGGTAAATAAAAGACTTTAATGAACATAAATAACAGTTTGTTTTCTTTTTTGTCTGTTCATTCTTCCTTGTTTAATGAAACAAAATGTAAAAAAAGTGTTATATGATTAAGTGTTATATTCAACATTCAGAGAATTTATATACATTTCAAAAACAAAATACTACATTCAACTACTTTAATAATATTTGCTAAAACTTGTGAGAAAGTCCTTAGGTTGAACATGACTTCAATAGCAAAAGAGAAAGTAGAACATTTTCATGCATAGTTGATGAGTCATATAACAAAACAGTTATTGACTTAATTTTGGTAGACATTATACAATTATTGACTCATGTTGAGGGGGACATGGAGTGTTATTGAACAATAAACGTTTTATTGACTGACACGGAGCGGAGGTCAATATGATTAAGTTTAATGTTCAATAACACTCCATTTCTACTGAAACATAAGTCAACAATTGTTTTTTATATAATAAAAGTATTTTATGCATTTCTTGCCATTTAAGACCATTAAAACTATTGACGTTACGGATGGATTATGCGAAATTACCTGATGTTCTGACGTCGTTTCCCGTAAGCCATGCAATATTAGCTCGTACCATGTGCTTTGCAACGTCACGTCCGGCAAACCATGCAACATGCAAGTATATCAGTGGCAGTGGATAGGCATATGTGTCAATCAGAATATGTTTATTTGTAGATTATATAATAAAAGTATTTATCTACCGGAAAAAGTGATATTCACCTTGGCCTTGCCGCATAGGTGATATTTTCAGGTAGATACATCCTCATGTGTACCTCATTGAAGTCAATAAGTGTAAAATATTGATATAATAATAGTCGAAATATTGCCTAAAACTATATTGATCGACTAGGAGGATGATTGTTGAAAAGATATGTCGTGATTAGAAGGAAACTAGATTGTGTTGTATGAAATTGACATAATTTGCTGTTTCACATCCCAACAGGTAAATTAAAAACTTTAATGAAGGACCTCGGACAATCTTAAGGAAGGATTGGCCGTAAAAATGGCCAGAAAAAAGTTTCAAAGAAAACGATAGTTTTTTCATCAAAAAGATAGTAGTTTCAACTCGAACTATCCACAAAAAGTTTTTCTCATTGGACAAGTTCCTATTAAAAATGTGGGCTGAAAACCTTGTTTTTGCTATTTATCATATAGAAAAGGGTTTACTGGAGTGCTCCCCCCTCCCATGATCAAACTAATCCTTTTGCATGCTGTTGTAGTTTTACATTTTAGACATCATATAAAAAGGGCACGATTAGTCAGGGGGGGGGGGGGCGGAAACGATGTCAAAATGCTCAAAAACAATTTATTATAAAACATTATTAGGAACTTATCTTGTACAACCCTTTAGGTAAATATCAATTTACAATGGTATGTATCAGGGCTTTAGTTATGATTGCGTACCAAGTAATTAATTGTCTTATTTCTGAACCGAAACATATGTTGTGGGTACTCAAAAGAAACTTTGCAATGAGACGGTTCTTTTAAGCACCATATTATAGGTTAAATCTGATAAGTAAGAAAATATTTATAATTTTAAGCTCAAAAAGTGTGTTTAACTAGACTCTGATGTATACAATATGCAGGTATGATACACCTGAGTCAATTATGTCAAATTGGCTGAACTTGAAATACAACAGGTAATTGTCAAAAGCTATGGACAGCATATTTATTTAGAAGAAGTGATAAAATCTTCTCAATCTGAATTTTATGCAAAAGCAACACTATCGCCTCAAACATTATATTTCCATGTATTTTGGTGAATACCGAGCGAAACTTTGACTTACTGTGAAATAAAATTTGGTCACAAAAAATACCCCACCCCCTAATGTCCTGGCATAATTATGCAATATTTTCAAAATACTTTTATTTTTCTAGGTACACTAAATGTAAGGGTTTGATTTAAGCACAAAAATATAGTTTTCAAATATACATTATCCTAGCCACAGGCTGTCAAGATTGAATAGAAGACTGTCCGTGGTCCTTTTAACAACAGTTTGTTTAGTTTTGATTGTTCATTTTTCTTTGTTTTGAATAAACAAAATGTAAAAAAGTGTTTTATGATTAAATTGTACATTCCGCATTCAGAGAATTTATATACATTTCAAAATACAAAATACTACTTTAAAATATTCTAACAGTTGCTAAAACTTGTGAGAACGTCCTTAGATTGAACATGACTTCAACAACAAAAGTGAAAGTAGAACATTTTCATTCATAGCTGTAAAGTCATATAACAAATCAGTTATTGACTTCTATTTATTTTTACATAAGAATTTATCTACCCTTAAAAGTAATATTCACCTCAGTCTCATAGCCTTGGTGATTATCATTTTTTCAGGTAGATAAATCCTCATGTCTACCTCATTGAAGTCAATAATTGTATAATGTCTACCTGGAAACTGGTCTGATCTCGATTCGATGGCCTACATGTTGATATGTGATGAAAACCAACTTAAAGTAGTTTTCAAAGGTTGATATTTTGACACTGTTCTAATATTACTCTCGAGAGAACTTAAAATAGCATAATAAGTATAAAAATAGTATGGGCCCACCTCCCAACATGTAAATTAAGGACTTTTACTGAATTCTAACAACAATCATGTTTTGGTTATTCATTTTTCTTTGTTTGAATAAACAAAAGGTAAAAAAACTGTTTTATGATTTACATTTTGCAATCCGAGTGTAAATATACGAACCCGTTCGACAGGTCATGTTTGGTTGCCTAGCAACCAGTATATAAAGCCTACCAACAAATATAAATTAGGTTATTGAATAGCCGACACATAACTGCGATGAAATATCATCTAAATATGTGTCCATTTTACTTGATTTAAATGTTATAAGGTAGGGCTCAGTTATTTTTGACTAACCCTCGTACCTTTCATAATGCAAAATACAACATTTAAATATTTTAAAAGCAGTTGCTAAAACGTGTGAGAAAGTCCTTATGTTGAATATGAACATAGCAGCTTAGTGTTTAAATTAAAGAAAATTGTTGGCATTAACGATTTTTCTGCGCAATTAATTGAAATAATTTCTCATCATAAAAAAGATTGGTTATAACATTTATGTATTGTGACGTCATGCATGCTTGATGGTCAGCCCAATCATGATTGACAATTTTGCTTTCCTCTTTAATTGCACGCCCGTGGGTTGGTCAGGCCCACCAGGGTTTAGCTGTTGGATTCTTTTACTGCGTTATTCAGTCATATGTATTGTTGAGTCATTATCTTTGTTTGATCTCATTTTAATATCTTGATTTTATGTACGAGATTACGTATTAAGAGATGATGTATCAATAAGTCAGGGATCTTTTATGCAAACCAAACAGCTATGTTTCTTGATGCACATCAGAATTATGAGGATGTTAAAGCCCTCCAGTATTTTTTTTTTACTGGCCGTTCCAAGGTGATGCATCTTTTGTGGATCCATTTTGTTATTTATGTTTCACGTTTTACTATATTGTGCTGTCTTGTCTGTTCTTTGCAGCCTTGTGATCACTGGCTGACCTCTTGGCTCTCTTGTGTGTGATGTTTTCTTGTGTTTTTGTCGCTTTTGTCGCTTTTCTTTATAGGGTCTCCGGTAAGGTGAGGTACTTGATTGTATCCCTCCCAATCTTTGCCTTCTTCTTTACTCTCAACAATACAAATTAATTTCAAAAGTGAAAGCAGAACAATTTCATTCACAGTTGAAAAACCATAAACTAAAACAGTTATTGACTTGAATTTCGGGTATAAATAAGGATTGATCAACCCTTAAAAGTGATATACAGCTCAACTTTATGACCTCCGTGAATATCACCTTTTTGGGTACGTAAATCCTCATGTATACCTCAATAAAGTCAATAATTATATTGAGAAGTATGATAATTAACATCGGTTGGGAAGGTGATAGTCGAAAATATATCCATGAAAAAAATATAATTTTCAACATTGATTGAAAGGATGATAGTATGTGGCTAACCAGTACTTCGTGAATATATTTTAGCTTGTAACTGACATCAGCCCCTCTTGAATCAGCGAAAGAAGGCGAATTACCATAGAAATTATTTCATGATTATACGTTAGGAACGTATGGGACGGGGCAAGGATCGAACTCTTTCCTGGATCTGCAGTCAGACTGGCTACCGACTGCGCAACGAGAAGGAATCATTAATTTAAATGGCAATGAAGTAGATAAGAATAATGATCTTTGTTATAAGACTGGAGATAATTCTGTCTCCTGATTGGCCCAATTTGTCTTTTCTACCTGAAAATTGGTCTAAACTGGCCTACACTGTTGATATAGGATGAAAACCAGCTCAAACTAGTTTCCAGATATTAATATCTTTGACACTTTTCTAATATTGCCTCTAGAGTGCTAAAATAGCATGATGAGTATGAAACTAGCATGGCCTGCATGAAATCTACATGATTGGCCTTTTCACCTCCCAACAGGTAAACTTAAAACTTAAAGGCCCAGTCTCTTATACATTCTTTCGAATTGCTCTTTAAAGTTCAAATAAGCATGGCTTATTCTATGCGTAGCACAAAATAGAGTGTTTTAAGTCCAATCACATTTGTGCGACTTTTACCATGCTTTCAAATAGAAACTACCATAATTACAAATCGCTAGCCATTTTTCTTTCGAATCGTTTTTTTGTATCAGATGATCTTGTCACATACTCACGGACAGCAGAGGTACAAACAAATCGCTGATTTCTTTTTTAAACGCAATCAAAGATAAAGCTTTCAAAAAGGATAATAGTATCCATTCAAAGGGAGACAATTTCGACATGAATCAACTTTAACATTATGCAAATAAAACGAATCATACGATAACGACAAAATGTATGGCAGTATGATGACCCTTAAAGAAGCGTGTTTAAAGCCTTGGCCTACCTAGGATTTTGTGTGAAAATGTCAAACTCGTGTTTTAAATGAAAGCACAGGTAATTCGAAAAAAGTTAAAGTTGCATTAGTCGATCTTGAAGAATTTTGTCAGCAATTAGGGCATGTGTTCATTGCATTGCATTGAAACATTTTATTTGAGCAATTAAAACATGAGTATACATAAAATGAGTACTAATATCAGTAAAATTACTTTTTGTTTTAAGTATAATATATAATTGATGCATGTTATCAGATCTTGTCATGTGCTTGTACATGTATATTAATATATTGATTATTGATTCATGCTTTGTATTTTCGAAATAAAATATTGTTAAAACTAACTTGTATATCAAGCATATGGTAACTAGGGGCAAGCACTAAGGGAATGTTTCCTTCATGTTTAATCACTTATCAAGCGTTATACTAGTATTGATTAAAGCTGCATAGTCTGTAACTTTTGATCTTCTAATTTCAAAAATAATGTTTTTATTTTTCAAGAACACAGTAAAAATACTCAAATTCAGGTAAACATTTTACCATTTTCGTAAATCTAAACAAGTTATCACTATCAAAACAACTGCATTTACGTTAAAATTCAACGGTCTAGAATTATTGGAGGGACGCAAATAATTACCAACAAGAGAAATATACACCTATTTGATAAGATAATTTACTTTTCCATGCAGTTTTCAGCTGTACTGAACATTTTTATTGTGAAAACGTAGCTTAATTCTACTTTTACAAATGATTTAAAAAGAATTTTTTTTTTTCGAAAAATGTTCATAGTTACAGAGTATGCAGCTTTAAAGCCTGGAGGCAGAAAAAATCTATCATCCTGTTTCTAGCCAATTACTGTCGAATAATACAATATACTGCAAATTATTTCCTTAAGGCGCATTCTATGTTCAAAGAAGACGATGTTTCTGTTAAACATCTATACGATTATATTTGAGCCATTTCAAGAAAATTCGGGTCTTATTGCACAGGCGATCAATGAAAGCTCTGAAGAGCATGCGCATCAGGCCTGTCTCCGCTTTCCGTACACGCAATTTTTTTTCGTGATTAGGGCATCTGACCAAACGCCACATATCTAGACTAAAAACCAGAGAATATCTGCTTTCCCCTACATATTTCAGCAAAGAAAATAAGTACCATATGAGCCACGACATGAGATAATCAACAATGTGGTATGTGCGACCAGCAAAGCCTCAGATCAGCCTGCGCATACGCGCAGTCTGATAAGAGCCTTTGCTAGCCGCTTGAATATTATATGAGTGTTAAACTACTGATTGGGCATTGTTTGGAGTTTCTAAGCTTAACAGGAGGCTGCACAGGCTTGACTGGGTTACACGTGTAAAAATGCCACATTGTTGGAAATCACATGTTGCGGCTCATATTGCGATCGTATGGCTTATCAAACGGCGTTCTTCACGTATTTTCCTTTAAGCATTGGTATTTGAGTCGATAAACAGGAAACTGACAGGTAGTTTGAGACATAATTATATTTTTTCTATTCTGATATAAAGGAGTCTGAGTACCTTGGTATTTGTTTGACAGGACGTTATTGGGTACTATTTTCTTTTATATGTTTTGATGCACAATATAGGTGTAACTAATTTGCTTTATTAATCCAGAAAGTAGGGAATAATGCTAGAAGGTAATTTGCTTTGACAAACAATGTGGATCCAAATCAGATATATTAAGAGAAACCCAGCAGGAAAATGACATCAAAACGACGTCGTTGTATCACTACCAGACGCGACGCCATGTAATATAATATACAACATACAAAACTTCGAGTAGATGGGACGCCATACTTATACCACCCTTACCAACTTTAGCACGAAATATCTCATGATGTGCAAGGTCTACACTGATGTAGGTGGTATAAAATGGTTATACCATGTTTGTCCGCCTGTACGTAAGATAATCCACTCGCTAAAGCTCGTGGATTATCTCCACGTACAGGCGGACGACCCATGGTATAACTATTACATGATGTGGCTCCTTTCAGAGTAAAAAAATCAACCATACTACAGTAAAACTTCGATATCTCGAAGTAGCTGCATAAGTCGAATTAAATCTGGGATGAATTGGAATTCGATTTTAGGGTCTATTTCTGAAGGAACCACTACATGAAAATGATAATCACTTTAGTGTCAAACGTCATTTTCAAACAACTTTTCTTAGGTCAAACTAATAACACGAAGTGAAAACTAAAATGGGTCCGTCGACTTCGTGCTAAAGAGAGTAGACTGTACAAATTGTCCTTAATTGTTGACGTACATGTCGTCATAATGACGCATATACAGGTAAGTGATAATTGTGCACAAATTCAGTTATGAGGCAAACTGTTAACTTGCTGTTTAAAATGGATTTCTGGGTTTGGTCTTAGGATGGTAAAAACAATATCCACAGCAAATATGGCCTGACAAGTAGCGGATAAAGGACACATCTTCTGATGAGCTCTTGGGGCGGACTATTGGTTTGCAAGCGGTAAGGAATCATGAAAAGACGGAAAAGGATTGATTTTCTAGTTTCTAGCTAGAATATTAAAATTGTATATGAAGCAAGCTAAGACATCATACTTTTCAGGAAGCGAACAACAACGGTGCTGATCAAAACGCGCGGATGTGCAGGCTGGTCTGCACTTTTGTGTTTCAGATAAAATAAAGTCAGGTTTTTGGAGACCAAATTAAATGTGACAGTGCCAAAACAACGTCGATAAAATGGTATTTTAACGTCATGACGTTACACCGAGGTTTCCTCAACGTGTTTTTACTTATACCTCTTTACAATATATCGTCAAAAGTTGTAACCAAAAGGAAAGTCAGCGAATGGGTATCTCTGTTAGGTCTGCAACCTTTGCAAAGTAAAAAGCCATCCCTTTTCCATCATATAGCCTTGTCGCGAGGAAATTTGAGTTTGTTGAATGCAAACGACAAAATCGCAGACCAGCATAGTGGAGCAGGATGGTTTGAATCTTACTTGATCGAAAATCCTGAATAAGATTTTTTTGCTTCAAGGCCAAATTCACAGTATATAAACTAAAATAATCATCCTGTACCCGTCACTCCTAGCTCTCGCCTAATAAACATGAATTACAGCACTCGTGCGTAACCAGTAGTCGGACAAAATCGTGTATTTAGGCACATGTACAAGTTTCCATTTCTATTGTTAGTGATACAGACAGTACACACTCGAACAAGATTGGGCTGAATGCACCATTTGACTAGTTTTCGGTTTAATTCCATAACTTCAACGGTTTGCTCCTCTGCATATTGCTTTGTTAATATACAATTTTCTCACAACCAGAGACGTTTTGTGCCAAAAATAAGCTTAAATGTCAGTTTGCGTGGTTTGAGTCGAACTGGCAATCACGCGTCTTCATGATTACACGGTTGTAACTGTAAAAGTTACTTAAATCTGTGGAAAAGGGAATTTAAATAGATGGACCCTCGCAATTGCAGCTGTACCATTAACTCTCACATCTGACCTAGCCACTTTACTACTAACTCGTGCGTAACTTTACCATCACTAACTCTTTTGACAGACTATTTAAAATGAATAAAACTCATGAGCGAAAGGTTTTAGAATGCGTCCTTGAGCAAGCATATTCAAAAATCAACTGACTGTAATGTGCACGACCTGTGGTAAACGTAGATTAATCAGTATCCGGAACCCCTCAATATATACAATGGACCATGAAAATGCCATTGGTCTGAACAGGGTTAAATTAACCTTTTTTTATTATATGCATTTCGTGCAAAAAATGAGACACATTGCATTTGACTGCTCTTTTGGCGTACACTTGGCTGCACTGTAATATATTATGATGTTCAGTCATTCTAGGAGTGTAAATTCATCTACACTGACCCAAAATGAAAACTTAAAACTTTATTTCTTTGAATAGCTGTTTTGTTAGTATACATGTTGTTGTAAGATTTACGCATGGTTATCGAAATTTCGTCGCAGATAACGAGTATGCAATTTTTATTCAAATCCCAGGTTAATTCAAGCGTCAACGCCTGACAAAACGTGTTCCTTACGTTGCACGTGCTCAGGAACAGGTGGCTCATTAACAGCTTTAAAACCGACCAGAAAACATTTGCAGCTGAGTACTGATAATAAAAAAGTTAATTTATTATTACAAAACGCTTGCATTTAGGGACGACACGGCACGTCTTTCGAAATATCAAAAGAAACCAATTTATTGGCGTACTCAAGGCGAGGTTACCGGTAAATGATATCGCGCATCATTTTGGCTGCTCCAGACAGACTATTCATAATCTTGTAAACAGGTACAGCACTACGGGGTCTGTCAGAGTTCGTTAAAGACCTGGTCGCGCACTTGTGACAACGTTATGTCCTTATCGCGTGAACACCTCAACTCGCCCACTTAATCATTTTAACCAACAACCATTATTGCTCAGCGTTTACGGGGTTCAGGCACAAAAGATCATAAATCATTTCATGCCAAAAAAACAGACCTGGCATTTCCAGCATGACAATGCATGGCCTCACACAACGTGTAAATAACCACACAATTCCATGTTTAAAACTAATGTCAATGTCTAGCCTTGCCCTGCTTTATACCCAAATCATGAACCCAATAGAACACGTGTAGGATAAATTGGGTCGGAGGATCAGGTCTAATCATCAAATGAATACAATAAATGACTCCAATATGCACCTCTGTTAGAATGACAAACGTATACCGTTTTCAAACCAGGAATACAATTTTGAAAAAGTTCAGTTTGTAAACAATATTTCTTTTGCCCACTTACATGGGCGGATCCAGAATATTTCATCGGGGTGTGGGGGATCTCTGACAACGTTTTAATCTTATTTAATTTTCTAGTCATTAACGTATTCCACAGAAAGCCGCACGAACCTCCCTGGAAAGGGGGTCCGTACCAGTATTTCTAATGAAACCTTTAACCACTTGTGATTTTCCATGGGTGTCCGGATCCCCTGTCGCTCCCTCTTGCCCGCCCATGACATAAATCAAATATATTTGTGTTTGAATATTTGCTTAACATTCAAGTTAACTGGTATTTTTTTGCTGTGTGATGAATAGTACTGAGCATACAATGAAGAAAGAGTGTCTTGCTCATGGACACAACACAATTTCTCCAGCAAGGTTCATACCTGTGACCTCTTGAGCTCAAAGCCTGTATTCAACCATTAAACTATTGTGCTCTCCAAGCAAACCAGTGTAGGCTCAGATATAAATCAGCATCTGCTATCTTAAACTCCTTCTACTTATACTTAACTACTAAAGAAACCTGACGCGCTTTACTTGCTTCAAACTCGTAAACAATAAATTATAGTGCTAAGCTGATATGCTTAGTTTAATATCAAGACATTCGAAAGTATTCTTCGAGAAATATTTTTATCAAATATAGAACATGACGTCACGACGTCAAAATACCGATTTTATCACTTTTGTCTTGGGAGTGTATGCTTAGATATTTGTTTGTAAACTTTGTTCATGCATGCAAGGCCAATACCAGTACTGACAAAAGTGCACTTTAAAAAATTGCAATTTCTTGCTGTTACGTATGATATGGGGTTTTTAAGTTGTGCTTTCCACGTTTTCTAATCTGTGGTGTTTTCCTTCGTTTAAGCAATTTCTAGAAACTGAAGATTTGGAGTCCACCAATAATTGTAAGAGAATGCATTTTCAAGAATCAGATCTTATGTTTCGCGTCACGTTAAAGGGTAAAAGCGCAATGAACCAAATTTAACGTCATTTAAGAAACAACCTAAACTATGAATAATAACCATTTTTTTGTGTCAACGTATATCGCGGGTTAGTTTGTACTGTCTTAATTGTTATAGTGGCAATTTGTTACACTTTACTTGAATCGCGTATGAATTTCAAACAATGCAGTATACACATAGCAGCATGTAATTGTAACGCTTGACGTCGCTAAATGGACGTAGGCGGCAGCTTCAGAGTTCAAAAGGACTGTGACATTGTCAAAAATGCATTCCAAACATCATACAAAGTGAAAATGTTAATAAAGTGGCAGTGCTTTTTAAAAGCTCATAAATCGCTGATAACGTAAAATTGACGATAAGAAAGTGAAAATAGGCTATTTGGTTGAACAATGCATGCATGCTTTATTTGAATGCCCAAAAGATTTCAATGAAATAACAAAGACTCACACTTAAGCGGGTTCAGGTGAATTTTGCGTGATTTTTTGTTCTTGCAAAAATTGATTTTAGGGGTTACGTGACGTTTTGATAGCTGCCGTCTGAAATTAGATAATCTTTTCAAATTATCTCAGTTTATCTTCGTCTACCTTTGTTCAACTTAAAGCAAAGAAAAGACAAGTGTGCATCGTATTCATTTACTACCAAAAGAATGACATACAGATATTTGATTGACAGGAAGTTATTGGGTACTATTTTCTTTTATTTGTTTTGATGCACAATGTAGGTGTTACTGATTAAATGAATAATTGGCATTATTAATCCAGAAAGGAGTGAATAATGCTAGAAGGTAATTTGCTTTGACAAACAATGTGGATCCAGATAAGATAAATCAAGAGGAAACCCAGTAGGAAAATGACGTCAAAACGACGTCGTTGTTTCACTACCAGACGCGACGTCATGTAATATAATATATACTCAACAAAAAAGTTAAGGAAATTGTGTTTGAGGGGCTATGATAAAAGATCTAAAGCATTTAAAGACTTTTGAATTTTACAATAGTATAATGTGTCCATTTTTCTTTATATTGACGCTTTATCTGGGTCTGTAGCGCCAAAAGCAGCTTAGTAAATCCATGTCAAAGGTGACTTGTCTTCACTCCATTTTTCGCAAAAAATCAATTTACGGAGCAATCATAGGTTTTCATAAATTAGCGTTCGCCAGGTCCCTCGAGAGATGGAGATGAATTAACCCTAGGACGACAGATCTGGTGGTTATAGAGGGACACTTGATCAGTCAAGTGTACATGGATGAGGTGTTGAGGTCTTTTGTCCTGCCTTTTTGTGCAAAAACCAGGGACAGTACCAGCCCTAGGAAGTCAATGCCAGAACACACCTGACTAGAACAGCAAAAACAATGTTGTGCGCATTGAATGGTCAGTTCGCTCATCAGACATGTCTACAATTCTAACATGTCTATGACAGTTTTGGACAGAGGGTCCAACGCATAATAATGGTATCAAGAAACCCCCGGCCTTCCGACGCAGTGTTGCAGGAGATATTGATGCTGATCCCTCACCTACAAATCACTGGTATTTAGAGTATGCGAAACCGGTGCTAGTCCCAATTTGCCACTGACTGGGGACATACAAATTTCTGATGAAGGCATTCTCATCTTCGAAATGTGATGTTTAAGGCTACCACGTTAAACTCATGTGACACTCTAAAGAATTGCATTTCAAGTTTTGAAAACTTACATGTTTTTCACGTGTTTATGATGAAATGCTCTGTAGTCATTTTTGCGAAAAATGACTTTAACCCCTGGGTTACTTGACACTGTGCCACAACAAAGGTACTGATGCTAGCAAACTAAAGTCCACATTTTTCTCAACCGATGACATGTATCTAAACAAATAAATAAAAATTGAATAACTGTTTGCTGTGGTGTTCTTATGTTGCATGGTTTTCTGAGATTTCCTTAACTTTTTTGTTGAGTATATATATAATACAAAACATTGAGTAGATGGGTAGCCATACCTATACCACCCTTACCAACATTAGCACGTAATATCTCATGATGTGCAAGGTCTACACTGATGTAAGGGGTATAAAATAGTTATACCATGTTTGTCCACCTGTACGTAAGATAATCCACTCGCTAAAGCTCGTGGATTATCTCCACGTACAGGCGGACAACCAATGGTATTACTATAACATAATGTGACTCCTTACAGAGTAAAATCATCAATACTACAGTAAAACCTCGATATCTCGAAGAAGCTGCATAATTAAATTTGGGATGTTAGGGTGTATATCAGAAGGAACCACTAAAGGAAAATGATAATCACTTTAGTGTCAAACTTCATTAGCAAACCAAACCTGTGGATTTCGTGCTAACAAGAGTAGACTGTGCACATTGTCCTAAACAGTTGACGCACATGTCGTCATACTGACGCACATACAAGTAAGTGATAATAGTGTACATATTCAGTTGTGAGACAAACTGTTAACTTTCTGTTTAAAATGGATTTCTGGGTTTGGTCTTAGGATGATAAAATTAGTACCACAGCAAATATGGCCGGACATGTAGCGGATAAGGGACAGATCTTCTAATGAGCTCTTGGGCCGGACTATTGGTTTGCAAGCGTTGAGGAATCATGAAGAGACGAAGAAAAGATTAATTTTCTAGTTTCAAGTTAGAATATCAAAATTGTATATGATGCAAGCTTAGATACATGTATGATACTTTTAGGAAGCGAACAACAAAGGTGCTGATCAAAATGCGCGGATGCGCAGGCTGGTATGCACTTTTGTGTTTCAGATAAAACAAAGTCAGGTTTTTAGAGGCCTTATTAAATGTGACAGTGGCCAAAACAACGTCAATAAAATGGTGCTTAACGTCATAACGTTACACCGAGGCTACCTCAACGTGCACGTAATAATACCTCTCTACAATACATCGTCAAATGTTGTAGACCGAAGGGAAATGCAGCGAAGGGGTATATCTGTTGGGTCTGCAACATTTGCAAAGTAAAAACGCCTTTCTCTTTCCTTCATATAGCCTCGTCGCGAGGAAACTTGAGTTTGTTGAAAGCAAACAACAAATACACAGACCAGCCTAGTGGAGGAGGATGGTTTGAATCTTACTTGATCTAAAATCCCGAATACAGAATTTCTTGCGTCAAGGTCCATATTCACAGTATGTAAACTAAAATAAACATCCTGTACCCGTCACTCTTAGTTCTCGCTTTAAAAACATGAATTACAGCATTACAGCAGAATTACAGAAAAAATCACGTATTTAGGCACATGTACACAGTTTCATGTCTATAATTGGTGATACAGACAGTACTCACTCGAACAATATTAGAAATGCGCCATTTGATTTTTTTTCCTTTAATTCCATGATTTTAACGGTTTGCTCCTCTGCATATTGCTTTGTTAATACATGTGTATACAACTTACTTACACCCATAGACGTTCTATGCCGTAAAAGAGCTTAAATGTCAGTTTACAGTGTTTGAGTGGAACTGGCAATCACACGTGTACATGATTACATGGTCGTAATTGTAAAAGTTACTTAAAACTGTTGGAAAAGGGAATTTAAATAGATGGACCTTCGCAATTGCAGCTGTACCATCAACTTTCACATCTGAGCTAACCACTTTACTACTAACTCGCGCGTAACTTTACCACCACTAAGTCTTTTGACAGACTATTTAAAAATGAATAAAACTCATGAGCGAAAGGTTTTAAGGATGCGTCCTTGAGCAAGTATATTCAAAAATCAACTGACTGTAATGTGCACGACCCGTGTAGATCGAAGATTAATCAGTATCCGGAACCCCTCAATATATACATTGAACCATGAAAATACCATTGGTCTGAACAGGGTTAAATAAACCGATTTTATTATTATGCAGTTCGTGCAATAAATGAGACACATTGTATTTGACTGCTCTTTTGGCGTACACTTGGCTACACTATAATATATTATGAAGTTCTGATGTTCAGTCATTCCAGGAGTGCAATTTTAACTACACTGACCCAAAAAGAAAACTTAACCCTTCAAGCGCCAAGAAAAAATGCATCTGAAAATGTCGTCTGCTGAAGTCGTCTGCTGCAAATAATTGCCTAACATAACTGACAAATGTAGTATATAAGCAAACAGCGTGGACCCAGAACAGACTGCTCCTATAGGAGCAGTCTGATCTGGGTCCACACTGTTTGCCATAGAGGCTTCTTAAAGGGGACGGCAACCCTGACGATTTCTATGTTTTATATCAAAAATCTTAATAAGCCATGAATCTTGATACCAGTTTCATCATAATCGATTGTGGAAATTTGAATATTAGCAAATAAACTGTAATGGAAGCGGCCATATTGTAGGCTTAGTGACGTCACACAGCCTAATTAAATATGCCTAATCAGAATAAAAGACAAACCAGTGGATTACTTGCAATTATCTTTAATACAACATTTTCCTTATGTATAAAGCTGCATATCTGCTGAAATTCAGATCCTGTGATAGTAAAATTTAAGCAGTTGAAAATATTCTGAAAACTAATTAAATATTCAAAATGGCGGCTACGTGTTGGCCATATTGAATTCTTTAAATGCCCATAACTTCCCCATTTTTGAACCAATTTTGATGATACTTGTATCAAAATTCATGATTCATAGAGTTCGTTTTGATAAAACATACTTATCATTAGGGTTGCTGTCCCCTTCAATCATTCCAGCAGACGAGAAAAGCAGACGACTTTTGTTGCTATTGGCGCATTAAGGGTTAACACTTAATTTCGTGTTAGTTTACATGTCGGTGTAAGATTTACGCCTGCTTATCGAGATTTGGTCGTGGATAACGAGTATGCAAATTTTACTCGAATCCTAGGTCTATGCAAGCGTCACACATGAAAAAACGCGTTCTAAACGTTGCACGTGCTCAGGAACAGGTGGTTTACTAACAACTTTAAAACCAACAAGAAAACACTTCCAGCTGAGTACTGATAATAAAAAAAGTTAATTTATTATTACAAAACGCTTGCATTTAGGAATGGGATCAAAGAAACCAACAAAGAAAAGAACATACTTATACCACCCTTACTAACGTTAGCACAAAATATCTCATGATGTGCAAGGTCTACACTGATGTAGGTGGCATAAAATAGTTATACCATGTTTGTCCACCTGTACGTAAGATAATCCACTCGCTAAAGCTCGTGGATTATCTCCACGTACAGGCGGCCAAACTATGGTATAACTATTACATAATGTGGCTCCTTTCAGAGTATCAACCATACTTCAGTAAACCCTCGATATCTCGAAGTAGCTGCATAAGTCGAATTAAATTTGAGATGAATTGGAATTCGATTTTAGGGTGTATTTCTAAAGAAACCACTTAAGGAAAATGATAATCACTTTAGTGTCAAACGTCATCAGCAAACCAACTTTTCTTAGGTCAAACTTATAAATAACACGAAGTGAAAACTAGAATGGACCTGTGGACTTCGTGCTAACGAGAGTAGACTGTACAAATTGTCCTAAATTGTTGACGCACATGTCGTCATAATGACGCATGTAAGTTATAATAGTGCACAAATTCAGTTGTAAGGCAAACTGTTACTTTTCTGTTTAAATTGGATTTCTGGGTTTGGTCTTAGGATGGTAAGATCAGTACCATGTAGCACATATGGCCGGACAAGAAGCGGATAAGGAACAGGTCTCCTGATGTGCACTTGGTTTGCAAGCGTTGAGGAATCATGAAAAGACGGAAAATGATTAATTTTCTGGTTTCTAGCTAGAATATTAAAATTGTATATGAAGCAAGCTTAGATATCATACATCCTTGCTTCACTCCTTCAATACAATGCTCACACTGATCAATCAGTTCTCGTAAATTAGTTAACTACAAGACAAATGTGGTGCTTAAACTCTGGAAAGGATAGGTCCTCATTAAATCTGGTTTACTGCTCCTTTAAAGCATCTGAACTCATTAAAAGCTTTTAAAAGTTGCAGACATGTTCCTCTTAGCAAAGCAACATTATTTTAAGTGCCTGACAAGAATATAATTGAACTTGTCCTTGCGAAAATAGCTGCACATAATCGTCGCTATAAGAGGCTGCAGGATAAAAGAAAATGGAAAAAAAGTACTCGTAGCATATGCAAAAACATGCTCAGATACCAGGTATGGTTAAGTTTCTAGATATTGGTCTGAATCTTCATCTACTTTCAATATTTGCCTGTGCGACCAGTGAAGCCTCTGACGAGCTGGCTAGTCTGAGCCTTCACTGGTTCCTTATACGATAAGAACCAACCTCTCATAACCAAGTTCAATTTCTCAGTGCTTTTTTAACGGTTTATATTAATTGGTCTTTTTGTACAAAACTCCCTACAGAAATGCAGGATTCAAAATAGAATATAATTAGATTTATTCTGAAATTCGTGATTCCATTTTTGTGCCTGCCTGCCCTTAAGCCATTCATGATCTGTGTTAGTACATTTGACATTCTATATGTCATATACATTAACTTTGAAATGTCGAGTACACCTTTTTTGTTTCTTTGCACTTTAGAGATGTTCCAGAACTATTCTAACTTGTTTGCCAGAAAGGCAACTTTGGGCAACTCGTGAAATTTGCATAAATCCAATATGGCCACCAGACGGCATCTTAGAAAACTAACTTTTTAAATTTTAAACACTATGTCGTTTTCATTTTCTCGTACGAGGAATACAATTCTGCATGCTGTTTTGCATTTTGAGGTCCCCAAATAGCCATATCCAAGATGGCCGCCAGATGCCATCTTGGAAATCCTTACTTCAAATAATTGTTACAGAATGTTGTTCGATATGTCATTTTAGAGGTTTTCTGGTATGAGAGATCCAATTCCGCATGTATTGTTGCATTATGAGGTCCTCGAATAACCATATCAAAGATGGCTGTCATCAGACGCCATCTTTAAAAAATATATTTTTAACTCACCGTGCGTCATAGAACATTATAAAATATGTCTTTTTAGAGGTTTTCTTGTATGGGTTTAACAATAAATCGTCGAGAGCAGAATATACTCCACCATGCAAAGATGTATGTGTTTGGTCCCCTGAGTGACACCATCCTAAGTTCCAGACAATATTTATGCAGAGATCAATGTTTGATATTGGGATGAAAAAAACAAACATTTTTGCTTGGACAAGCTCTTGTAAGAATTAACGAAACAAGTGTGCTGGAACCAGCCTAGAAAGTTCCAGAACTTCGTAGTTCATCCAGGTGGTTACATATAATGTATATAATAGTCATTTTTCGGCTGCATTAGAACCATAATAAAATGCTCAGCCTTAGAATTCGATGTCACTGCAGTTTATGGAGGAATAAGAGGTTTTTTCAATGGGAAATCATGGATGAAAGCTATGAGAATAATTCAGATTATAACAGCTGCACTCTAACAACGATTTCTGTCAACTTGAGAAACTACTTTTGATGGCATCGCGCAGTACCTCGGAACAGTTCAAACTGGTCCACACTGGGTTGACAATTTCTTCCTTCTGATTTACCAATTTGAGTGTGAAGGGCAGGAAGGTGAAGTCAAACTGAAACAGTTGATGATGAAGTGAAAGATGAAGTATTTCTTCGCAACTGGACATGTCCAGTATGCACATTACATTACTTAGTAATTGATGGAAATGGCCATGCTCATGCCAACGACAATGTTGATCTTGTCTGATGGATACTGGAATGCATTTTTATCCGATAAGTTCTGTGATCATACTGACAAGAGGCGCTAAAAGGCATACTACTATCTGCTGATTAGATAATGTTTGGAACATCGCCATCCCAATCATACGTACAGTTTCTGATTGAGGGGAAAGTATCAACTCAGGAACAGAGCCTTGTTTTATATCACATAAACTGCACAAGAGGAAAATGTAATACCGACAAGCCATGGATTCCAAAGACCAGATTCTCAATTTTACAAAGGTACAAAAATATCCTCGTCCTCTAGAAGGTATTTTGCCTCACCTATAAAATCCTGTTTCTGATCAGATTGTTTCAATAGACGTACACATAGCTGATTCGATTGTTATTAGGGAGAAAATGGAAAGGAAATTCATAGCAAGACTCCCTGATGGTTGTTACAAAGCTATTAGCAGCCAGATTCAGAAAATGTGTGCATGCTTAAGAAACAGGCCAAAGGTACAAAATCCAAACCAGTAATATATCTTTAAACCATATTTCTCTGACTGCTGCCTATTAGGTAACAACGGAAGATAGAACTTGGTCCTCTGTTTGCCTAAGAGTTGTGTGAAGTTTGCCTAGCACTTATTGATGGACAGGGATGTCTTCGTGAAAGCAATAAGCCTGGCCTGGTTAAAAGTACAGATAGTCTTGACATCTCATGGCCTCATGGTGCAGTCCATTTAACTAGTTGCACCCGTCGAAGAACCTTTGAATAACAATTCAGATGCTTCTAAGAAGATTGTACGAAGACATCTCTCCCAAAGACTACGAGAGGATGCGTCCAGCTAGTGAAGTTGTTATTGACTATTACCTCTCCATCGCACGTCATCTAGACAGCTGCAGCTATGGAAAGCATTTATTGAATAAGCGAACATTTGCCAGTCTGTAAGGTACCTTCAATCCTGGCGAGATTACTACAGTGAAGACAGGTGACGATGTTACATTTCTTCACGATAAAGCTGACGCGGCTAAGTCTGGTCAATGTGTGATCAGCATACTTAGTGATCACATATATGTGCTTGTTCTACTTGCGTATTGTGTGAATCTGGCATGCATGCAGTGCATGGCGCAGATGGGGCGCTGGAATGGATCAGTACTTCAGACCAATGTCACCTGTGCTGATCTTAGTTTGAAATGCTTGCTGCTACCAATATATGCTTACACTAAGCCGTTGTGATAGAACTTACTACTCTTGCAGCAAAAGAAAGGTCACTGCACTAAATATCATGATATCTAACTACCAAGGTGTAACTACTTTAGGTGATGTTGGTACTACTCACACAGACTTGATGAATGGAGCAATGCCTTTCTTTATTGCATTATACAGTCAGCCACCAGGAACATCCATGGAATCTGCTCTCTACAATATATTCACATAGAAGAAGAGAAATCTAAAAGTGATGGTTTCATAACTTCTATCACATTATCTCGTCACATGGCGGCAGTCCATCTGAACGTATTGCATCCATCGAAGAACGTTTACGTAACTCTCCTGAAGCTACTAAGAAGATTGTTGTCTTTGCCAAGTATCAAGACATCTCTACCAAATACCATTGGAGGATGTGGCGAGCTAGCGAAGTTGCAATTGACTATGCGCTCTCCATTGCAAGCAATCTGTCTTAGGGAGATGCGATCATTAAAAGCACATCTAATAAGCAAAAGTTTGCTAGTGTCTTAGTTACCTTCATTCTTGGCGAGAATACTACGCTAGAGATAAGAGATTGTACTTTTTTCACGATGGAGCTGATCTGACAATGGTACCCTTCTTGCTGGAGGCAGCTAAGTCTGGTCAAAGTGTGATCCGCATACTTAGTGATGACACAGACATAATGTTTGTTCTTCTTGCGTATTGGGTGAATCTAGCAATCATGCAGTGTATGGTATAGATGGAGCACTGGGATGGATCAGTACTCGACATCAATACCACCTATGCTGATCTTGGTCAGAAACGCTTGTAGCTACTAGGTATACATGGGCTCAAGGCTTATCTTGAAATTAGCCAATTCTGAAGGTCATCAGGATGATTTTAAGGATATCACAGAAATTTGGGGTGGGAGTTTTGAGATGAAATGTATATACTGGTCATTGCTTAAGACAATCCTGCTCCACCTGACTTACTTGATGTGATTTAGTGACAGTGCAAAGCGCAGAACAAGAAGTGTTCTACGGAGGCATGTGGATGTCATATGCACGCCAGTCTGCAACTACAATGGTGGACAGGATTGCTTGATTCCATTTACTGCATTCAGGGAAATTACCCAATCTGCCGAAGGGGAGACGGAAAAAATTACAAATTACTTTGAGATGATTCTGATGGTGGTCTTGAACAAGACAATGAGGATGGAGGTATTCCTGACGACCAAAATTTCGGATTATTTTGATGAGTGGAAATAAAGATAAAGAAATAAAAGAGACATTATACTTTGTTTTTGTTTTGTAGGTTATTCAGTCACATCCGCCTGTCAGTTAGATGATTTCTGATTTTCAGATAGAAACCCATATTACATTTCTGATTTTCTGATAGAACCCCATATTAAATATCGTATTACATATGATAATCAGCTTAGTAGTCAATTTTCATGATGACTTCTGGTCGCCATCTTCGAAATGTCTATAATGGAGCATTTAAATGCAAAAATAAAACCAGAAATGGATCCTGTATACAAAAAAACCCAATATAGACATTGTACACCATTCTATGACAATAAATTAAAAAGTTCATTTTCATAGTGTACATGGCGGCCATCTGGGATTTATGCAAATTGTAGAAGTTGCCCAAAGTTGTTGTTGGTCCGGCAGCCAAGCCAGATTCATTCAAGATCATATCTTTATCACAAATCAGCAAAAAAACTTCATTTTACTCAACATTTCTAGGTTCTGAAAATTTTAAATGGACTATGTTTATAAAAACCTGGTACTAGAACGTGACTGAGTGGGTGAGTACAGCCGGTTATTGTACATGTATCCTTATTCAAAGTCAACGAATGCTTCCGTGCATTATATAGCTATTCGGTTCATGTATCGCCACATGGTATGTAATGTCCCAGTCTCGAGTAAAGCTAACGGATATAGGAGCCAGTTGGGGGCATGGCTAGACAGTGACATAAAGGCCGATTAATACATAAGCATAGCTCCCATTATGCAGTTACACACGTGCGTAATGAAAATTGTACATATTAAAGTAAAATAACCTAGCTTGTGTGTAAATAAGGAGTTTCCTATAGTAAAGGGCTGCTCTTCTCCCTTTGGGAGCTTCTTTTCTTTAAAAGAAGCCCAATTAATGAACATTTTAAGGGACGTTCATGGTGATAATCACTGCTCGTTTCAGTGGCCAACCTTTGATATGCGTTCTGGCTACGCACATAGTGTACGGCCCGTTCCTTTCAAAACGGTATGTTTTACTATGTGGAATGCTTATATACACTGGTCCGTCATTGCACACAGGCACCAGAAACAACGTACAGGATTCGTAAATCTAACGTATAGGCTGGAATATCTAGAAAAGTCCCTGATGAGGTATACAGGAGAAATGCAAGATATACTGGGACCAGTAAATGCTGATTGTACCATCCGAAGTATGACCTGTCGTGATAAAATCGTTTTAAGTTGTCTACAGATGCTACTTTCATAAATGCAAACATGAGATAGTTTAGCTACCCTGATTTGCAAGTGAAATCCATTTTCCATATTGAATGTATCAAGGGTGTAAAATTTTGTCTAGAGCAATCAGCTTTACATTGAAATATATGGAAATCAGAAGACATTTTATAAAATTGCTTTCCCTCCCCCTCCCCCGTGTGCCAGCAAAAGCTTTTGCGTTACCTTGTTGTACACATTTTATGAAAGTGGTTTGCTTGCACAAGGTGGGGGGACGATATTCGGCAGCCCAAAAATACAGGGCTCAAACCCATTTAATGCTTTTTCTACTAAATAAGGAAAAATGACGTTAATGTTCTCTTGCACAGACCTCCTAAATAACTTTGTATTGTGTGCTAGTTTAAATAAAGTATATAACGATTAAACGTAGGATTAGCATTTTGTGTATTTTCATACGAAAAAGTTTACTGTCAATTTTTGACACATTCTTTTGCAAACACTCTGTACTTATCTCCATGCAAGCTGGATAATTGTTCATGCTTTTATTGCCGTCTGCTGATTTTTCTTCAAAATTAATCTTTTAAAATATCCCAGGAATAGTATCAGAGTGATAAACTGTTTGGATCCAGACCAGGACTGACATTCTGTGTTATAACTGTTTGCAAAGATTATTATCTGCAGCCGACAAAATTCTCTGCTGGCATGCAAATGGTTATATACCAATATCAAGGTATTATATATATATATATATATATATATATATATATATATATATATATATATATATATGACGTGTACTGCATCAGTCGTCGTCAATATCAGCGCTTCCTGAACATCCTTATTTGGGGATGTCTCAGTGGCGCAGTTGGTAGCGTCGGTGTCTGGTGTAGTGCTAGGCGGTGTTGCCGAGGTTGTGGGTTCGAATCTCGCCAGAGGCAAAATATTTACAGCATCTATCGGCTCAGTTGATTCACTATATCCCTCCGTATTTATCTACTGTCTGAATCTGCATCAGTTTCTGATCCTGTGTAGCTCGAAAGCAATGATGTTTGTGAAATTGTATTTCCGCACTTCTGATATTTATCTAATTTCACTTGTATCCATGGATCCATCAGGCTTTCACTTGCGAACGAAATAGATGCCATCCATTGAAAAAGAACCAATATATGACGTGTACTGCATCAGTCGTCGTCAATATCAGCGCTTCCTGAACATCCTTTTTTGGGGATGTCTCAGTGGCGCAGTTGGTAGCGTCGGTGTCTGGTGTAGTGCTAGGCGGTGTTGCCGAGGTTGTGGGTTGTGGTTGTGGGTTCGAATCTCGCTAGAGGCAAAATATTTACAGCATCTATCGGCTCAGTTGATTCACTATATCCCTCCGTATATATATATATATATATATATATATATATATATATATATATATATATATATATATATATATATATATATATATATATATATATATATATATATATATATATATATATATACCACAACTATTCAGATTATACTTCTTCCACGACCTCTAAGTAAAGATCCTCGATTCATTCAATTAATTTACCGTTACAGTCATGCCTCAAAGCGTTTTGTGGAAGTATACTTTAAATGCATTTTGACATGTTGTATGTTTCAAACGAGCGGAAGTAATATTCAAAGGATCTTGCTAGAATCAATCAACTTTCCAAACGCTAAATGGTGCACTTTGATTCATTCAGAAGTGTTTACTTTTTTTTTTGAGCTTTCAGCTTTTCTATTATTTTCGGAAGATCATTGTTTTATTCTACAGGGCAAAATATGCACAGGTAACTTGTAAAGCGTCTCCCCAATATAAAAGCCTATGCAAAACATTGTTTGTGTTAAAACATATGATATATGCGCCATGCCTACAAAAGAATCAAGAAAAACAGCAAAGAAAATCCTTTTTCATCATAATGAAATTTCACACAACCACCCCGTTATAACTGCTTTATATTAGGTCAAAATTTACATCTTATATACTCTGGCCTGGTTGTGATTGGAAAGTAATCTTCGATATATTGGATGAAAGATTTTGTGAAAAAATATTAGCACCATTAAATTGGCAGGAAAATGAATGGAAATTCGAGCATGCTAAACACTTTGTGCGGGTCGCTTTGTCATATGAAAATAGCCAGTGTTGTTTCCTGCTGAAATGTTTTAGCTTATTTTAATTACCTTTCACTATCTATCTATCTCTCCTCCAACAGCCAAGGTCATAATTATGGGGACGGGGTAATGGCTTAAAGTTTCATCGGACAGACGGAGAAGCCGTGGATCGAACCTGCAGTCTCTTGTTCAGAAGCGATTGGTTTCATTCACGGCTCCAAATACTACTTACTCAATCAACATCAGATATGGAAAGTTTTCCATTTTTCAGTACAACGATGTGAAGCTTACGGGGGTGTTAAGATTAGAAAACAAAATCAACAAAAACTATCAAAGGTGTGTACATTTTGTATAATAGCTTCTAAAATAGACAGCTACTGTTCCAATTAACGAGTACTATAAGATATCATTTGAGCCGGACCGCGAGATGGTGGTACTCATCAAATGTGCAAGAGCAATATTTTAATGTAACTACATGTACCCAGTGTCGCTAGAAGTATAGTTTTGACGACGTTCAATCCTTGTATGTTCAAGTAGAAAACTCTCCAGTGAGGCCAAATGCACATGCGATGTGTACCAACACATTCATATCACGAAACGGTTCGCTTTAAGTAGCCTACCTTTTTTTCTCGTCAGACATTTTTGTGTATTTCCTAAGGGGGAAATTGTCTTTTATTGTTCTTAAAAGATAGGAAATAACGACATTTTTCCACTGATTTCGACCTTAAACCGATGGTAAATTACATTATTTCACTATATCACGCACTATATCTTGTCCCAATGTTCATTCAGAGTAAATTAGTATGTCTCTCTGGGAATTGTTATTGGAACTGATCTCAAGTGAAATCATAAAATCGTTCCTTTACCATGAGCTCAGGCATGAGAAAAGCCCACTTTGTGGGAATTCTCGTGTATAAGGATAACATCACGACTACAGCAAATTTTGCGACATCTTTCCTAATTTTCCAAAAAAAAAAAGGTATGATATTGCATGAGAATCGTCTGCAAGGAGACGATTCTCATGAAATAACATGCCTTATTTAGTATTATGAGAAAGTGAAAGAAACCCCGGTGGACCGGAATGTTTATGTTTAGTTACCATTAGTTTGAGTTAAAAGGGGTCGGTATGGGTTAAATTATAACTGATATGATTATTACAACTTAACCTGTTGTATACGGGAAGCCCCATAATGGGTGCCTTTACAAGACCAGAATGAAATGCCGCATAATGCTACATTTCATCAGGATCTACGCTGTTTGTAAAGGAAAAAGCCATCATCAGACCAAAGAATACATTTTTTTTAAAAAATTAAACCTGACACCCCTTGATACGTACAAGGACTATTCCATGCTTATTGTATCAAACCCGAAGAAAGAATCCATTTGTATACAGAGGGTTAAAATGGATAGATGAAGACAAAGAATTGCGACAACTCGGCTCTATGAGGAAATACCTTTTCCCATTGTCGTGAAGTACATAGTACGTGTATGACCAGCTATCAAATCACAGTTTTCAAATCGAAACGTTAATTGGCCAGCCTATGCGATAATATATGCGTAATTCCATGTGCGTCATATGTAGTTTGCAAGTCTTCCCTGGTCACCCGTGTGGTTCGTACCCTAAACTCATGTTCCTTTCCAAACGACCGTGTGCAGCTGTTCCATATTGCCACAGTGGATGTCTTCATTAAATGGAGGATCTTACATGAGTGCTCATGTTTTATTGAATTTATTAAACGAGTTGAGGAAAAGAGATAAAATGCGAGGCTTGTCATAATACCAGGGCACGAATGTTAGATTCTATTCATCATATGACATAAAGATTACTTTGAAATCTCATTTTTGCCGTAAAAACGTTATAATTTTGTCATTATTTAAGAATTGAAAGTTATTTTTCTGCGTTTCACTGAGGTATGAAATGTCGGGAAAATTACATCTAATTTGCATGAAAACCGAAGGTTTTCATGCTAAAATTAGATGTAATTTAAACGACATTTCATACCTCAGTGAAACGCAGAAAAATAACTTTCAATTCTTATAATTACAACTTCTTCTTTATTCATTCTTATTCAGTAATTTTAATTATTTTTTCCTTAAAAAATACGTTTCCATCTAATAATTTGTTTCGCGCATTTAGACTATGACGTGCGTATGTAGACGTAACGATCGCGACGTTCAAAAATCAAAATGGCGGCCGTTCTCCAATTGAAAATAAACAACTATATACATTTTAGAGACTAGAATCTCGTTTTTACCTAGTGACAACCGAAAAAAACTTAACATGTGTGTTCATTAGTTACGTCATCGGATATGACGTCATTCATTTACATTGGTGACGAAAAGCATCATCTGTCAAAATGGCATGGAAAGGAAAAGACATGGCCCCCAGCAAAAAGAAATTGAGCTATCTTTATTGATTGAAGAATGCAAAGACGAATTGCAAAGGATGTTGGATAAACCAGGCAACAGTCATGCAGTAAGTTCAAGAAACGATTTTATTGCGGGGCTTGACTGAAAACATACAACGAAGTTGCAGGAAAACGAGCACATGTGCAAGCCAAGAGGCGATCGCATCATTGTGCGGACTGGGAAACTAAATAGATCGCAGCCAAGTGCGGATCCATAGGGAAGGGGCCAGGGGGTCCGGACCCCCCTGGAAAATCACAAGTTATCTGGGTTTCTATAGGGAGTAAGCAAATGCCCCCCCCCCACCCCCCCTGGAAAAAATTGGACCCTCTCCGGAACATTGAAAAATGATATTTCTCTTTGAAATTAACCATTTGACTTCTGTAAAATAAGCCGAGGACTAAGAAAAAAGCAAAAAACAAAAACAAACAAACAACGCTTTCAGAGCTGTCCATTTCTCTTCATTGAAGCATTGCACAGTATCACAAAAGTAGTTCTGTCGTGAATGGCCCCGCCCCCTCATGAATACGGACCGGGTTCATTGGAAAATGAAATACAGGTCAACGCGATCAGATGACCGTTCTTGACCAATCAGATTAGCGGATCTCAATAAATGTTATGACAGTTGTAATTATGTACGCAACGTTGTTATGGACGTCATAACGTTTCTCGAAAATCGATAAACCACTAGTGCTGGTTTACAGATTTTATTACATGGCGTTATTTCACTCCAAGACGCGACGTCATATGATAAATCTTGTTTTATAATTTGTGTGTACGAACAAGTGAAGGCTCTGATAACACTGCGTGCATGCTAAGTTGGTATGTGTCTTCAATGGTCATTGACGTACCAATTCGTGCACACCAGATCGGGATTTCCGTTGTTTACATGTATACCCAAGTGAGATCATTCTTTCTCACATACCAACGCATACAAGATCGAATGATCCCTATGTCAGCTTTCTGTCAGAAAAGTCTGTTCCACATCGCTACTCACGTGAGATTAGCATAACTAATACGAGATAAGCCACACAAAGCTGGTTGCTAATGCGAGATCATGTAACAAACACATTTTTGGCGCATGACTATTCTTTTGGAAACGAAAGTTGATTTGTTGATCACGTTGAGGCATTCAGGAAAATTTTCAATGTTAAAATTTCAACGATTAAATTAGGCAGGCACACTTGGTATGAACTAAACCTGAGCAATTTTACTTCAAACATTTATTCAATGCTTTTTACATATTGAATGCATTGCGATTGACATCTTTTGGCGTGTTGGGCAACGAGTGACTGACTGCACCGGGTCTTGCCGATTAAAAAAAAGAAACTGATTTTCCTAAGCCAACTTACTTACTGTTGTTGATAAGGTAGTTCTTGTAAATCCATTTGATGCATGTGTTCCTTGTTTAAAGTAATCTTCAATGATCGTTATTTCAAGATGTGGTGCTTGATTGTATCCTGATCTTTGCCCTCAAGGGCTTGCTGTAAACATCAACTCGGTGACGTCATCAAGAAATATTATACAGTACGCCGCTAAATGGTATACATATGAGAAAAAGAATTGATCATTACTGTTCAGTCGAAAAAAAAACAACCCTGGGGTCTACCGTTAATGCACCAGTCGATTGTATCACCCGCCTCCCTCGGGGCCGCGGAATAGCTAAAAGCCCTGCACTGCGGGGCCAAATTTGAGATGAAATCCCTGATAAATGCCCCCGCTCCCGGGGGTTGACAATAATACATAACAACAACTGACCTAAATCATTTGAATAAGCTTTCCATTTTTCCCCTATCCCATGGTGTAGTACTTGTTTGTAACGATTCCTGATCTTTGCACCCTTACTTACTTCAGTTGGCCTAGTGGTTTTAGAAAAAAATACGAATATTCTGTCCAGAGCATAACACAGAAACTATAAGAGTTATCAACTTGAAACTTCATGGTATAGATCTCGATGAGGAGAAGTACAGTGTACGAGAATCGTACCTCTCTTTCGCATACTTTAGGAGTTATTGCCCTTTGTTATTTTCCACACTTAAATTGTGTCTGGAGCGTAACACAACAAGTACATGTATAACAGGTATCAACTTGAAAAGATCTCGATGAGGAATGATACAGTGTACAAAGATCCATAACTCTCTTTTGCATAAATTAGATGTATTGCCCTCCGTTATACTTGAAATTTGTCCAGAGGATAACAAAAACACTATTAGAGATATCAACTTGCAGCCTTTATCTTAGACTGGTCCCAGTCTCTAATGTCATTTTTTTAGTATAACTGATAATCTCTCTAAGATAGCAATTTATAAACTTTACTTGGAAGTAGAAATTCTCGGCTTGCACTTTTGACTATCAGAGAGGATAGAATTTTTAGAAGATGATTTTTTTTCCATAGATAAAATATAATTATAAATGTAGATATATTTATTTAGTGGACTGATGCCAGTCTACCTTTATCTTTGGGGAGCATTTATCGTTTCTACCGATTCTCTTGACTTATGAATTATGAATACATAGAGAGGTGAGGGATCAAGAGACCCGGACCCCCCACCCCCCCCCCCCCCCGCACCTCCGGAAATTATAAGCTGTTATAGGTTTCTTTAGTAATAAGTATTAGGACCTCCACACCCCATCCCAACCAGCGCCTAGAAACTTAGACCCCCCTCCCTTCTTGGAAATTATATTTTCCTTTGAAATGGTCATTTGGAACACTCAGTAAAAAAGAAATAAAAAAACGACTGAACCGTCAGTCAGGCTTGGACCTCCCCCCCCCCCGACCCCGATACAATCATTTCTGGACCCCCCTGTCCGAGTACATGCGAATTGACCACCAAAACCGCCAAGTTGCGCCCCTTTCGGTTTATATTGGCATATATATATATAGGTTTTTTGTTTAGGTGGGCTGTTATGAGGACCTCTCAGACAATGTCTTTCAGCAGTCGCCTATTTAAGCGGGAAATTAAAATTCCCGCACATCCACGGCACTACGAGGACACATCGTAAGTCAAATTCCGGCACTCAAAGCCTTGCTATGTCCCTGATATCCCCGGCCCCAAGGGGGCGGGGCATTCACATGGCTGGTGCATAAGTGGGACACTTGGCCAGCCCCGTTTCCAACTGGAACGTTGGGCCCTCGGGTTTGGATTTTCCTGTCCCCACTGAACACCAATGATGTACATGTATTATCTCACATACCCGTACCAGCCCGTGGGTAAGATGAAAAAAAAAAAACGAACAGCCGCACGGAGGCCGCACGTTGTTCCGTGACGTCTTGTAATGTTAAAATGTCGCCGCAATGTCGCATCTCAGCGTATTCAAGATTTGCTAGAAGTCTTTTCCATATTTTTCCAATATAAAATGAGGTACGAGCAATAAAAAGAATCCGTTATCCTGTGAGGGTGGGATAGAAAAATTCGTCCCTCGCGATCACCGTTTGTCATCACTGGGCAAGCCTCGTGATGCCAAACGGCGATCCGCGGGAAGGATTTTCTATCCCACCCTCACACCCATGATGGATCCTTATAATCCTCTTTGGCTGGATGATCAGCTGAAGGATAAATGAGCCGTGACATGTGATTTCAACAATGTGGCATTTTGACAAGTGTTGACTCAGATGATCTTGTGCAGCCTCCTTTTAAGCTTAAAAGCTGCCAATGATGTTCGGTCAGTAGCTCAACAGTCATATAATATTCTTGCGACTAGCAACGGCTCTGATCAGACTGCGCGTATGCGCTGGCTGATCTGAGGTTTTGCTGGTCGCACATACCACATTATAGGAAATCTCATGTCGGGCTCAAATATATAGCCGCGGTTGAAAATAAATCAGTGCGGTTCCATATCCATGTTAGCTGTCTCTTGTTGATCGTATTCAAACTAGCGTTAATATTTTTTTTTAACCCTTATCCGGCCAATATTTTAAACTGTTATTGATATTTGCATGCAACATATCTGGTTTTCTTGCGACGTGGCTCATTTAATAGAGGATGTTACACGAGTGCCCATGTTTTGTTGAATTTATTGTACGAGTTGGGGAAAAACTTTAATATGCGAGGCTTGCCGAACATTTTATCGCAACGTGATATGCACAACAGTTTTACCTAGTGGGAAGATATAAAAAGAAGCTCTAGCGATAAGGCGTGTATTACCCTAGTTGACATGATTACAAACACCAAATTTTCAAACTGCACTCTTGTTTTTAAAATTGGTGAGGTTCCGCAGCAAAATATGCAAAATGCGTTTCAAAACAATTTATCATTATCAAAGCAGTAAAAATTTGTGCTTTCTACTCCCACTTTTTACGTCTTTTTACTGGGTGCCACTTAGACCAGACTTTGAGTAAATGCTTTGCTAGTTTTCAAAAAGTAAAAGTGCTAAACTGTAAAAAAAAAAAAATAGAAGTTCTATTCATTTCCAAAACTTTACAATATCCTTTCTGCGCATGCGTACGAAATATACTTAAAATTGTGACGTTTGACACTGGAAAGGTGAAACTGGTGTCTTTCAGTTTGTTTTTAGATGCTCCCCCCCCCCCCTAGACCCAAGATGCCCTTTGGACAATGACATGTCGCTATAAACATATACAACATATGTAAAGGGCGTCTTGGGTCTAGGGGGGAAAGGGGTCGTAGAAGCCAAAGAAGACATCAGACATCTGACAAAAATAGGCTACTTTGCCAAATGATAGTTTTTATTGTACATCAACTGTATAAAAATATATACTCTATCGTGATAGACCATTTGTTTACCTTAGTGTAACGGTCTATTTCACATACATGTTACTGAAATAACTAGTACAGTTGATCACAGTATCGATTCACTGTGCGCCTGAAATGAGTGAAATCGACTGTATCGATAGAATCGAGAGTTTTTGGCCTAAATTTGTGAGGGGGTGGTAAGTATTTTCGCATGTTTTCTTATAGTTAGATTTGTCCTTCCGCCTTGGATCTCATTATATGTCTTTGATATATGCATACATGTCATAATATCTTGCTAAAACAACGACAGTGTATCGTGGGAGCGCAAGAAACGCATTCTTTTAGAGGGATAGTCGTCAAAAAAGCGAAAATCCACAGCTTTTTATCATCCCGTTTCGAATTTAAACAACTTAGCTAAAAACGATTTTCACCAGAAGTTCGAGAGGCTTATGATCCTACAATACCAGAAATCTCAGACTGATCCGTCTTTTCGATTCTGAGATATTCAGCTATATATGACCGAACCCCCTAATAGCGGTGAATTAGAAACTGTATCGGTAGAATCGACGCACTGAACGAAGTAGTATCGATACTCATAAGAGGTACTGTGCCCAGTGAAAGGGAACAATGAAGACAGTTTCGTCTATTCTGGGCCAATTTCAAGCGCAAGTAGGACTCAAATATACGTAAACTTTGCGCATCAAACCCACAACCTTTGTGCGATAAAAATATAATAAAAGCTTGTCAAAAACTTTAGTTTGTAAGCAAATACACGCTTGGCACATTCTTAAAATTTTTTGGATGAAAATACTTGTTTGTTTGCTTGATTTGATTCTTTACGTCCCAGTCAACACGTTTTCAGTTATGTGGGGATGGTTCTTCATGGGTTGAACCAGTAGTAAGCAAGTATTAATGTGTCTTGGTCAAACACATAACGCAGTGACACAGAAGGGGGTATACCAGGGAGCTCCTTTGTATCGAGTCAAGCATTGTACGACAAAGCCACTGTGCACCCTCCATGAAATGCTTTTGGCTGTTCTTCTCCTTCAGTTGATTTAAAAAGGCTGGCTGTCAGTAACTGGCAAAACATTAACAATTATGTACATGCAGCATGAAAGTACCTTCGATCAGCTTGAATAGTAACAGTTTGGTAAGGATAATTAGCGGGCTCAATATGTGCTGCGTCTCATTTCTTCAGGATTTGCAACCAGATCTTGCTAAAATCAGCCTTGTTATTAACAGAGACTAGATAGAAGCTTAAAGCTTTTAGTGGGCCAAGTTCAGCTGCTTAGCTATATTCTTTCCAGGGAGCAAGTTACAAAGGCACGTATCAGACTGGTCCGATGCGCAGACTGGTCTGCACCTTTGTTGTTCACATGCGACAGAGTCAGGTTCTTTCATGACAGAGGCCCAAGTTTGATGTGAGATATACTGAAGGGCTTTAAATCCCTAACACAGTATAATGACAATAGATAATTCTTTATAGTGGCAAAGACCCTATGTATATATATTCGTTGCATTGTTGCCCCTTCCTCAAATAAACAGTCGCATAATTAGCACATAAGAATCATGTGTCCATCGGCGTCTGCGGCAGTGTTGTCATCGTATTCCGCGTTGTCACACTTTTGGTTTGCGATCAATAACCTTTGAAGGGATTCATCAATTTTAATCATCCATCAAACTTTGCAGAAGGGTAAAGCATCAATTATACAGGTTAAGTTCGAAAGTGGTGGTTATCCACAAACTTATTAAGAGTTATTGCCCTTTTTTACTTAGATTTTGGCTAAATTGTGGTTTACGATCAATTATTTTTGGAGGGATGCAACACTGTCATTCAAATTAAACACTGATAAAGTATTATAAAATACAGGCCAAGTTCGAATTTGGGGTAATTCTCCAATTTTTGACTGAGTTTTGGCCCTTTTTTGACTTAGGTTTAGGCAAATGCAAAAGCTATATTATCTTTTTGTAGAATAAACATCACATTTCTCCAAAACTATTATATCTTACAACTTCTCACTAAAGGCAATGATTACCCAGTGCCTGTAGATAAGCATAACCGTGATTAAAAATTTACGGCCCCTCCCCCCAGTGGGATCAAAGGTCAAATATGTAAATTTTGCAATAACTCAGTCAGTTGTCATTATTTTTACGGAAATTTTGCATGCAGACAGAGTTACATTAAATAAGAAACATATCAAACGTGATTTTTGATCGAAGGCCTGTGCCAGACCGGGGTCAAAATGTCAAAATTCATCTTTTTCGGAACATGATCATGTTGCATATCACATTAAAGGGAAACATGAATGCAGCAACATGGTAGCAAATAGTTTGCCGGCAGAGCCCCACTCACCCCCATACCCCCATACCCTGACCCTGGGGTCAAAATTCAACTTTTCCAGAACATGGTCAGATTGCATACCAAATTAAAAAGAATCACGAATGCGGAAATGTGGTAGCATATATTTTGCCTGCAGACCCCCTCCTACCCCCACCCGACCCTGGTTGTGGGGTCATAATTAACTTTTTCAAAACATGGTCATGTTGCATATCAACTTAAATGGAATCACAAATGCAGCCACATGGTAGCAAATATTTTCCCCCGCAGGGCCCAGGGGGTCAAAAGGTTAAAATTAAACTTTTTCAGAACATTGTCATGTTGCATATCAAAGGGAATCGGGAATGCAGCAACATGGTAGCAAATGCAGACAGAGGTGCAAAAAATAAGAAACATATCAAACCTGACTTTTGATCGACCCCTGGGTGGACTTAGGGGGTGGGGTCAAAGGTACAATTAAACTTTTTCAGAACATGGTCATGTTTCATATCAAAATAAAGGGAATCACGGGCGCACCAACATGCAACATGGTAGCAAACATTATGCCCGCATACCCCCCCCTCCCCGACCCTGGGGGTCAAAAGGTTAAAATTCAACTTTTTCAGAACATGGTCATATTGCATATAAAATTAAAGGCAATCACGAATGCAGTAACATGGTAGCAAATATTTTGCCCGCAGACCCCCCCCCCCTCCTACCGACCCTAGGATCAAAAGGTCAAATTTAACTTTTGCAGAACATGATCATGTTGAGAATCAAATTAAAGGGAATCGCGAATGTAGCAACATGGTAGCAAATAATTTGCCTGCAGCCCCCTTCTCCCCTCAGAAGGTCAAAATTCAGCTTTTTCAGAACATGGTCATGCTGCACATCAAAGGAATCACGAATGCAGCAACATGGTAGCAACTGCAGAAAGAGGTACAATAAATATGAAACATATCAAAGGTGATTTTGGATCTAAGACCTGTGCCGGACCCCCCTGGGTGGACTTAGGTGATGGAATCAAAATGTCAAAATTCAACTTTTTTAGAACATGGTCATGTTGCATATAAAATTAAAGGGAATCACGGATGCACCACTGTGATAGAAAATTTTTTGGCCGGGAACTCCCTCCCATCCCCTCTAACCCTGGGGGTCAAAAGGTCAAAATTAAATTTTTACAGAATATTATCATATCAAATTAAATAGATTCTCGAATTCAGAAACATGGCAGCAAATATTCTGCCTACATACCTTCTCCCTACCCCACTCTACCTTGGGTGTGGGGTTAAAGGTCAAAATTCAACTTATCAAGAACATGGTTATGTTGCATAAGAAATTAAATAGAATCGCGAAAGCAGCAACATGCAAATATTTTGCCCGCAAATCCCCTCTCCCCATCCCTCTGACCCTGTGGTCAAAAGTCAACTTGTTCAGAACATGGTCGTGTTGCATATCAAATTAAAGGGAATCACAAATGCAGCAGCGTTGTAGCAAATATTTTACCCGCAGACCCCGCCCCCATGGTCATGTTGCATATCAAATTAAAGGGAATGGGGCATAGGGCACTATGCAAACACATATTCTCTCCTTACACTCACACTCAACTGTAGGTTGGATTATAACATAAAATAAATTCCGAATGTGATCGTGTTGTATATAAAATTAAGGGGAAAGAAGAATAGACTTACATAGAAGCAAACACTTTGACCTTACACACACCCCTGACCTCTAGGTCAGGTCGAAGTCAGACAGATAAGTTTATTTTGTATTGAACTAACCACTGAAAACTAGTTGATAGGCTCTTAACCTTGATCTGTATGATTCCAAAGGTGAACTTAGGGGTAGGAGAAATGGGATTTATGTTTTGTGATTTATTAGTTTCTCTAAAATAACCCTTCGCTGGGAAAATATATTCGACAAATTTTCCTTGTTTGACTTCTGTTCTGCCAGGCGACACATCCGATTCTCGGAATTCTATATCATAAAGAACGCTAGCTTTGATTTTCATGTAAGAATGTAAATATATAAATGTTTTGATGTATCTGCATGTGCATGCATGCATACATATGTGAGTGCATGTATGCATGCATGCATGGGAGTATGCACATTTAGGAGCATGTACATGTGTTTTCATATGTACATTGATGTGTGTGCGCATGCATGCGTGTATGTACATTTTTGCAATATCCCTCCACAAGTATTGAAGTTGGCATCGCTGGCTTCCCCCACCCCCCTCAATATTGAAAAGCTTCCTACGCATATGAGCCAAGCAGCAATTCTTGGGTCACCGTTTGAAACACAAAATTATTTTACTTTCATTCCTGAAAGTAAGAAAGGATGCAAAGATCAGCAACCGATACACTCATATACCACATTTGACCCAGGACACTCCATCTGGAAGTGATAAAACACAATAAATCACCACATACAAGAGAGCCAAGAGGTCAGCCCTTTCCAAGCAGGTGACCACAAGACTACAATAAATAGACGACAAGATAGCATGACAAACACGAAACATAAGTAACAAAAAAGATCCACAAAAGAAGCACCGCCATGGAATGGTCAGTTAAAAACATATACTTAAAAGTGAGATACTTAGGCGAGAGATTGATAAAAGTAATATATATATTTGAAATTTGGCAGCAATCGGGTAATAAATGACTAAGGTAGAGTGTCTATAAGTGCAAACCAATAGGTGGCAGCCATTTCGTTGGCCATCTTGGTTAACTTTCGTCGGACAAAACTCGTATTTAAACTTTAATGAGAGTTTTATGGAAGCAATCCATATATGAAATTTGGAAAAACTCTGATAAAAAAAAATAAAGTAGTGGACATTGATAGGCGTTGGCCATTTTTTTTGGCCATCTTGCTAATCGTTCAACAGATAAAAAACGTATTCAAACTTTTATTTTCTTGTCCTTTGGACCATGGGTTTTATTGTGGAACTTTGAAACTATTAGATGGTAACTGATGAGGCCCAGAAAATTTGCACACTCTTGTTTCAGTTCTTTGGTGCGTTCTTTGCTTCCAAAAGATAACCTTTTTAAGAACACATTTGATTTCACTACAGCTGGTGATTGGGACTATGTGGCGGTGGTAGAACGTCTCCCTGCCCTTTACTATAGTGTAGACTTTATTTTCTTGTCCTTTGGGATCATGGGTTTCATTGTGGAACTTAAAAACTATTAGAGGGTCACTGATGAGGACTAAATGGCCGAAACTAGCTAGTCCGGCCAAGATAATTTGCACACTCTAATTTCAGTTCTTTAGTGCATTCTTTGCTTCCAAAGAATAACTTTTTAAGAACATATTTGACTTCATTACAGCTGGTGATTGGGACTTTGTGGCGGTGGTAGAACGTCTCAAAGGCCCTTCACTATAGTGTAGATTTTATTGTCTTGTCCTTTGGGATCATGTGTTTCATTGTGGAACTTTGAAACTATTAGAGGGTCACTGATGTGGCCTAAATTGCCGAAACTAGCTAGTCTGGCCCAAAAAAATTGCACACTCTAGTTTCAGTTCTTTGGTGCATTCTTTGCTTCCAAAGGATACCATTTTTAAGAACATATTGAACGAGAATTTGATGGAAGCAATCCATATATAAAATTTGGAAGAAAACTGATTATAATGACTAAGTTAGAGAGACCTGTCATGGCGGCCGTTTTTACAGCCTTCTTGCTTATCGTTTGACAGAGAAAAACTGTATTCAAACTTGACCGAGAGTTTGATGATGATATGAAATTTGGAAAAAATCTGATTAAAAATGACTAAGTTAGAGTGACCACGGCAACAGACAGACAGACGGATGGATGGACAAGCCTAAAACAATAGAGATAATGTTTTGTTCGCTAGTTTGTTGATAGGTTTGTCAGTTGATTTTTTGTGATGGTGACACGTGCACGTGCGTGTGGTGTGCGCGCATGTGTGTGTGTGCGTGAGAGTGTGCGTGCATTTGTGTGTGTGTGTTATTGTCAAGATGCTGTAACGAAAATTGTAAACATCCAACCTTCATAAATATTCATGTAACAAATCAATACGAGCGTACATGTATACTTCTACCACGACCTCTAAGTAATGACCCTTAATTCATTCAATGCATTTACCGTTACAGTCACGCCTCAAAGCGTTTTGTGGAAGTATAGCATGGTGTGAACTTACCTGTATATTATACTACCCATTCAGTGGAGCATAACACCATGCAATTAGAAACTGGTGGATTACAAATGCTATGTTTACAGTAGCATGTTACCTGTACACAAGGCCGTCATCGCCGGTCCGGCAGGTCTGTCGAGCGCCCGACCACTTTTTTGGCTGAGTATGCTCTCCGCCGTGTCCCTTTTGCTGGTTTCGGCTCACTTTACTCTGTGCTTACCATTTATTGATGCAATTATCAATAACGTGCGTTGCGCGTGTGAAAACATTGAAAAATTATAATGACACCTGCTTAATTAATTTCATAATCAGATGGTCTTAATGGACATTATCATACTTATGGACCGTGTCGAGAGAAAACCCGACGTAGCTGCATGCGAACGTCAAAGGCGCAGACCTGCCTGCACATCCGCGCAGTCTGATAAGCGCCTTTTTTATATGCCCCTAGGAAAGTATAATTGTAAACTTGCTACACTCAAAATTCCAGCATTCTAGCTAATCTCTGTAACTGAGTAGGTTGGTTTGAGTCTTGCATGGTCAGAAACCCCGAAGACAGGTCTTCTTATTGAGGTCCAGATAATTCTATGATCCCTTAAATTGACATTTTGTTTTTTCTTCTTCTAATTAACATATCGAGCGATAAAGTTTGTTTAAAACGTGTTGACTTTACATATATGAGCATCATGAGCCTGTGTTGTTACAATGCATTCTGTTACAGATATACAGGTCCCGCCTGATCCAATTCAGCCCAAGACTTTTCGGTTCCACCAACGTTCATTCGACTTTAAGAAGCCTGAGCAGAGAAGCGTTTAGCCATCATGGTTCAACAGTAGGCCCTGGCTCCATTACGATGAAGCCATAGATCTCATCTTATGCCTACCGAAGCCAAAATCTAGATGAAGCCTGCACCCTTATAGGGTGTTCTACATGTAATTAAAAAGACTAAGTGTATATCTTTTCGAAAACACAACTCTTTGAAGGACCACCAAGGATCAGTGCTAAAAGTACTTTCCAAAACCTGTGGGAACATAGGTGAAATAATGTCAAAGAAACTTGCTGTAGGAAAAAAGTAAATAAATCGTGACTGTCTGAAAACAATTTTGTCCAGCATTCGGTTTCTCGCGTGACAAGAAATATATTTTCTAGCAAAAGATCGTGACCAAAAGGAATGAAATCTGGTCCCAAATGCATAAAAACCCCATTAAAACGCACATAGAAGCGCCCAAAACTAAAAAAAAACTTGGGGGAGACCCCCTAAACCCCCCTGTCGAGAGAGGGATTAATCCCCCCTCTTGTGTCTTCGGCACTCAATGTAATCTGATTGCTCGCTGGGCGCAAAAAGCCTTATTAAAGGGTTTGCCACAGTGGGTCTTATGAAATGTACTTTCCACTGCCATTTCATCTAACCAAACAGCTGTTTCAAGCAGGATGAAGTTATTGAAATGTAAGCCTACAAACCTACACACAGACAGCAGATGCGGGAGTCTCTAACAGACTGAAAAAAGTTATACAGATTAACGTATTGTTAACCCTTTATGAACTAATTAAATTCTGCCTACTGGTTATATACAATAAACCTGGGGTGGTACAATATATATATTGCTGGTCACAGGTTTTTATTAAAAGAAAAGTTGCATTTCTTTCTCTGAACATCATATTTGTATAAATAAACAGTGAAGACCCAGATGAAATGCCGTATGATGCGGCATTATATTTGGGTCTTCACTGTCTGCCAAAGTACACATTTAGAAGCCAATGGTATACACAGGGTGTAATAAATAGCCTACTTTCTGCTCTAAATTCAAAAATTTATGACGAACATTTGCTTTCACTTCGTGCAGTCGGTAGTTTTTACTTCGTACATTAAATAAATAGCAGTCGATTCTACCGATACAGTTTCTAATTCATCGCTATTAGGGGGTTCAGTCATATATAGCTGAATATCTTAAAATCGAAAAAATGGATCAGTCTGAGATTTCTGGTATTGTAGGATCATAAGCCTCTCGAACTTCTGGTGAAAATCATTTTTAAGTAAGTTGTTTAAATTCGAAATGGGAAGATAAAAAGCTGTGGATTATCGCTTTTTTGACAATTATCCCTCTAACAGAATGCGTTTCTTGCGCTCCCACGATACACTGTCGTTGTTTTTGCACGATATTATGACAGGTATGCATATATCAAAGAAATATAATGAGATCCACGGCGGAAGGACAAATCTAACTATAAGAAAACATGCGAAAATACTTACCACCCCCTCACAAATTTAGGCCAAAAACTCTCGTTTCTACCGATACAGTCGATTTCACTCATGTCAGGCGCACAGTGAATCGATACTGTGGTTGATGATCATAATAAATTCTCATTCAAAACGAAGTAGGAGTATCATATATGCATTAAAAACGATTATAATATACGGACTAGGCTGCAAGAGTGCATATACGGCTGGTTAATGTGTATTTGTTGAATGTGCCTAGTGTCTCCAGTCCTTATTTCAACAAATAAAACGAACGTCTCATTTAGGGAAATGACACGCCTTATCGCTTATGCACCCCCTTAATTTTCCTGTATTTTTCTCTAATTTCTCATTTTTTTTCATCAATATTCATGAGAACTTTAATTTGATGTGTTATGAATTGGATCATATTGGTAAACATGCTGTGTCTAAGCATTAATTTAAAATCAGGTTTGGCACTATTGGGCACTTAACAATTGAGATATGAGTAATTTTGGAAGTGCATCCCCTTGACTTCCCTGCAACTTTTCATTCATTTCTTCTGTTTGCATTAAAATTCGTGAATATTCATGATACTTTTTTTCATATTATGCCTTATGGTAAAAGTACAATGTCTAAGCATTGAATAGGCACTAGGTTTGATACACTAGAACACATGCTAGGTGAAAACATTTGTCATTTTAAGCACATCCCTTAATTTTTCTAAGATTTTTCTTTCATTACTAAAGTTTTCATTAATATTCATGAATATGCAAATGAGATAATTTTCACATAGGACACTGGATGAAAGAACTTATCAAATTGAATCACTGAGTATATAAAACTGGCAACAATGGTGGTTTGATGATGTTTTTGTGCTGAAATATGTTCATTTATGTTTCTTATGATTTTACTTCATTTTTGTAGGTTTTCATTAACATTGATAAATATTCAAATTAGATAATTTTACAAATCTGACTATAGGAAAAAAGACATGTGACACAAATTTTAGTGCTCTAGGATAAGTGGAACCCTAGATATGATTGAATTTGAAGGCCTACCCCCATCTCTAGAATCATATAAGGTGTTTCCATGGAAACCATGCATTTTCACGTAGCCCGTACCAAATTTCTTTTGAGGAGAACTTCTTTTCACATTCTGAGGGCCCCACTTAACAATTTGGCATGCATCTAAAATGCCCTAGGAGTGCAGGATATATCGTACCTTAACCCCTCTCCTTAGCTTATAGTTTTGTACCTGATTTTCCCTTATTATTTTAATTTTTCTTGTATATTCCTTTATGTTACAACTTACAAGTACATTAGTATATACCCTGGCATCGAAGTTTGGTAACCTTGCACCCACCCCCCCCCCGGACTATTTTTCATGGGTGCCAAATTGTTCATTGAGACCCCCTGAATGCGAAACGAAGGTGTCCTAAAAATATTTGTTATGGGCTATGTGAAAATGCATGGTTTCTAAGGCAACTCATAGCGAAATTGAGAATGGGGGGGTTCCCCTACAAAATTACTCATATCTCAGCTGTTACTTATCCTAGGCTACTAAACTTAATACCAAAGTAAAAGCCAGCTGCATATTCTATTCCTATTGAACAAGTAGAACATAATCTATTCAGTACAATATGATTTAGCTAGCAACTAACCCAAGGACAATTTATTCATTCTGTGCCAGAAAGGGTACAAGAAAAATTATAGATTTGTTTTTCTAATGCACTTGCAAATGCAACGCGACGTCTGATTGGAAAACGTCATAAATTTGCGACAGTATATCCTGCGATATACTGTCGGAAACCCGACGTCATTAAGTACCATCGCTTTTCATTGGTTGACAAATGAATATATGCAGCTGGCAAGCGGTTTTATGCAGCTAGCAGCCGCTGGCATATAGACGCAACAAAGTACATTTTCATTGTGTCTTTTAAAGGAAAATGTTAATAGTGCACTAGAACGGGGATAACCATTTTCAAAGGTTTCATTTGGGGATGTATATCGTCAAGTTTGGTATATAATGACACTTAGCCCATACTTATTGTCCTTTCCATGGACTGGGAAGTCCTGTACAAAGAGCAAAATAACAAAGTTACCATCTTATCTACCTGTTTTTGCTGGTATACAATGCCACCTTAAGTTACTCTTTACTGAAATAAATCTACTTTTAAATAGATAAGGAAAATTGCGTGAAACGGGAGAGAAAGACGCAAGTGTAAGGTAATTTTGAAATTGTGATTATGTATTGATTGATATGTATTGTATTATAATATATTATATAGAATAAAGATGGAGAACCTGAAAAAGAAGAAGAAAAAGTCTCAAGTTTGTCATGCTGATATCATTTGAAAAACAAATAAAAATAGCGTAAATTTGTGAATATATTCTTATCCATCAGTTTTAACACGAGTTTTGTCTGCTCAAAAGAACCGTCTCACTTAGACGATTCTTTTTGAGTACCTGCAATGTATATTTAAATTGAGAAACTAAAAAACTAGTTTTCAATTAATACGCACACTTATCTAGGGGCTTACAAGGGCCCTTTTCGCGGTGGTACTGTTTCTCGCGATCTTTGAATGCGCTACTTTCTGCTTGATTTAGCTGTGTAAATACGTTTTATCTGTATTTTATTTTACAATTTGCGAATTGCATCGTATAAAATTGCGTTATCTTAGTTACGAAACAATCCAAATAAATTGAAATTTCTCAGACAAAAACTTGCAAATGGAGATTGATCAGTACATTCCTAGATAAAATATCTCAACTCATTCGAGGTAAAATAACTTCTGTTCTTTTTTTATACCCTCTTTATAAGGCTACGTATAAAACGCTGCGTATACTGAACACTATGGCACACGCTGCCGATGTCGAGCAATACCCTAAAAGGCAAGGAACATTAATATATATGGTTCAGTGGGAGAGGTAGTCACATAGCCTCCAAGGCAATCGTTGTCAGTATTTTACTCAGAAAAAACAATTGGAGGGTATTAAACATTTTATTCCATTTCTAACATTCAACAATATAATATGCATTGAATTGAAAGTTCCAGATATCTGCTGTCATCATGCATGCTTAATTTAAGCCACGCTTCAATAGTGTAAGTACAGTACTGTTCCAAATGATCTTACCTTCCACATTCAAAGTTCGCAAACATTTAAAAATGATTAAACCCCATTTTTTCTTGTTTGTATACCTTAATGACTGGCTGACATTTATTGCATTCTTGAAATATCTTTTTCCAAAAGTATCTTGGAAGAATTTCACTGACCACACGCTACAGCTGTATATGCTGATCAGTCGCCACTGGTGGATTCTACCCTGATGGACAATCAGTGGAGACACACTCAGATCAGCGTACATATCCATGTGCCGTTTGATCAGGCTGTCTTTATCAAATGAGCCGTGGCATGGGATTTCCAACAATGTGGTATTTGCGACCAGCAAAGCCTCAGATCAGCCTGCGCATACGCGCAGTCTGATCAGAACCTTTGATCGTCGTTTGAGTATTCTATGAGTGTAAAGCTACCGACTGAACATCATTTGGAGTTCCTAAGCTTAAAACCTGGCCACACAGGCTCGTTTGAGTCTACACTTGTCAAAATACCACATTGTTGGAAATCACATGTCGCGGCTCAAATAGTATTTTGAAACAAGCAGTGTAATTTCTGACCAGGCTGTTAATGTACATCCAGTTCATTTCTCATGCAGATCAGACCTGTTTGAATCTAACCCACAGAAGTGTCACATGGCGTGCCGAAGGGCTCAGTCACTGCTGTTTATTGTCTTTGTAAATGAGATCCTGAACATAGTTAAAGTACGCTGATAACATAAAATCGGAGCCGGGGATTTAATGTATGTGATGTTTTATTGTGTTTTTGTCACTTTCCCATATGGTGTCCTATGTCAGGTGTGGCGCTTGATTGTATCGGTTCCTGATCTTTGCCTTCTTTCTTACTTTGATATAGATGTACCTTCATGTACTGTTACATTATATTAATATATCATTGTAATAAGCATTGCACTTGAAAAATATGGATGGTATGCTGATTTATGGGACCATTAAAAGCCAGGACACAGCGGATACAATGCATCACTATTTTGCGAGGGTCATTTTTTATGTTCGTAGAATCGGGCTGTATCTCTACAAATATAGAATTTACGGTACCATAACTATATATATTTTGAAAGGTCTAGATCCTGTCTATCACTTGATATAAATTTTACATCATTAGCGCTTAGTTCGGTCAAGATATACAGCTTTGAATTGGGCGTAAAAAGGACACTGGCCGAAATCTGTGTCATTTTAACCACGCAGCCATTAGGAAATTAGACGCTGTAAAGTTTCATTCGCTATGGTGATATAAGCATTTTTCAAGCCAATTTTTTCTTCGCATCATTAAAATTAACTATTCAAACGCTAATCGTAGACAAGTGCAGCAAAACTATAAGCATGTTGTTAAGTCTTCTATAATTTTTTTAAAACACCCATCAATATACCAAATAATCACAGTCAAGTGCTAGTTATTATATCTGTTAAAATTACGATTGTGAACAAATTTTAAAATTTCTTCTGGTTTTGCATAGCACATGATATACTCAATCATTCGTCAGCAGTTATATTGATGTATCGATTAAAGCGTGTAACTGGCGCACTTCCGGTACTGGCATACCCCCATGTTATGAAAAGTGGGTGGGGTAAATCAACCCCGCGTAGAAAACACACTAACAATCGGATCTGCATAATTCTCTTATCGCAGTTATTTCAAAACCTGTTAAGAGGCACAAAAACAGTTAAAATGTATTTTCTAAATATAGTAACCTTCCATGACGTCATTTATATACAAAATAAGGGATTTTAGCACCCCCTAGGCTATTTATTTTGCTTCTAATTTAACAAAAGTATTAACCTTGTTTTGGGATGAAATTTTACCATAAGACTTCCATCTACCATACAAACAAGAAAAAATATAATACTACTTTACAGCTAACATATTAATCCACATTCAAAAGCCTGTATTCAACTTCCACTTGTGTCAACTTTTTACATTAAAATTTTATATGCCTACTGTTCAATTTGCTGAGGTTCCAAACAAATCTTCCATATCCAATAATTTCTGCCCGTTTGCTATAATGTTTATATAATATTGTAGCACGTGATGTCCTTGATCTGCAACCATATTTTCAGAAGCTGTGTATGGCTATGGACCCATTTTCATGCAATTGTTTCTAACGTTCTGTCTGAGACCAAGTCCGTAAATGTCATAATTCTACCATATTTCCAGTGTGCGATATATAGGTATGTCTTTGCCTCTTAGAAGTCATTAAAATGCATTTTAGGTAATTTTAGGTTGCATGTATAGATAAAAGCTCAATCTTTCCAAACATATGCATGATGTATGCATTTACTTTCGCCGTTTTCATTAAATCTACCTTTCTACGAACATAAAAAACGTCCCTCGTATATTTGATATGAAGATGGTCAACAGTTATTAAAACTTTATTAGAATGTAGTTTTAGCGAAAGTCTTCTAGATTTTTTGTCATTTGCATGTGCACCATGATATAGGCTAGTATTGATTCCTATGAATGAAGACTTGCATCTATTTAACCCATTTAAGCCGAATGGAATTTCCCAGTCTTATCAATTGGACGAGTTTAGTTCTGTGTATCAGTTATTGGGTAGTATAATATAGATTTTATTTAGTTTTTATTCACATTTTGATAGAACCCGTGGAGAAACAGTGGAGAATTTGATCAGATGCCGCGTTCTGCGGCGTGTGATCATGGTCTTCACTGTTTGCATCTGTCCGACAAAAAAGGTCGCTAGGCTTATATGGGTTAACTCCATATCAATTCAACAATTGTTGGCTCGGCAATTTAGCACTATGTAATTTTTTATCTGCTCTGTTTCCTAAATCTTTTCAAACAGCTTCAGAGTCATTATTCTTGAACGTTTCTGTAGGCTGAAAATACAGAAACAACAATGTAAGCCACTAATTTTATGGAATAGTACATACTAAATCTCATATTTTCTAATTAAAACGTTTATTAAATGTTTATAAGCATAATACTTAAAACCATATACGAGGGGTGATCAGAAAGTTATTAAATCGCATTGTTTTTATCGATTGCAATGAAAATTCATAGATATAAACTACCATTCATAGCAAGTTGACTGAAATTAAAATTTAGAATATGTGACGTCAGACGTATGAGCACGAGGCGCCGCTGTGACGCCACTTCGCTAGAACGGGTCCACCTGTACCCATAGGTTGCTTATCGGGGCTAAAACTCGTAGTTGTGTTTGAATTGATTGTTATTTTTAACGCAAAATAATGTTCCGCCATTGTTTGAACATAATATGAGGATTGATGTTATTCCACTGCACTATAGATTCAAATGAATAGGTTTCAGTCCAAAAGGCAGGCCTAAAATGCGTCAATTTTTCGAGTTTTTGTAAATTTTAATAAAAAACTTGTTTTCTTGTTAGTGTTCATCACAATAATTATAGTATAAGACTTAACTGTCAATATTAGATCTACTGTCCTGAAAAAGGGTGTTTTTCAAAGTGTGTGAATAGTTTATTTTAAAGAATTGCCATGCCAAAATAGGTAATGGGTTCATAGAAGTTGAATTATTTGCATTTTTAACAGTACTGTTATTCGTCTCCATTTAGAAGACCATCCGTTAGATATAAATCTTTGAAAGTTTGCATAGAAGAGGAGTACATATGTTGTTAAATAGGCATGGAACGCAGTATGGGCTATGACAGTATAACACAATTTTACAAAACGTTGAAGTTAAATTGGTTGTGTGGTAAAACCTCAAAAGGCAACGTAAAATGGGCAAGTTCACGCTATATAGCGTTGCCTTGACGACAGCTGTTACGCACGTAGACGACTAACATCAAGCATGTTGTAACCGATCAACTGTATATATATATTGCAGTATTATGTGCTGTAATTCTAGCTCTATTGCTCAAACGATGTAGAAATGGCAACTATTTTCCTTGAACTTTCTGATCACCCCTCGTATATATACCTTTTCTGGATATTGGTGAGTGGTATATTAAATGTGTGTAATGCATATCAAAGTCCGATCAATTGTTCATATGACAGTCGAATTTCATGGTGTTTGCTGTCATAAATACAACCACAAGGTCCTGATGAAAGAGGTAAGGGTGGGGGGCACAGAAAACTTTTCCCAAACGCACCATTTTTTATGTGCTGCTGTAGCTTTGATATTTTCAATTTTAAAGAACCAGACTAAAAGACAGGCCATCGAATTGTTGTTTAAATCAGCTCGGACCACCCTTCGATTGACGCAAATTAGAGTGGTGTTTTTGTGTCCATACCCATTTTGTGAACTGTGCAGTTCTTTCAATGGAATTTCCCTTTACAAATTGTTCGCTATTTTCCTTCCAGACCAAATGGAAATTTTTATCAGTTACCTCTCATATTAACTGCATTGTTGCGCGTTGCCTGATAAACGTTGTCTATCTCACGGCATGTTGCCTTTATCAGGTCATGATGACGTTGCACTTTTTGAGTGACGTCACTAATGACGCTGAATCAACACAAAATCAAAAACTACGTCATTATCGCTAGTTTGAAGAGTGTTCAACAATGGGTAAACTGATAAATAGAATACCAGGTTCGCGTCTTTTGATATCAAGTTTACCATCAACATCCGTTCTCAAAGCCTTGCCTGGTAAACTTGATATCAAAAGACACTCACCTAGTATTCCCTTTTTATCAGATAAGCTTGTCACTTACTCTGGGAAGAGGTCCAAACAAAACACTGATTAAAAATTCAAATGTCACATGAGATAAAGATTTTAGCAAGAAATAAATTTTACTTTTGTTTTTATTCAAAGGGAGATAATTTCAATGTAAACCAACTTTAAGATGCTGCCAAAAACTTACTATACGCCAGATACAACATGGCTGGCAGTATTTTAATGGGCAATCGATGACCATTAAAATAGCGTGTTCGCATCCTAGGTTTACCTAGAATTTGTTAGGAAAGGCTGATTTTGTTCTTTTAAAGTAAGCACAGATAACTCGAAAGAAGATTGATTTACCCAAATTGATTTTCGTGCTCATTGCAATATTTTATTTTGTTAAAATCGAAACAGTAAAGATATATTCGGTAGTCCAACGTGTTAAGTTACTTTTGGTTTTTAGTATATATGACTTATGGTACTGTATATCATTGTTAAGCTGAAATGCTCTGACTAGTGTGTGCAAATGCTCAGGCTTGCAAGAACATTCGTCGCTTGCATGCTCAAAATATGGAAATTTATAAAAGCTCAAACCAAAACTTAGAAGGCTTGTTCCGCTTTAGAGCTGCGCATCCATATTTGGGTTTGCGCATGCGTGCCAAGTACAGTTGTGTCATGAGCTGGTCGATATACACTTAACAACACTTATAAGTGTGCACATATAAATGGAAACATATCTTCATAAAATAAAGTCAGATCATTTTGAAATTTTCAACAGACATAGATGACATTCATGACATGATAAAATTATTCCATTAATTTCAATTTACATAGAACTTTAAACTTCTAAAATTCGAAATCAAAATGCAAATATATCGTAAAGAAAAAGTTCACAGTTTTCTTCGTTTCAGAATTTATCTTTCTATGACATTTCATTTTGCATATCATTTTATAGTTAAGATTTTTTTAAAATAAAATCAGGTAGGGTAAGTGTTGGCTCAGTTCCAATGAATATCCCGTGGGAATTATTACTGATAAATTGGGATATGAACTGAACCACTGTGTCAGGAGAACACACTGAATCAACTGAGCAAAAATTTTCTAAGAGTGGAACAACCTCCTTCAGAATAACGTTCAACGTAATGTCACGTCAATGAGACGCCGTTGACTTGTCGAAGTGAACAGTGCGGGGGAACATACCCGCTACTAAGTGTACATGGATATGGACGCCGCTGCATAATTTTACTTAAGAATGTTGTGATATTTACTCTTTTTTTTAAATATATACGATCAAGTTTGGTCTCTTCTAAAGTATTGGAATAATGTGAACTTTGATTTACCATAAATTTGAATTTTGCGTTCGAATTTTTAACTAATTATTGTACTCGAAATAAAATAAATGCACTTGTATTACAGATATGTTGTGTATATTTATTGAAAATTTTAAAACGATCTGACCAGTATTAATGGAGATATAAGCCCATTTATATGTGCACACTTATAAGTGTTGTTAACTGTACATGCAACTCCATTTTAAAAGATCAATGTAGAAATTTTGTTTAAAGAAGTCGTATAATTCTATTGTTGTCTGAAAGCTAGCATGATCTGTTTGAAAGAAAGCATACGTCAAGGGATGGTCGTTGATCTGTAAATATTTAGATGTATTTAAATGAAAAGTTTATGTAATAGTTATACCATGGGTTGTCCGCCTGTACGTGGAGATAATCCACGAGCTTTAGCGAGTGGATTATCTTACGTACAGGTGGACAAACATGGTATAACTACATGTATTTTATACCACCTACATCAGTGTAGACCTTGCACATCACGAGATATATCGTGCTTAAGTTGGTAAGGGTGGTATAATTATTGTGCTTTTTCATAAATTTAGGGTATGGTTTTTTATTAATGCTGAAAAAAATAGTGGTTGATAAAGTCAAACAAAATGCGAAAAAGTAGAAACACGTATCGAAGTCGATCAAGTTACCCATGTGATTTCTACAGTGCTTAAATGCTTCCGTAGGTAAGAGCCATCTTGAGTTGCTCTCTTTGAAACGTATAACATGTCATGTATTCTAACCATGCTTTTGAATAATTTTTCTTTAATGTTCACCCTCTTTCTTGCTCTTATTGTTATTGTATTTATAACAGGCTTCGTGGATGTCTACATATTTATAATCCTCTGCCACAAAAACGTAAAATATGAGCTGTGTCACAGCAAAATGTACAACCTGGCAGATTTATAACCTCTGTAAACTTCTACTACCTGTGTTGGAAGCCCCTGACCAAGTCAATACTCTGGCAACCGTTTCAACAAAGGATTGGTCCGCATTCGATGATTTTCACAATGCTCTCCATTAAACTCTGAAAATGAGTTACTGCTTCAGTATGGGTGTAGACGAGCCTAAATCCTACATATTTGTTAAACATTTTACCATCCTTGACATATAAAATTGTAATGTTTTAGAAATAAACCCCTTCCTAAATGTAAAAATAGATTGTGTTGGTCAAGAGTCTCTCGCATTTGTGCTTTGTAGTAATTAAAGTTAATAAGGGTATATCAAAGCAGACACAGATGTGTTTAATTTGTGATGTTTTATTTTGTTTTGATGGCAAAGTTTTCTTTATTTATGTGCGTGTGTATGCGGGGTAGGAGATTTTATGGGATATAAACCCAGGCCCAAATGTGGCAGAATAAACAAGGACCATGGTACAAATCAAACTGTAACGATTCTTGCATAAAAATACAAAATGGCATCAATGATGAAAACATTTGCAGACAAAATTTATATCTCCACCCCCTTCACCGCCCTGGGAAATGCATATGCATAGTAGTTGGCAAAAGAAAATAAACTAGTCCGAAAAGTACAAAAAAAGTAAATAAAACAGAGGACCATAAGGTCCTGAAGCGCTCAGCTGGCACTGAGTTACGAAATAGTTATACCATGGCTTGCCCGCCTGTACGTGGAGATAATCTACGAGCTTTAGCAAGTAGATTATCTTACGTACAGGTGGACAAACATAGTACAAGTATAACTTTTTTATACCACCTACAACAGTGTAGACCTTACACATCGTGAGATGTTTCGTGCTAAAGTTGATAAGGGTGGTATAAAAGAATGTAGATGACCTTAATAAAAGTTTTTTTTTACCTTTTTTAAGTCGGGTCTTTACTTCATATGGGTATACCAGCCTATTTTTATGTGACCTAGACCACAATCAGTTTACATTGTCTCATCTTATCGATGATTCATATGGAATTAAGGTCAATTGGCATTGTAGCTACTGAGAAAGACATGCTTATATTTATTAATTGTAGTCCCATATGAATGACCTTGGATGAGAAGTAAAATGTCAACTTTGTACTTATCGATCAGCATAGCTAGTAAGTTTAATGACTTTGGTCAGTAACTGAAAAATGAACTTTTCAAGACTATACCGGGGGTCCCATAAAAAAGTATTAGGAAACAAATTTGACCTTGCCATAAAGCAGGTCAATGTCAACCTGGGATTATAATTTGAACAAGCTTGGTTGGGTCTGATGAGGCCTTACTGGCCACAACTGGCTAGTTTTGTCAAGAAAAACTACACTCTAAAACTTCAGTTTTTTGTGGTGTTTTATTCCCAGAGTTAATCAGCCTTCTGGTTCTCGAGAAAATTATTAAACGGTTATTTCATATTTTGGTCTTATGGCCATCTTGGTCCTGTGACCAAAACCGTCTGTATAAATGTTCGTTCCCCTTCACTAAGGAGACTATATGAGTATGACAATTGAGTCCAATTGGCATAATCGTTTCTGAGATGAATATGCCTTAATATATTGATGCCAATCCAATATGATTGACCAAGCTGAAAGGTCAAGGGACTTATTTTTAGTCACTGTTCACTTAGGTTTAACATATCTAGTAAGTATAATGACTTTGACTTCAACAGTTTTCAAAAAATAAACTTTTCAAATTATTTCACATTTAAATGCATTATGAAGCAATTTGACCTTGACCTGATGTAGACCAGGGTCAATCCAGGATCATCATTTGAACAAACTCGGTAGTCCTAACATAATAAGTACTAAGTTCATCGGATTTGTGGTTCAGGAGTAGAGACTATTATATGGGATTTACCATATATGGGTATGGCGGTTATCTTGGTCATGTGATCACGTCCATTTGAACGAATTTTCATTCCCACCACTTTAGAAATTTACATATGATATTTGAAAATAACAAAAAGTTAGTGAGTATGGCCAGGAACTGCCACAATCACACACTCCAGACCAACCCACCGCACCGTGAAGAAGAGACACTGATAAGTAGTGCACAACAAAACAAGGACCAAACACAAAACTCAAACAAAACATTTGGATTAACAATGAACAATATATCAACAACAACAGAACCACTACCTTAGAACGAACAGCAGACGAAGCCACTGGGGGTTTAAATTAATTTTACTGGCTAAATCAATAGATTCTGCTGTTGAACCAGGCATACAGACTGACGCATAATATTCAGACTATAACACATTATTTTACAATGCTGGATGATCGTTTTGAACTGGTCAGGAAAGGAAGGCATTACTTTGTGTCCTTTCTAGTTTTGCAACCATCTTGAAGAGGAAGAAAGAGTTGGTTGCTTTACGTTTATTGTCTTACGACTGTCTTGTTACTGTATATGTACTCTGGCACTTCCTCACGGTGCCGTGGGCTGGTCTGCCGTTTGTAATTGTTGTATTTTCTGATCTTACTCACTTATTTTCCAATGATTCTTTTGAACACATCCACTAACTAAATTGCCATGAAATAACGCCCCTGATGCGCCTTCTTGCAGAACAGTTATGAGCTAACATAGCATTTAACGATCAACGAAGTTTATTATATCGATAGCCCTTTTTATCAACTATGCAATCAGAAATTGGTTTCTGTTATTGGAGTCTGCGGGCAAAATATTTGCTACCATGATGCTGCATACGTGATTGTCCTAAATTTGATATGAAACATGACCATGTTCTGAAAAAGTTTAATCTTGACCCATCCCCTGGGTTAGGGGGTCTGCAGGCAATCATGTTGCAGCATTCGTGATTCTCTTTAATTTGATATGCAAAATGACTATGTTCTGAAAATGTTGCATTCTGACCTACTGACACCATCCCCAGGGACGGGGGTCTATAGGCAAAATATTTCCTACCATGTTGCTGCATTTATGATCGTCTTTAATTTGATATGCAACATAAACATGTTTTGAAAAGTGGAATTTTGACCTATTGACCCCATCCCCAGGGTTGGGGGGTGTATGCGGGCAAAATATTGCTGACATGTTGCTACATTCGTGATCCTCTGTAAATTGATATGCAACATGACCATGTTCTGAAAAAAGTTGAATTTCGGCCTACTGATCCCACCCCTAAGTCCACCCAGGCGGTGAGACACCGGCCTTCGATCTAAAATCACGTTTGATATGTTTCATAATGATTATACATTATGGACATTTTACGCCTTAACAGTACATCTCCTTACACTGAGTATCAATATTGGGAACCTACTATTATAACAATATCATATGTGTGTTTTCACACCTGTGACGATGATGCAGATTCCTCCATTGAGACAGGGATCTACAGTACATCTGAAAATACTACGACCATTGGTAGTTAGTGACGTTGTACGATGAGCACACTGGCATGTGTATTTGTACAACGTGCCGCCATACATAAATACATTGGTAGCAGCAACGGTTGTCTATATCACATTACAGTGTAATCATGAGCTCATACAGCCCTCTATACGAGTATGTCACATCATAGCGAAAGCATGAATAACAATTTTAATTGGAGCTTTTTTTAAAAAAAATAGAATGCGAAATTTTATGGAGAGCACGAAAAGGTATCCATTATTGTGTGAGTATGTCCCTCTGAATCACGATTTGCCATCACTCAGCAAGCCTCGTGATGCAAAACAGTAATCCCCAGGACTGACTTTCTATCACACCCACGATAGATACATAAAGTCATACAGCGAAATATGCTCTCGCACACTAGATCGAGATTTCCGTTTTTTTTACCCATGTGAGATCATTCTATCGCACAATAATCCGTACCAGCCCGTGGTAAGATAAAATAAGAACAGCCGCACGTCGGCCACACGTCGGCCGCACGTCGATCAGTGACGTCATTGTAATATCAAAATGACGTCACCATGTCGCATTTCAGCAAATTCAGGATTTTTTGGAAGTCTTTATCATGCTTTCCCAATATAGAATAAGGTATTTTAATAAGTGATGGGTAAGAAAAATAATCCATTATTCGTGTGAGGGTAAGATAGAGAAATCCGCCCCACGAAATCAACGCTTTTCATCACTCGGCAAGCCTCATGATTCCAATCGGTGATCCTCAGGACGGATTTTTCTATCCAACTCTCACACTCATGATGGATTCTTATATTCTGACACTCAAAATGATTGTGACCTGTAATTACTGTCTAATGAAGGTTTTACTTACTGTTGGAAAAAACTACTATAGCATACGCAAGTGAGCAAGTGCTTTATACTGAGTATCTAAATTGTTAACCTACTATTATAACAATAACATCTATAGTTTTTCACTCCTGTAACGGCGACGCAGGTTCCACCATTTAGACAAGGATCCACAGCACATCCATAAATACTGAGATCATTTTGGCAGATAGTTCCATTGTACAGGTGAGCACACTGACACGTGTATTTGTACAGACCATCTATACACGTGCCGCCATACATACACGGGTGGCTGCTACAGTCGTCTATAAATATGAAATGAAATGTGTCTCATCACGAGAAAAACTGTCTTGGGATTTCCAACCGAGTAAGTGTATAGCCGACAAGCTCACCTATAGAGACTAGCAAGAATTTTGCAGATTTAGATATACTTTCAAATAAATGGATAACAAAGGCGCTGATCGGTTTGTGCCGTTGTTGTTCGCATGCAGCAAACTCAGATTTTGTCTAGATGGAGCCCAAATAATACATTTAAATGTGTATAAACGTGTTAAAATGTACACAATGTGAAACGACAATTTTAAGAATGAGCTGACACCATAGTTAAAAGCAATACTGCTCAAAATATATTTGATAGTTCTTTGTTGCTCTTACAATCACTGGAAATGATCAAAGAAATCAACATTGTATTCCACATGGGGAAGTGACAAAAACGCAATTAAACATCACAAACGGAGCCAAGAGGCCAGCTCTTTCCCAGCAGGTGACCACAAGGTAGCAATAAATAGACGCGAAAGCATGACAAACACTACAAGACACAAGTAATACAAATATTCCACAAAAGAAGTACTGCCTTGGAACGGTCAGTTAAATATTTTAATGGAGGGCTTAAACCAATTTCTAGGTGCCAACCTCACCATAAGTTCAGATGTGGATCCCGACACATAGATGCCTGGTTTGCATGAAATACCCCTTATTTATTAATGCATAATCTCCTAGAACATATAAATCAATTGGCTCTCGTGTGTGTGACTTTCCCATATAGTGTCTCTGTCAGGTGTTACTTGATTGTATCGGTTGCTGATCGTTTCCTCCTTCTTTACTTTTTCCTGTGGATCTTCCTCATGGTGTAGTAGGTTGGTCTGTAGTGCGTGAGTGTGTTATCTCTGGTCATACTCACTTACTTTTTTTACAATAACACTATATATATAGGATATACATGTATAAATTAAAACCTTAATAGGTGAACTCCAAAACACTGGTTACTCGAAATAAATGTAGAATACATCGGTTTTAAACATTAGGGCATATCAATTAACTGTTTTAATCATTTCCCTTTCAAACATATTTTTATATGCTTTAAATATGTCACCATTGAACTTTTCTGTATAATACCCGGAATAAACGTTTTGTAAGAAAAAATATTAAGTTATCTTTATGATATTTAGTACTGGATGGCTTACTCCTTTGGTTCGAACAAAGGATAACTTGAAGGTATCTCTGGCCGTGAAAACTTTTTACGAAGTTAATTGGTAGCCGGGGAACCAAAGTCGCGTATCGTGCAAAAACACACATTTTTTGCATCCGAAAGGTATACGGCTGGAATTTTGTATACTGATAGTCTAAATAGTGCTTGATATGAAACCACTGTATAGCAATGCGACCAGAAATGCATTTCGCGGAAAAATGCATTTTTTGTATGCCACATAGGTCATGTTAAGCAACCTTTCATAGCAAAGAAATTCTGACGTTTCCCTTATAAATAAATTAAAGAGTGTGCTTTTGGTCTTGAAAAGAACCATCTCATTTAATAGGTCCATTAAAGTACCCACAACATATGTTTTGGTTGAGAAATAACAAAACTAATTTTCCGTTACGCACTTTTATCTGGAGGATGGGTATGAGAAGCCTTTTGACTGTTCGATAATACAATAATACGCTATCAAATGCATTTAAAAGTATGGGCAGTCATTTGTGCACCAAAATAATCTTCTTATTGGCATTTTTGTCTTTACAAATACTATGCGGTTACATTTCTGCATCTCAGACGGGGACAGACAGGGTTTTCATGGTATTATGATAATAGTTATACGAGTTTTTTCATATTTATTTTACCACTGTTAAATGAAATTATTGTTTTCAGTAAATAAAAATCCAATTGGTCCCTACAACGACCCTCTTTTCAAAACTGCTGTAAATATGGAAGATACACTTCCTTTAAACCTTGATAAATTTCATTTATGTGTTAAACTGCTCTTAAGTTTTCCTGATATTTAACTACGCACCAGCTGACATGGTCTAAATTACTAAGTATCAAATTATCGTTGTTTCATATTTTTACTTTTCAGCTACCTTTTCTAGTTTGCCATAGAAAATAAAATAAATTGTCTTAAATTATGTCCCAAACGTCTGTCTAACTGTGTGCAGTGTTTAAACAGATTCAATTAAAACAATTATTTATTTATGTCAAAAATGTGCAATTCAAACCACTTCAGCGGGAGGACAAAGGTGAATAAGTAAACACACAATTTTTACGAGATATGCTTCCAAATATTATATAAATAATTATAAAAAAACATTTTTGGGCAAAAAATGCAGTTTTAATGAGATTTAAAGATAAGAAATCTATAAATTTAATTTTAAAATGGGGGTGCCCTAATCTGCATGCTTTAAAAATCAATAAGCAGTATTCTTAGATGACCACCACTGCTTCTGAGATCTACACCGATGTTGTATTATTATTTAAACTCCATATTTTTCAATCCTGAACTTTTTTGATAAAAATATATAACATTTTGAAAAATAATATTTTGACATGTTCTTGCTGGGCTTCCGTAGAAAGTTGACTGCTCTGGCGTTATGCAAGTCGATCGAGTCTGCTATACAGTGGTTTCAGATACACCATAGAATTACCATTGCAACCATGCAAAATCCAGCTGTATACCTTTCAGGTGCAAGGGTTAGCATTTGTTCTACCTTGGTTCCCCGACTATGGACTATATATTCCCTTTTAGTCATTATGACGTTACGTCTGGGAATGATATAACACCACTAGCGGTTTACAAATTTTTGTAACGTATTGAAATGACGTCTATGACACGTTGCGTCCATAATGATAAAATCTTATTTTTTTAAAGCCAAAAATGAGATTTCAAAGTCATCCTAATGTCATATGATAAATAGAATCTAACATAAGTGCTCCTGTATTATTGAATTCATTACACTCGTTGCGAAAAAACGAAAATGTTTCAGCACCGTATTGTAACTTTAGTTTGCATGATGATACATAGGTAAATCATCATTTGGGCCTCGACGCGAGAAAACCTGTCTCCGGGGGTTTGCGAACAACAAAGGCGCAGACCAGCCTGCGCATCCGCGCAGTCTGGTCAGCGCCTTTGTTATTCGCTTTTTTGGAAAGACACATGTGTACACTTGCTACAGATGAAATTTCAATTTACTAGCTAGTCTCTGTAGCTGAGGAGACCGGTTTGAAACCCGATTTGCCGGAAACCCCGAAGACAGGTTTTCTCGCGACGAGGCCCATTTTAGGAAATAAATGCACGACCGGCAGGTGTGCACTATAAACAATGTATGAGTCAGTCTTTCATCCAGATACCAGTTGAGCCGTGACATGTAATTTCCAACAATGTGGCATTTTGACAAGTGTAGACTCAGACGAGCCTGTGCAGCCCCCTTTTAAGCTTAGACACTCCAAATAATGTTCAGTCAGTAGCTTAACAGTCATAGAATATGCAAGCGACAAGCAAAGGCTCTGATCAGACTGCGCGTATGCGCAGGCTGGTCTGTGCCTTTTGCTGGTCGCACATACCACATTGTTGGAAATCTCCTGCACTGGCTCAGTTTTAAAATGCTCATATTAATTAAACCGCATGGTATATGTTGATCAAACTGTGCATACGTATGCATGAGGTAGAAGTAAGGAAGTAGGCAAAGATCAGGAATCCATACACTCAAATACCACACCTGATCCAGGACATATGTGAAAGTGACAAAACACAAGAAAACATTACATAAAAGAGAGCCAAGAGGCCAGCTCTTTCCCAGGAGGTGTCAAAAAGGCTGCAACATGTCAACATTTGTCCAACCATTCCTTATTTGATGGGCGTGGCTTTGCGGAGCATCAGTCCAGTGGGCCATGATCAGTTAGTGAAACTGCTCATAACTCTTAAACCACATGGCATATTTGAATCAAATTGCATACTTATATGTTTAAACATTGTCCAGCCACGGGTATGCAAAACCGTGACGAGGCTGCTGAGAGAATTTAAAACGCAATGAATATTTCTATGGCAAAAGTTTAAAAATGGTAAAAAACAGCATTTCAAACCCAAACTCATTTTTTCTGTAAACATTTAAAATCAGCATATGCGGATTTAGACATGGATTTATCATCAACTGAGTCACACCATTTTAGTTTATAAACAAAGACGAAAGTGTGATGATGTTATGAAGAAAGTCTATTTTCGCAATTTCTTTTTTCTAATTAACTGTCAAAATTTGAAAACTCGCTTTTTATTCTGTTAAAGTTGTTCTAGATACTTTAATGAAGTAAAAACTTACTCATTCAGGAACAGTGGGGTGACACTGAGCAGACGAAATTGTCACGTCAACCCCTACAAGATTTGACCCTGTTTTAGAACATTTCCAAAATCCAAAGTTGTAATGCCCCACACTTCTACCTAATACAAAAAAGCGTAGGATAATGACCGGACATAGTCAGAATTCCTTTATTAAAGCCACAGTGGGTGCATAAAACTGGGTGTGTCGTGTGCGCTTTATATGTCTTGTGCACTGGGGCCGTCACACACCGTCATTATAACTGTAAAACGTCACTTTAATGAAGACATGTAGTCAGGGATGAAATAAATATTCTTGATCAATATTATAGTTTACTGTGGTATTAAGTGTGTATATAATTAAATCAGTTAAAATCTTAGTTATTTTTAATAAAGCATTTACCAGTTAGTTTTACTGTTGAGCTTGATTTAATAGTTGTGCTAAGTAGATTTATAAATAAACAGAAATACTTGTTTAGCAGAACTTTCAGTTGACATTTTTCAAAAAAAATGGTCACATATTGTGCTAGTATGCATCCAAATAATACCAGTAAAAACTCGTGTGCTTATTAGGCTGATCATCGTATGTATTGGGTTCTTAGACGGCATTGCCTCTCCAGAGTATTTGAACAATTCTCGTGTATTTGGCCATGTATCTCCAAAGTATTTGAATGATTCTTGTGAAATTATGTTGTAAGATTGTAAGATACACGTTTCTCTAATACATTAAACTGTAGTCTAACAACTACCGATTACCTTTTTCCTTAATGATGTTTATTAATTTTGACTCCAGATTTCCCTTTACGTCCGTTTAGTTACGAACTTAGAATGACGTTAGGACGGAGAGATTTAAATAATGATTTGTGGTGTGTTTTTCCATATAAATGCGTGAAAACGCAATTGACTATGGCCAGGAAATGTCCAAATCACAGATTACAGACCAACCCATGGCACCACGAGGAACGGACTTATAGTACACAATGACACACATACATATACAAATAAAAACTTTTTAATGTATTTACTACATCATCATAAATACTTACTCTGGTATGCCCTGTCGCAGAAGAGTTTTTCAAGTTAACATTATATTATAATATTTAACGATTACCTTTGAGTGTCTGCCATAGAATTCAGTAAAAAAAAGATTGTGGATTTTATGGTATCGATAGCCTTGTTCAAGTAACTCAGCAGTCACAGATTTATTTCCATTAAACGTGTAAATGATTTCACTGTTATTAGAACAAGCACTCACAAAACGATTTAGTTGTGCAAAAGATACACCATACAATTGTTAGAACATTTCCAGAATTGCATCAGGTTCATATCATTATCAAGTTCCTGAGTTAAGTGGCTGTAACAATTAAATCAAGGAACAAATGAGCCGCGCCATGCGATAATGTGTCTTGGGAGATTAATTACGTCATGAGATATGAAGTCCTAAAGTCTGACGTAATTATTTTGCGCCGCGCGTAATTAAAGAGAGCGTCATCAAAGCATCACGGAAACGTCTCCGTGCGAAAAACACCCCAGATTTGCACCTAACATATAGTAAAACGAGGGGATCGGTGGGGTTCAAATAGCAAAAAGATAGTGCGTCTAAAAATGAGCTATATTTCCTATAAAAAAAAGCAACTACAGCACCCAAAAGATTAAATATATATAGAAACTAGTTAACGATTTAATTTATTAGATTTTTAATAAAATCAAAGCATTAAATTGATTTAAAATTATCTTCGCACTTTCATAAATATTACTACGCTGACTCGGCGATTTCCGGAAGCAGAGGGTTTTTAGCCATACCATGGTAAAAGGTCATAGAGTTTCCAACCGTATAGAGCGCAAACTGGTCTGATCAGCTAGGATACTTCCAAATTCAATTTGAAATATTTTCATGGATACCAACAGTAAGGCTGCAAACCATTTTGTGCAACTGTGTAGGCTAATCTGCACCTTTGCTGTCCTCATATAAACGATCTCAGTTTTCTCAGGGGACGATTCGCCGTTCGTCGCACCGTTCGCGCGCTACAGAAAAGGAGCACTGTCACTTATTAAAGTACTAATCAATTAATATACAATGTAGTTCAAAATCCGTCCGAAAATGCCTGTTGTGTCGGTGGCTGAGACATCTGAGTCGTCATTGTTTGCCAAAGTAGATATTTACTGGTATCCAGAATGAAAAGGATTAATATTTTCTCGAAGTCAACAAGTAGGAATGTGTTTTTCATTTGGTACGGCTTTTGAAAACAGGAAGTCTGCAATACCCCGAGCAATAAAATGACATCTGGTTAATACCTCAGTACTAATTTTATAATCGTGTAATGTCTCTTAATATACACATCACCGAAACTGTGTTTAGATCTCTGTCTACATTTTATTACCCCTTTAGGCACTAATAGATTATTCCTTCTGGTTTGGGATGGTCTATTGTGTCACGGTACTGAGGTGTCACGTGTTATAATTTGCAAATGAAATTTGCATTTCTATTCCTGAAAAACATTTTGTCTACTAGTAGGCAAATAGTGAAGACCCTGATGAAATCTAGGTCTTTACTGTTTGCCAAAGTACACGATAAGGAGTCATAAAAGGTATAAAAGGTTGAAGCCCAAAATGGATCATTCGCAAACAGTGCAGACCAATAACAATGTGGTATGTGCGACCAGCAAAGGCTCAGACCGGCCTGCGCATACGCGTAGTCTGATCAGAGACTTTGCTAGAAGCAGTATTTAAGTTACTGACCGAACATCATTTGGAGTGTTTAAGCTAAAAAGGTGGCTGCATAGGCTTGTTACGTTCTATTCAGGCTCGTTGCATTCTATTCATGTAAAAATGCCACATTGATGGCGGCAATCTTATGACACGGCTAAAATGAGCTACCGCTCGAGGCAGGGTCAACATAATTTGCTGTAAAAAACACACACAAAAAAAAAAGCATGCAGCAAACGAAATGACTAGCAATCCCGTATATACAATTTTATCCCGCATAACTGTGTTACATTGCATTTTCTTCAAACAGCAAAGTGGTGGGGGCGCAGTGGCTCGGTGGTAGAGTGCTTGACTTGAGACCGAGGAGTCGCGGGTCCGAGCTTGCATTGTGTCCTCGAGCAAGACGCATTGATTTTGCTCAGTACAGGATCAACCCAGGATGACCCGTCCCGACATAGCTGATTTTTTGACTGGGACGTAAAGAATCAAATCACACACACACACACAAATCAAACAATAACAACTATGACTAGACTGGTTTGAATTTGTGCTAATTCTTAACATAACAGTCAACAATTTTTACAGTCATGTCGGGACAATTTCCCCGTCATCCCGGCTTGAACCAGTACACAGCAGCGGATAAAGTGTCACAGTCTTGCCCAGTGACTGGTGAGTCTCAGACCCTTCTATCCCCAGTTAGTGACGTATATAGGTCACTGCCCCCCCCCCCCCCCCCCGCGTCTGACGCTCTACCAGCCAAGTCACTGTGCCAGGTGCAATGGTTTCCAGGCTGGTTTTAACGAGTGTAGGACATAAACATGTTAAAGTTTTCACTAGGCACAGCTAGATACGGTCTGTCAGTCGGATGGATTATATTAGAAAAGAGTCAAACGACTTTGATCAGTCGCTACTTCACAAATAATTCTACAGATCAAGCAGGCTCGTTACGGCAAAATTCATGATTTTGTTGTATGCAACAAACGGGTCAGCCTGCACACCCATGCCATCTAAAGATTTTGTTGGTACTAACCAGTAAATGCATTATGCGTCATCTGGACGGAGTCTGACCTGCCCGTTAGATGTTCATCGGTGGTATAGAATTATACATAAGGTACTATTTGAACAAAGATTTTTAAACGATGGATGTTGTCTCTCTGGGTTTTCGCTAATAACGAAATGTCCCGAAACGCGAATGTACAAAACACGTAAACTGGTAAAACGCACACAGTGAAGACACAGAGCGACTGTCGCGCGTTGATTCACATGACCTGGCTTTGCACTGTTCAATCAGCTCAATCCAGATGAGGTCCGACGAAACATTCCCGTTTTAGCCATTCCTAAATGTAGATATAAGGCTCACCTAGTTTCAAGCAGTTTAGATACAGAGCCGGACATTTTACGACCTGAGTTACATCCAAACTGCTTCTAAATATTACCAGCAGCCATCTCTTGTGATCTTTACATATTTGTTAACACCAGGCCGTGTAGCGCAGTCGGTAACTACAGATGCGTGTCTGATGACTGCAGATCAAGGGGGCAGTGAGTTTGATCCCGACCCAGTCCGATACTTATGTGAAGATTGATCATGAAATAAATTAATTTCTACGGTCATTCTCCACCATTCCGTTGATTCTTTCAAGAAGGGTTGCAGTCAGGAAAAGCCAAAAGTATGTGCACGAAGTACTTGTTACCGCTTGTTCAAGCTTTGTTAGGTGAACTGACCGTCCCGACATGACCGTAGCTGCTGACTGGGACGTAAAACTGCAAATCATAAAACTTTTTGTTAGGATACAACACGTCTCTTATCTCCCGTTTATGCCTAATGAAATGTCCTGAATTGGACCAGTCCACATCCGCTGTTGGGCGGTATTTGTCATGTTTATTCAAACATTATATTTAGCAAACTGTGGCGACCCTGATCAGACGGCGAACCATGCGACGGATCAGCACTGTTTGTCGATTTCCCAAAATAAGGGTGGGTTAACCCGGCCTATCCAGGCCCTCTTACCTCTTGACAAGTAAATTTTGTTTTTGTTTGCTGCTTTCGAAGCAGCAAACTTTCAGATTGACTTTTTCGGAAATCCGGTCATGCGCACTGCAGATTAGCTGTCTGACGCAACCCCTGTCATTGTTAAAAATAGTCGGCCGATAACGCAATATGGCCGCCTGTGTTGAATAAATGAGAAACTTTGATTTGGGACGATTTATTGTAGGATCCGCTAACGCCAAAAAAAAATAAGTGTGTTTACAGTTTGCCAACCGACCCTGTTTTATAGCCGCCGACTGTACCATTTTTTTCTCCGAAAAAAACAAAAACGTGTACGTTGTCCGGCCCTGCTCGATAGTCATGTAGTCGCCAGCTATCGTTCAATATCGATTGTTCCAGTTTATAAATTGACTTACCTGGTATTTCATACTCTCCCCTTATTAAAACTCCAATTACCATTATTTCAAGACAGCAATACTCCGAGATCAACTAATAATATATTCCTGTTAACACAAAACTTGACATGTATTTTCTGTCAAATCCATTATTTGACTGCTAGCGGCTAATTTTGTCGTCGCAAACAGTTTGAACCAAGATTAGAACGTCATGGCTGATCTGGGTCCAAGCTTTTTGAGATGCTGATGTTATCCTGAAAGGTTATTTTGATAAAAGTATTGCAGAAAAATATCTGCAGAGACGAAACATGATTCTCCCTTTGAAGTTTTTGAGTCATCTTTAAGTACCAACAATGAATGAAACCGCAAGTTGGTCTGGTCATTAAAAGTTGCAGCATGTATATTTCTGATGCAACTCACTGATTTACCCTTTACCTGCTAGTAGCTGTAACTCTTTGCATGCTGTCAGCCAGAAATCAAGGACTCTCTATTTAGTTGTTATCTCGAAGCAGTATTTGTTCGAGGTTGTTATAAAAAGTCCCTGATGGATATTTAGTTTATTTACCTTTAATAAGCATGCAATAAACTATCATGTCGGTCTTGCATGATACATGTATGTATTGATTTTCAGACTGATGTGTCCGGTCATGTCAAAATAGTAATGCACTCAGGTCAGCTCGATACAGAGCTTCAGATAAGTTGGGGCAAAAGCAAGATAATTTTTTGTGTATTTGAAATGTATTTACAATATTGAAATCAGTTGGACCCAGATGAGGCCCGACATTATGTAGGTCCTGATTTAGATCCAAACTGTTTGACACTCTGATAGTGTAGCTGGGAGATTTTTTTTTTTGATTTTTATTGAAGTCAGCAGATGACAAAAATCCAACATATAAAAGAGTTGGGCAGGATTATTGAAGGAGAACTATAAAAGTACTTTTCTGCACTAACTTATATCTATCACATCTCCCTGATTTCTCATCCTATGGAGAAGACTTCTCACTAAAGTTGATGGCCAGCTTGGTCCCTGATTATAAGGTCACCATAATTTTAACAATGAACTACTATTTTTATGTAATATTCTAAATGGATCTTACTAACCCCTTGTCTCCAAGTGGTGACTTTTGACACCTGATAACCTTCGCAAACAGTTTGGACCCAGATCAGGACCCACAGACCTTGACCCTGAACTGAGTCCGAACCATTTGACACTCTAATAGCGCTCCTGAAAGTTTTTTTAATGAATTGTAGGAAATGATTTTGGAAGCTTTAATAGAGTATAGATTGTGTTTGTGTGTGCGTAGGGGGGGGGGGGATTTCGTCTGAGAGGGTTATGTCCATGTTGTAAAGTTCATAGGGGGGATTATGTCCATGTTGTAAAATTCTTGGGGGGGGATTATGTCCATTTTGCAAAATTCATGGGGGGGGGGGGGGATTATGTCTACGTATACAAATTTTAGCAGGGGGGGAGGGGTTGTCCGGGGGGGATATTGTCCTACACTGAACCACTGCGCTCTCAAACATTTTAATGCTCGTCATTGGGAGAGCATACGGTACTTGAATGTTTTTACAACTCATAGATGTGTAGCTAGATGCGTAACTGGTCTATCACAAGCTGATTTCTCATGTCATTTAAAAAACAATAAAATAAAGTTCGAAGTTTTGAGATTTTTTTTTATTTTCATTCCGACTGGAAGTTTTTGAGCATTTTATTTTTATTTTTATTTCCTCCTCCTAGCCTATTTTATGCAAAATGGCCTAACCCTTACACACAATTTACGATCTAGATCTTGAAATTTTATTATAATTTTCTTAAATTTCAGAGAGATTTAGCCTTGGCATTTTCAAATGTGTATCATATGCAAGCGGACAGTTCACATGATATTGTGATTTCCTATAGCCAGCAAAACAAACAAATACTGTCTGTTGCAAAGTTTGTGGCGTTTTAACAAGGATGAAAAAGGTTATTATGCATGCGCGGATCCAGAGGGGGGTATAGGAAATCACAAGTTATATATGGGTTTCTATAGAAATTAATATTTCGTCTGAGAGGGTTATGTCCATGTTGTAAAGTTCATAGGGGGGATTATGTCCATGTTGTAAAATTCTTGGGGGGGGGGGGGATTATGTCCATGTTGCAAAATTCATTGGGGGGGGGATTATGTCTACGTATATAAATTTTAGCAGGGGGGGAGGGGTTGTCCGGGGGGATATTGTCCTACACTGAACCACTGCGCTCTCAAACATTTTAATGCTCGTCATTGGGAGAGCATGCGGTACTTGAATGTTTTTACAACTCATAGATGTGTAGCTAGATGCGTAACTGGTCTATCACAAGCTGATTTCTCATGTCATTTAAAAAACAATAAAATAAAGTTCGAAGTTTTGAGATTTTTTTTTATTTTCATTCCGACTGGAAGTTTTTGAGCATTTTATTTTTATTTTTATTTCCTCCTCCTAGCCTATTTTATGCAAAATGGCCTAACCCTTACACACAATTTACGATCTAGATCTTGAAATTTTATTATAATTTTCTTAAATTTCAGAGAGATTTAGCCTTGGCATTTTCAAATGTGTAACATATGCAAGCGGACAGTTCACATGATATTGTGATTTCCTATAGCCAGCAAAACAAACAAATACTGTCTGTTGCAAAGTTTGTGGCGTTTTAACAAGGATGAAAAAGGTTATTATGCATGCGCGGATCCAGAGGGGGGGGGGTATAGGAAATCACAAGTTATATATGGGTTTCTATAGAAATTAATATTTGGACCCCCCCATTCCTGGAAAAAGTTGGACCCCCTGGAGAATGATAGACCCTCTCTGAAATAACCCCCCCCCCCCCCCGATTAAAATTCTTTGATCCGCACATGTTATGTTTACTTTGACTGCCCCAAGTCCTGAAACATTTACATATATTCATATTCAATTTGTACTGATTAAAATGGTACTTTCAGCTACCGTTTTTGTTATACATGTAACTTTAATGTAGACTGGCCTCAGTCCTGGAACATTTACATATATTCATATTCAATTTGTACTGATTAAAATGGTACTTTCAGCTACCGTTTTTGTTATTCATGTAACTTTAATGTAGACTGGCCCCAGTCCTGGAACATTGGTATATCAGAGAAATCCTCATATGATAGACCCTCTCTGAAATAAAACCATTGGAACCCCTCTGTTAATAGGTTGAGAACTACACAAAACAAAACAAACAAAAAAAACGCTGTCAAGGCTGTTTTCTTGCCGCCGGGTCTGGAACGCCCCCCCCCCCTGATAAAAATTCCTTGATCCGCCGCACATGTTATGTTTACTTTGACTGGCCCCAGTCCCAAAACATTTATATATATTCACATTCAATTCGCACTGATTAAAATGGTACTTTCAGCTACCGTTTTTGTTATACGTGTAATTTTAATTTAGACTGGCCCCAGTCCTGAAACATTGGTATATCAGAGAAATCCTCATACTCTAACAAAATTACTGTACCTTCTGAGGCTGCCAGGAAGTGTCATTTAAATGAGAACGTAAACAGAATATGAAAAAATGTTCTGCTATTTAAATGTTTCAGGATAGGATCACTGGCCCCAGACCCGTTTGTCTAATTTTTATAGAGGATTTCTGTCCGAAATTCCATTGAATTTGGGACAGTGGTTCAGGAGGAGATATCTATTTTAAGCTTTGCAGGACATTTTGTTCAGTCAAGGGGTAAAGTTTGTGAAATTTTGAAACTATTTTTAGTTCTCCAGTGCTTTTCTTACTGACCGTTCCAAAGCAGTACTTCTTTTGTGGATTTGGGTTTGTCTTTGACATATTGTCGAGCCTGTGTCTTGCAGTTTTGTGGTCACCTGATGGGAAAGGGATGATCTCTTGCCTCTCCTATGTGTGATGTTTTGTTGTTTTTTATCACTTTCCCATTCGATGTCCTGAATCAGGTGTGGTACTTGATTGTATCGATTCCTGATCTTTGCATTCTTCCTCACTTTGGTAAAGGGCATTATTAGGAACATTTTGTGAAATTATTTCTATTTCATTGGAATTATTTTGAATTTTCATATTTCTGATCTCGAGCATTTCTTAGGATGCACATTCATGACCTGGTTTTTGCAGTCTAGCTCTTATATTCATATAAATGTTTTAAACCGTTTTCTTCCCAGTCATTTTTTTTAATAAGATCAGACTGTCCCATGAATTGAATCAGTACCAAGCAGAGGATTAAGTGGAAAGCACACAACAGAGTAGAAGTATCTCCAGTGATGCTTGAATCATTCTTACAATAAGCCGCTGTACTCCCCCGATTTAATATTGAATGACAACCAAAGTAGAGCGCAATGGCCAAGAACTATTCTAGATAAGTTCTAGAATTTTCTAGAACTATGGTCAAGAACTGCTCTGAAACTGTTCTAGATATGTTCTAGAATGTTTATGGGACAGATGTAGAACGTTAAATGGGACAATTTTGTTCTACAATTGCTCTAGCCAAGGTCAAAAGATTTGTTCAAGTAAAGTTCCAGAAAAAATATAAAGATATTTCCTAGAACTGTTATAGAACACTTCAAATTTGTTCTAGAACAGTTCCGGAACAAATCTTTAGAACTTTTATGAACAATTGTAGAACATCCATCAAAAAATGTCCCATTTAACGTTTTAAATATGTCTCTGAATTTTTCTAGATTATTTTTAAAATGGTTCAAGAACAATTCCAGAAATGTTGTAATGGTTTGTTCTAGAACTGTTCTTGAAATAACCTTGGTTTGTTCTAGAACTGATCTAGAACAAACCTTTATTATTTTTCTGGAACAATTGTAGAACACCCCTCAAAAAATGTTCCATTTAACATTCTATAAATGTCTCTGAATTATTCTAGAACATTTTTAGAATGGTTCCAGAACAATTTTTGAAATGTTCTAATAGTTTGTTGCAGAACTGTTCTAGAGGAAACCATGGTTTGTTCTAGAACTGTTCCAGAACAAGCATTTAGAAACTTTCTGGAACAATTGTAGAACACCTCTCCCAAAGATGTCCCATAAAGGGTTCAATAAATGTCTCTGAATTATTCTAGTAGATATTTTAAATGGCCATGGTCAGGAATGTCATTGAGCAGAAGGCACATTTCCCTAGCCCTAGTAGATCATTTGGAAATATGATTCTGTGAAATGCCACTTTATTATATCTGAAATACTGTTAACAAATTTGGGTCAAACCCCAAAAAAACTAATACCAAAGTGTATTTCATGCTCATGCAGGTGACTCAATAAAAATAAATAAACATCAACTGAGGAATAATTATTATTGATAAAAAACATAACAGAGGCCCTACATTGGCCTGAATGTTGTCAGTTGTCGCCACCCTGTTACCCAACCCATTTCAAAACACTGCCTGAAGACCGCAGTAACAATTAACATTAAAAACTGTGTCTCGGGCCTACTCACTGTCTCAGACACTCTATACTACTATCATGTTTGCATTCTAAAAGTTGCCAAACAAATATTTTTGGAAGAGCCTCCATATTATCCCTCCAATTCTGGCAGCTGTGTTTTCCCGTCATCCATCTGGCTATGACATATTTGTTCTTGAAATGTTCTAAAATGTTCTAGAACTTTTGAGAACATTTCTATAACTTTTTGGTTCTACAAAAGTACTAAATAAGTTCTAGAACTAAATTTGAATAGTAAAGGGAAAACAATTCTTTAACTTATTTTCCCTTTGAGAAGTTCCAAAAATGTTCTAGAATTATTAGTATATTTTTAGAATTAACTAGTTCTAAAAAGTAAGACAAAAGTTCTAGAACTTAATTTGAATCATTTTCAAAAGTTTCTTTCTACTTATTTTGTTCTTGAAAAGTTCTAAAATTGTCTAGAATATTATTAGAACATTTGTAGAACTTATTGGTTCTTGAATTGTTCTAAAATGTTCTAGACTATTTCAAGAACAGTTTTCGAATAAAACAAGTTTTAGAATGTGTTTGATTTGTTCTAGAACATATTCTAGAGCGCATGCATATTCTAGAACAGTGTAGAACAAGAGTTCTAGAACAAGCATATTTACCTGGTTAAGAATTAACAGTTCTAGAACAGTTCTACTACTAGAACACCTCCAATTTTTAGAACAAAATTTTGCAGAGGGTAGTCTACACAGATACCTGTTCTGATCTGAGCGGTGAAGTTTCAATGTGATTATTGCATGTTTGTTGCTTCTGATAAGGATTCCTAGACTGGTATCAGACCAGTAAATAGAGTAATAGTAAAATACAAAGCATTTGCCTAACCAAACACTACATCTATGTGCCAGTTTACACTGAATGTGTATTTTGGTCAATGGGAGTTACAGAGCTTTCAGTAAGCATAACCTGAAGCCCCAGCATAGGGGTCATAATCACTCCAATCGGATAAGAATGCATGCGTAATTAATAAACAAAAAAAGTGCATCTAAATACAAATTTTGACCCAGACAATTCAAAGAGAGGATGAGACTAATTAGTAGCATGTGTACAGTTACTCAGAAGGTAACAGTTATTTTAAATCGAATAGCTACTTAATGTTTTATTGACATTGAACAGAAAACTGATACTTCACCCATCTTTCAATTTTATGCGTTACTTAATGTACTTATCTCACTTTTGAGATTAAAATTTATCAAACTTGAATACTGCATCTTGGGTGGTTTCCTAGGAATCAATAGGGCAGTAATTTATGAGGAAAACTGGGCAAACTATCCTTTTAAAAGGAAACTTTATCTTCCCCTGGAGTCGTTATAAAAAGCATCTAAACACTTTCTTAACCGATGGAACCTTCCTGATTCAAGTTTTTTACGGCGGCCAAAAGGCCGCTTAAGACCTACATTTTATGTAAATTATTCACCAATCAGAAGTATTTGTAAATTGTAATATTCATCACACAAACTGGAAAAAGATGCTCTCATTGGTTGATACTCAGAATGTCCGTACAATCTTATTAAACATGCAACTAAATTTGAAAACATACCTGTAAATGGCAGAGAACCAGTCTGTGCACTGGTTCTAAAAATGCAAATGTATTGACGACAGTAAAGAAGTGCATTATAAAATAATCCACTAAATCCGAAAGCACTTTACAGTAATATCACGCTATTTAAATAAGATATTCGTAATTTTCCAATTCTCATATAATCTGGACATGATTATGGCCTGTTTCATATATTTCGACAATAGTCTTTTTTGGCCGTTTTACGGTTCTATTCGCAATGCCAAAACGTTTCTTTTATCCAATGTTCGAATGAAAAAATCCCAATTTCAAGTCGGAAAAAAATAACAAAGAAAAAATCATCGTTTAGTCGAGTAAATTGTGTTTAAACTTGTTTGTTTATTAGGGTTCCCGTTCGGACATTTTGACTATCGGCATATCAGTCGTGCAACTACTATATAAATCCTCTCGTTGCATATTCTGGGCCCGAGGGTGTTGTGTATTCTAACGATCGGCATATCAGCCGTGGTTTACTTTTTTGCTTCAACAAGTAATTTCCCCTGTTAGTACAACAATAAATTTAAACTTGTTCTCCGGATGCATAAAAAGATAAATACCAACTAGCTGATAAAATTGGGTAGCTTAATTTCGTACATCTGTGCGTAAGAATGGAGATGGAAATAATAGAAGCTAGATGTTATTTTTACTATCTTAACTGTCCCTTGTCTATCACACCTGAATGAGCTGGTACTTTGGTGTAAGCTTCTGTAGTACCAAGTGCCCCATCTTACTTCTTCAGTTTTTCTAACTTATTCGCACTTCATGTTGGATGGGGAAATGGCTGGGGTGAACGGAAAGTCATAATGTATAAGGGAACCCCTGCCAGATGTTTTTTCAGTGTGTTTACTTAGTCATTTTCATGCAAATGGTGTAAAAGGGAGTCCCGCTCAAATCTGTTTAGGGTGGGTTTGCAGAATCACTTTAAGCAGTTAATAGGAAATCTAAGCCTACTCTGTGCTTTCAAAATGCTTAGCTGTCGGAATTTTCGTGGGCCCATGTACCCTCTAAAAGTTGTGCCCTCTACATTTTTCCCTATGTACCCTCAAACATATGAGTGGATAGCCCTGGTAATAATTAACATTGCGCAGTCTCATATAATTCACCATGCAAGTTAACAGTACAGCTAAATTCAGATTAAATATGATGTGTTTTATGATTTGACAATATAGCTTACAACACTAAAAATTCGTAATTTTAGGCGTTTTCGCGCTAAAATTCCCAATTCCAGGGGTATTTGTCATTGTCTCAAAATGGTTAATAAAACCATTGGTTTTTTTTTTAAATTTACAAGTGAATTTAATTTGTTCGATTACAATGGCGTAAAATTAACCGCGAATTTGCACGTAACCTATGGGTTCAGGCGATTGAGCTTGCCCTAGCCGTCATATGCATTTTCTTACAAGAACAGTGTAACTATCGGTAAAGTCTCTTCTATCAATAACGAGTAGTTAAATGGTCACATGCGCGGATCCAGAGGAGAAATAGAGGGTCCGCACCCCTCCTGGAAAATCACAAGTTCTATGGGTTTCTAGAATAAGCATTTGGACCCCCCGCCCCCGCCCCCGCCCCCTCCCCCATGGAAAAAGTTTGACCCCTTGGAATAGGTTGGACACCCCCCCCCCCCCCCCCCCCCCGAAACCTAGTAAAATTATAGATTTCTTTGAAATAAATCATTGATAAGCCACTGTAAAACTGTAAAAGTTGAGGACAAAAAAAGACAAAAACGTTGTTAGAGCTGTTTTCTGGCAGTCGGGCCTGGACCACCCTGGCAAAATTCTTGGATCCGCGCATGGGTCAGCCAGCATCCAAACTCGGGCTACTATCGGCCTGCCAGCAAAACGTCATTCGGATGGCGTTTCAGTGGCGGGCCGATTATGGCCCGATTGTACGTGCTTACTGGGTGTTGATCAGTTTTGGTCATTCGGATGGCGTTTCAGTGGCGGGCCGATAATGGCCCGATTGTACGTGCTTACTGGGTGTTGATCAGTTTTGAATCCTACATGTATTTATTCCTCGATCCTGGCTATGTTCTTTTCTGGTGTTCGGTTTGTTTCAGTGAACGTTTAATTTTACATTAATTTATTGTCAACACCACCCCCCCCCCCCATTTTCCTAAAAACTTAGGACTTAAAACATTGTTCCCAAACCCTTGCTGGTGAATTCCTAAAATTGAAAAAAAAGAGATTCAGCTGCATATCACTCAGCGAAAAGAGTTAGACAAAACCAAGCAAAAGAAAGACAGAAACAGGACCACAATTTCGCTGGTTTTAGATTCTAGCATGCAAAGGGGTAGAAGGGAATTTCGTCTAAAACCAGCGAATTTGGTTGCGTTTATCGTCAGTATTTGAGAGCCGCCGAATATCTTTTTTAAAGATATTTCTTGTTTGAATTACCGAGACCCCCCACCTATTTCTCCCCCAATATAAGTTGGGTGTTCCAAAGCATGCGCGGATCCAGAGGGGGACAGGGGGTCCGGACCCTTCCTCAAAAATCACAAAAATATAGGGTTTCTTAGCAGTACTGGTCCGGATCCCCTGAAATTCTCAAATCTATCAAGCTAATAAATGGCGTTTCGCTGGCGGTCCGATGTTTGCCCGCTTTTAGTGGCATTTGGATCCTCTCTCCCCTAAAAATATATTGTCAGTGTTGCAGAGTTGACCCCCTCTTACAAAACTTTCTGGATCCGCGCATGGAAAGAATCAATATATCGATAATCCGATGCAAAACCGGCAGGTTCATTCCCGGGGTTACATATCTCGATCGTGTCCGAGAGTGTAGACCAGACGTGTAGAAAAATATGTATACTCATGCGCTAAATGTTCTCTTAAACGTTTTTTCGCATCAAATGCACTGAATTATGATGGGCCGAATTTATGTGCCGATTAAATGCCAAGTTTGCTTTGGGCCAAAATGTCCCGTACTTGTTTACAAATCGTATTGTTGGTTTTATTTTAGGAGAAACCCACGCTCAGAGTAGTTCTACACACCTGTGTCGAGAGACTCTGGCCAATAAACAACTTTTCAACTGCGTTTAGGCGGGTAGTAGTGAAAGCTTAGTGTACTATCAGACTCATTTTTTCTTTTTATTTATTTTTAAATAGCCATTGTACATTCGAGCATTATCAAGCCAGTTCTCGACATCTACGAGGATAAGACCCCCCCCCCCCCCCACCCCAGTAACAATTTAACCTTCGAATATGAAACGAATATACAGGAATCTGCACACTCTGATGAGAGTTTGTTATTACAAAAAACAATAATATGGGGAAATAAAGTAAAAACGTGCACAGACGATGTATTAATGTTGAAGCAAACTGCTCAAGCTAAATGACTACTATTGGTTTAAAAAGCCAATACTTGTTCTAATACACTCGTTATCGGGTATATACGGAAATATCCGATCAGCAGAAAGTAGTCCCGTAAATATTAAATTTCACACGGAGCCGTTTCCGTAATGGATTACGACAATTTATACATGTCATGTTTAGAATAAAATGCGATTAAAATCAAGTAATTTTAGGCCGATTGTATTCTGTTGTAAATTTGTCATGGTCTGATCCAGCACGGGTTCCTGGTGAAAAATAAACGATCCAAAAAGATGCGGCTTGGTAAACGCTAATTGACCCTCAATCCTCAACATCTTTGCACTCCAAAGACACTCTAACAAAAAAAATAATAATAATAAATAAAAAAAATGAACGCCGGATGCATGTACATCCCAGCTTTCCTTAGTCGACCAACCTGTGTGTCTGAACCTTTCAAATTCGTATTCACATCCGAGCCGCAGAACGGAAACAGTTACACATTGACAAAGCCGCATTTACGATTGGGCAAAGGCTTCAATTAGACTGATAGATGCGCAGACTTGTTTGAGCCTTCGCTGAGTGACCGTGCGTTATATAAACTAAAATCTCACGAGGTAGCTCTCATGTATATAAAAAAGAAGTATAATACACAATTAGTTTCACACGAGAAACAATAGTTATTATTTGCCACCTTGTGACGTCGCTGTTTAAATCAATATATTTCCAGCTTTCTTACAAAAATAGTTGTCGCAAAACTATTGAAGCTACAATGATGAAAAAACACAAGATTAAAGCAAATTGATATAAACAATAAACATTTTTATTGTAGTTTCCTTGTGTCTGTTGATTTCTTATGGCAGTCATTTAAACACACAAATTAAAAAAAAATGAGCCGTGACATGAGATTTCCAACAATTTGACATTTTGGCAAGTGTAGACTCAGACGAGCCTGTGCAGCCCCCTTTTAAGTTAGAAACACCAAATGATGTTCAGTCATTAGCTTAACGGTCATAGAATATTCAAGCGACTAGCAAAGGCTTTGATCAGACTGCGCGTATGCGCAGGCTGGTCTAAGCCTTTGCTGGTCGCACATACCACATTGTTGGAAATCTCATGCCATGGCTCAAATGTCATTTTTTCGGTGACGTTAACGTTTCTACTTTTGAAGTGTAGTTATTTTCATGTTTATTGAATATTGCTTCTTTCTATTTGCTCTTCATACCTTTAAGTAAAATTAAAAGTGGCGAATAATTATGCCCCTTGACCATTATTTTGGGAGCCTTAAAAAAATTTAAGGTTCGTGAAAAATACTCAAGACACACAAAATGTCATGGCCAGCGGTTTGAGTCCATAACTAACTAAGCTAGAATCTCTAAGATGACCTTGTCATCGTTTTGTACTTAACTAAATTGCAAGTAAGTTTCCTACCGGAAATATTCACAGAACATTAAGCCGTAATTTCTTTGAGTGGGGGAAAGATTTTTAGCTTAATTGAACTAAATACTTGGAGAGGCAGTAACATTTTCCCCAAAGGTTCCCACTAGAAGTTAAAGTCCTCTTTCTCAGTAACACCTATAACCCACGCGCATGTGTATTGTCAACAAAGACGGAGATGCGGAATGAAACGCAGTGTAATGTTACAGTATGCTTAGTTCACACCAACGGCGCTTTGATGGCGCTTTAAAGCGGCGTGCAAAGCGGCACCAAAGCGTAACAAAGCTTGATTAAAGCGGCAGGGTCGTAATAGATCGTGGGAAAGCTTTGAGTAAAGCGGGACATTCGGCAAGAGCGCCAAATTTTTTCGAACTGTTCAAAAATTTTGGGCGCTCTGTCACGAATTGATTAAAGCGCCGAGAGCGTATCAAAGCTTAACAAAGCGCAACAAAGCTCAGCAAAGCTTGACTCAAAGCGTAGGAAAGCTTAACAGAGCTTGGTTCAAAGCGGGGACCCCAGTCTTCACGGTCTGTCACCACTTGACACGCTTCGTTAAGATGTCTCAAGATTTGCTACGATCTGGCATGAAGATCTGACACGAGGTCAGACGCTTTCATCAAGATCTGACACGCTTTGTTACGCTTTCATGAAGGACTCTCACGCTTTCACACGAATTGAGGCGCTTTGATCAAGGATAGACACGTTTTGTTAGGCTTTGTTACGCTTGGCAAGCTTCCTCACGCTCTCTCACGCTCCTTCACGCTCTCCTCCGCCTCAAGGGCCAGGATGTAGTTATACAGCAGGGAGACAAACATCATGTCTTCTTCAGATAGATCATGCTCTGGTAAATCTGGAATTTCTGGATCTTGTTGTTCTGCCATCGTGTTCTGGAATCAAAGATGCAATGATTTTGTGGATCTGCTGCATCTTAATTTATAGCTCTGGGTCAAAAGCGGCATGAAATCGGCGATCTCGACATTTTCCAATGCGTAACAGAGCTTAACAGAGCGTAACAATGCACAACATAGCTTGATAATCGTATCAGAGCCTGATTTAAAGCGTCATAGTCGCATCAAAGCGTAATAAAGCGTAATAAAGCTTATCAAAGCGTGATTTCAAGCGTAACATAGCCTCATCAAAGCGGGATCAAATCGTGAGGAAACGTAACAAGTCGGACAATAATTGGTCCCCAATTCGTATCAGAGCGTATCAGAGCTTATCAGAGCGTAATATTACTCAGGAGATCGCGACATTTTTGGAAAAGTAAACAAAAATGACGGCGCTTTGCGCGCTGATTTAAAGCGCGGCATTCGCCGTTGGTGTGAACCAGATATACTCTGTTTTCAAAATCAGCGTACAGTTCAACAATTTAAGAGCAACGAACTTTAACAAACTTAACTTATTTCCATTCTCAACTTAGTATCTGGAGATGCAGTGAAGGCAGTGTACATACGGAATTATCAAGACAAGACCTGGGCGATCGGGCCTGATTTAGGATTACACAATTCAAACTACATGTATTCAAATGCCCTACGTTTTTATACAGCCAGAATCCCTTTCTTAAAGCCTACGTGGGTGCATAAAACTGGGGGGTAATGTGCACACTCTATATATGCTAGAGGCAAGGGGCGCACTACGCCGGCATAAAACTAAAAAATCGAATGGAAAAGAAATTAGTACCGGAATGTCATAGCAACCAGATTTCTTTATGTCTTGATTTTTTTTGGTGAGAAGGTTTGAATGTGATTTTGTTGTTCGGTAGACTGAAATCCTTTTTCAGTGAGAAGTATATTCTGCACACACGGTTAAGGAATGATGAGGCATTTCGCTCCGGATAGCAAAGTCGGGTACAGTGAGGCAAATAAGCAATCCTGCTTCTGTAGGCTGAGATTGTGAGCTCGAGCCATTGTCTGGTCAAACATTACACAAGATTATTACCCTTAATCATTGTCCCGGTTCAAGTAGGGTAGTTGTCAGTTACTGGCGAAATATGCATACACTATGAACTGGTCGCCGTGATATGCCGACTGATAATATTTTTACATTATGTTAACCAATTTATATTAGCCTAGCGCCATTTTTGTGCGACATGGGAAAACAGTGTAGAACCAGATCAGACGCCGCACTGTTTGCTTAGCGCATTGAGCGAAACTGTAAATTACTACCCAACAACCCTTGAACCAGATATGGATCCGTCCTTTTGGCAGTATTGTGAAATTCCATTGGGCATATAAGGGTTTAGCCTAAACAACAACAACAACAACAACAACAACAGCAGTGAATAAAAGAATATACCCATCGCCGAAACTTTAATTTAAACTAGTTATCAAGGTTGTGATACAACTATGCAAGAACGCATTTTTGTGGTTTTATTTTTCAGACCCAGTTTTGTGTTGAATCTTAATTACCAAGTCAACATTTTTGCATCATGTCGGACTAGAAAATTCGCTGCTGCATTGGGTCGGACTTTAACGCGATGGTTGAAAAAAAATTGCCCTAAAACTAAGGAAATACGCTCGCGAACGCATGTAATGTTTTGGGTCAGTGATCGATTCCCTGAGTATATATTAACATATATGGCTAACTGACCCTGTAGGGCTTGTGTAACTGCAGAACATTTCATTTTGTAGAAACAGTTAGACGGTTTTGCCTACATCATACAAGTTATCAAATATCAACGTACCAGGGGTTAGGAACTGATTTTCTACTAGTGCAACATTTTGAGCATCGGTTGAACAAATGAGAAAATATTGCGAAAATCCTCGATATGTAGTGTCACACTCCGTTGGTCAATAACTTCATTTTTTTTATTTATTACTTCCATTGTTTACGTACTCATCTAAATCGTCATTCGCGGCATTTCCAGTGAGCTGAAAGGCAATTACTTCTTTAAGAAGAAAATGCCATCTGTTTTTTAAGTCGCAACCTATTTAATTTAATTTTGATCTACCTTTTTCACAGAACAATTACCATGCCGATTCTGCTGTTTGTTTGTTTGATTCTTTTCGTCCCATCAACAATCTGTCAGTTATGTGGGAACGGGTCGTCCTGGGTTGAACCAGTACTAAGCTAGGAGTAATGTGTCTTGCTCAAGGACACAACGCAGTGTCGCTGGTGAAGCTCGAACCCGTGGCGCCTCTGTCTCGAGTCAAGCTCTCTACCACTGAGTCTCTGCTCTCCCCCGATTCTGCTGTTACAGTGCGAAGGACAGGCCCTTCCAAGTGCCCGAGAGGGCGACCATAGTATGAAAAGTATCAAAGTAAGGGTGCAAAACCTGCTCCAGGTCCCGAAGCTATAACATCTTTTAGTGCTCAGCTCAACTGAGCATGGAATTTATCATGACTGTTCATAAAGGTAAAGAAATGTTGGCATTTAACAGTATATATGTATTTAACATTGGAGAGTTTCTCCATGTAAACATGAAAGCATTTACGTTCAAGTAAACATTTTAGTTTTCATGGGCAGTTGAACATATAATGTCGCGGTCAGGTTTTTCCGAGTTTCAAAAGTCAATGGGCAAATTTGTGCCCAATTTTACACGGAGATGTGTCTGTGATGATCCATAATTGTGCTGGCAAAATATTGATGGAGGAAAATATAGCACCAGTCGACGGCTACGTCCATTTAGTGCACAATTTCAAACGAAGGCTGACGTGGCATGGCGCCTCAAGGAATTATGGTAATCTTTCATATGCCAAAATTGAAGAATACGCAAGAAATAAAGTACGTTTGACTTACGATTAAAATCAATTATTTTGATTTACCAGCACCAGTAGGGGTAAACTACGTCGCGACCCAGTTTCATGCTAGTTACAGCGATGGTCAGATGTCTAAATGCGTAAAAACTTCGCAACGTTGTGAATGACTCATCGTGACGTCACGCAACGTTAGTTCTAAAATCAACGTCAAGCCGTCCAAAGTTCGAATTCCAATATCTTTTCTAATAATTTGAATATTTTGATCAAACAAAAACGAGTTTACTCTTCATATAATGACCTGTCTAAAAACCACAGAATCTCAAAATGGCCAAATTTACCCCGAAGACACATTTTCCCATGGCGCGGCTCAAATATATATGTTCTGCGCAAAGTGAGAATCTGGACAATTCCGGAATCGCTCTGCGCAAAGTGAGAATTCCTAAATTGGCGGACAGAGTGAGAATTCTTACTTGGCGCGGTACAATTCCGGAATTGTCCGTGCGCAAAGTGAGAATTGGGACAAAGTGAGAATCGTATATTCGTAATATGTTTTGCGGGTAAAATTTATATGGAACAGAGGTGTCCGAACTTTTACACAGTAGTTAAATTGCATATTCGCCTTTAAGGGTAGGGTTATCGTTAATCAGCTGAGATGAGGGAGGGGTAAACGTTATTATGGAAGGAGGACAGGGTAAAAATTCTAACTTTACTAAGTTCTCGATGCTGCGGTGTCAAAATAGCAGGAGAAAAATCATTTGTCTATTAAAATGATGATCAACAAAGAAAATTTGCAGCAAAGCCTGATTTGTTTCACACTCGCAGTGCTAATTATTATCATTATTATTTATCTTCTTTATGCACTCACTGTATTTGCGCAAAATGCCGAGGTCGAAAAGTATATGTGGGTCATTATCAAAAAATGGAGGAATCTGTGTCCTTGCTGATTTTCTCACATCCTCGACCTCCTCTCTGTTGCTTTTCTGCCAATAACACTTAATGACGGCATGTGCCACAAGAATAAAATACTTTGTCGGGTTCTGGACGACGCTGTTTGAAAACTAAAGCTGACGTAATTGCACTTTCTCCGAATTTTCACGTGTCCCAACTTGAGGGTGGTTGGTAACCGTTGCCGTTATTTGTTGCAGAAACAAATATTTAGTTGTTTATTATTTAATGGGTTGATACATCTAGCTGTATAGAAGTAGTTTCCATAAAGTATGCCAGTAATTATAAACTATTTCAGTGCGATAGCATGTGTTTACGGCCGTCCCTTGAGAACCTGTCAGTGCAGTTGCAGTTATAGAAAATGGGGATTGGTGGAGCAGCCCATTATTCTGAAAGTTTAAAAATGACGATATTTCGTTGACAACGACCCCTGGAGGGGACACATATGATCACTTTTTGGCTTATTTACATCTTGCAGATTTTATGCCACACAAGTGTGTCAAAAATTGAGTGTCATTTCCACAACTGTCAGTGCAATCACGAATATATTGACGTGTTTCGTGACGCTGAGTACATTTCCACGGCTATGTTTTAATTGGCGTTGAGGGCGAGTTAAGTAGACATATGATTTGGTTAACTTCGAAGAAATCCTTTCTTTCAAGAATCGAATAAATGTGTGAATGTCAGTGCAGTCACGGTCAGTGCAATCACGTTCCCTACTGTGACAGCACTGACATGTTGTGTGACAGCACTGACCATTACTCACTTTGAGTTCAAAACTGTGAGTACTGTTGCTAATATTAAGGATTAAGTAGAATTATCAATGTCCCACCCCCTCCCTGCCTGTTTCTTTGGGGCAACTGAGACGCTTGACAAGATGGCCACGACAATAACCTTGTGGTGAAAATAGGTACATCTTGGCCTATTTCAAAGCATGGTTAGATTTTATCTCTAGGAGAAATGGTGTGAATTTTGAGTCTTGCAAAGCTGGGTGACAAGTGATTTCTATTGGCATTGAAAGAAATGTACCCATTCGTTCGTCTGCCACTGCCATTGGGCAAATATACGCTTATATACGCATTCAAATACGATCCACTATGGCCAGGTGTCAGTTGAGCGTTTTCAGGGTTATTGGCTCTCTGGTAACTATCCTTCCAGCCTCTCGATTTTGAAGCCAGAAGTGAGATGTTTGATAGCCGCAGAAAGTGGTTAAGTGGGAAAAGGTGTGCTATATGTATCTTTGTCGATATGACAGTGCACAGGTACCAGCCAAACTAATCTCCAAACCATACAACTGTAGCAGATTCAAGTATTCCATACTTTTTTTCACTTTCCAGTCTACTGACTAAAGTATATTACCCCTCTACCTCAGTGCCTCCGCCCCATACCCATCTACTATTCTCGTTAAACTACCAAAATATCACCTGATTAAGACAGCATAAAAACATCAAAACATATTAGATTCAGCAAAGAATCTGGCGCAAATTGTACAGATGCACAGTCTTTGTACGATGTGCATTTGGAAAGTTCGTAGCATGGCATCATAACTCTACAATGCGCTGATAACATTCTTTAGGAAACTAGAACTCAATGGCTACTGGATGGCTTATTTTTGTCGAAAAAAGACATCGCTTGCAAGTGCTGCGCATGCTCATTATGCGTAGAGGTTTATATACTGGCGAAATTTTAAGGAAATTATTAGGGAAAAACCGAAGGAAAATAGGGGAACTTATTTACGATAATGATTTGACGAATGAGCGTTTTGGTGCCAGCTTTTTTTTTATTAAAATATATTATGCGACCATTTCTTGCATGAGGTATATCTTTACATTCGGAAAATGTTGACTAATAGAGAAATGGTAAACTTTCAAAAATAATGGAACTTTGTATGCCCTCAAAGGAACTTTGGGAGGCGTATAGTAATCACATTGTCCGCCCGCCCGTCCGTCCGTCTGTCCCGCTTCGTGTCTCATGCATATCTCTTATATTATGTGAGGCAGGAATCCCAAATTTAGTATCTTGATGAATATTGGGATGGCAAAGTGTCGCGTACCATTTTCTGGTCACTGTAACCTTGACCTAGACCCCTGACCTAGTTTTTAGAATATTCGTGTCTAGAGGTAATCTCTCCTATTGTTTGAGGTAGGAATCCCAAATTTGGTAAGTGCGTGCAGCTTGGGATGACAAAGTGTCGCATACCATCCTTGGGTCACTGAGACCTTGACCTTGATCTCTGTGGTAGTTTCTAGAATCGGCATTTAGTCTGGTGCATATCTCCTATATTCTTTGAGGTAGGAATTCCAAATTTAATGTGTAAATGCATCTTTGGATGGCAGAGTGTCACATACCATTTCCTGGGCACTGTGACCTTGACCTCTGACCTAGTTTTTAGAATAATCATGTCTAGAGCATATCTTTTGTATCATTTCAGATAGGTGATGTGTGGGTGCATCTTGAGATGGAGTAGTATCGTGTACTATTTATGGGTCAATGCGACCTTTAACCTGATCTCTGGCTTAGTTTTTAGAATGATCATGACAGGAGAATATCGCTTATATTATTTGCGGTAGGAATCCAAAATTTGGTGGGCGAATGCATCTTGGGATGGAAGAGTGTCCCGTCCCATTTTCGGGTCACTGTGACCTTGACCTCCTACCTAGTTCCCAACTCAGAGAGCCGGCTGACCTTGGCCTCACAGGTCTTTTTTTTGGTAAATTTGGTATAATAAACACCGATAAACAGGTAACATTTGGAGACAATACCGAAACTCCGCCCACTGTAGAGAGATTAACTGACCATGTGACCTTCATGCCACGCCTTAAGCATCGTTTCATTGGTTCTAGTTATTTTATTTTCACACCTAAATTATTTTATTCATGTCTCAAAAAACGAAATTAGCAATAAAGAAAAATAAATGCTTAATTAGCAAGCTGTACAGATTGCCAATATATTTGTAACGTTACTAAAATTATTTTGAAGAGTTCTAGGATTCTATTTATTCGATTCTTTTGGCATTTACTAAAAAGTGTAATAAGATAAAAGAAAAAAAATCTAACAACTTTGTATCTAAAAATTGGGTGAATAAGTTTTGACTCCCCCATGGTGATTGAAATGGCAGTGTAAACCCTGATCAAATTACATTGACGTCGCGTCAGATGTTGGTGTTAATTTTAAAAACGTAGGGGTCCTCTCTATTGAAAGTTCTCTATTTCACTTATTCCATTATACATTTTTACAAACTAAACATCAAAGAAAAGGTTATTAATTATATTTTACATTGATAAAATACGAAAGACAAATTAAGATACAAAGAAAAAGTTATCGCTAACATGTTCCGTATAAATTGCCGTTTTTTTGCATGTAGAGACGTAACACAAATCGTTTGGCGGAGTGTTTCTATATCCAAAAGTTTTAACTTATAATGCATGAAATCTTGTAATTTTCCCCGCATAGCTACTTTTTGTGCTTATCCTCACGACGACATGCGCGAAATTGGCGTTTATCGGCAAACTAACCAGAAATAGCCAACCAAGCAAAGAAACGGAACGTGTAGAGATTTAAAGAAAACGTTGAAAACATGGGGTCTGTGTATTTATGTTGATGTATTACTTTTTAATGCCTGGTGTTTTTGAAATTCGAAGTATATCACAAAAATGCGTTTTCAAAATAGAATTAAAATTTGGATTTATTCTTGATTTTTTCCATATTCAGAGCAAAAAATTGTTATTTTGCTATGTCTAGCAAAAATGTCACACTCACGCAAATGGCGTCTTCGGAAATATGAGCCATTAATTCAATACTAAATGAAAAGATGTTTCTTCAAACTTATTTCTCTCTAAATAAGATATGTAAATGCGTTTTTCATATATTTTATGCTGTTTTTATATTAAGAGAAATTGTTAAATATTGAATAAAATATCGCTAAAATGCTTTGTCTAGCAAAAATGTCACAGACGCCGTTTTTTTTACTTTGCTAATCGCGTCGTAAAAACGTTAAAATTTTAGCGTCATATTATGCGTAAATGCCAAAAACTTAATCGCGCATTTTCTTAAAACTTATATACTTATATACAATGCATTAGCATAGTCTTGTAGGACACTGTCCTATATAAAGTAATATAAAATAGGTCACTGGCCAGAATTAATTCGAGAAATCTGAATATTCAGTGACCTTTACCCCTGTTTTCAGGAATATTCAGGAAATATATCACAGGGGCTTGAAATTCGATCCTTATTCACTCCTATAGCCCCTAAACCGAAAGCTCATAATGTCATTACGTAATGATGACATTTAAGCTTTTGGTTAAGAGGCATATACATGTAATGTAAGGACCAAACTTCAAGCTCCTGTGTATATATACAGCCACATGACATACCCACTCTCCACCCAGTGACGTTGCCGCTTAAATCGATGTATTTCCAGATGTTTTGCAAAAAATTATTGTCCAAAAACTATAGAAGCTAAAATTTTGAAAAAAGTACCAAATGAAAGCAAATTGATTTACACAATAAACATTTTTATTGTAGCTTCTCGGTTTCTGTTGTTTTCGTATGGTAGTAATTTAAACGCAAACACAAATTAAAATGACAGTTCTCGGTGACGTTAACGTTAGCGTCTACGGGAATAGTGATGTTTTAAAATTTACATTCACTTTTAAATGCGTTCTACTTGAGAACCAAAAGTGATATTATTTTAATCATTTATTGTATATTGCTGCTCTCTATTTGCTCTTCATCCCTGTAAGTTTTATAAAATTTAACCCATTAAGTTTGTCATGGTATTTCTTACAGAAAGGTCTTGTTTCAAGCGGCGACGTCGCAAAGTGGCAAACAGCTACATGTCCTGAGACTGTACATCATTTTGCTAGGTATTAGTAATTGTCAACTCATTGGAAGCCATACGATGCAAAGGGTGTTTCTGAAACTCAAACGTGAAGTGCTCGAATCTCAAATAAATTAATTTCTTTGTTGTTTTCATTCATTTGTGTCTACATGTTTGTTTGTGCCAACGCTAACTCTTGTCGATATTTTGGTCATTATCGCATATACGCAAAAAACCTCGTGAAAATGTGGATGCTGACATACATGTATTAAGCGGTGATAGAGGTCTCAATTCTACAGCTATTTATCATCTTTATTCATACTTTACTCTGACGAGCCTGTACCATTACACAGACTTTCCCGAGTGGCGAGTCCTAGTTGCCGGACAATGTGATAAGTACCAAACGCTTACGTATTGGCTAATTTTAGTATAAAACATGCAAAGGTGTGTGCAGCGAAGATATCCTTATAATCACCCTGTCTGCCCGTCCGTCTGTCCATTGAAGTCTACTGCAACGAGAATATATTTATGTAGTTAATAAGCACCGACCGACCAATCGCATTTACTACTGAAAATATTGTGCTTACCTGGGTATACCCTACTTTTCGTAATTCTACTCGGGAACATGTATTAATAAAACCTTTAAATACTTAAATATATATAAACCAAAACAAACTTTTCCATCTGATCATTTTACAACTGGGCATGTGTTTAGAAATATTAACGCAAGGAAGATCGCCTCTCTTATCTGTGAAAATCTCATTCTTTGACGTGTTTAAACAACTTTTGACGTTACACAAATTAACACCAACATCTGACGCGACGTCATTCTAATTTGCGCTTAGACTGTATGATAAGGCATGTTTATCGGAATATTTAGGGTAAATGCGGAAACTGATCACAAAATCTGTCATAAGCAAAAATTCAAGTGGTTGGCCTTTTCAAGTCAGCTAGATCGGTTTGAAATCACTTATACTTTTATTAAATAGAACCACACTCAAAACGCTTATTCCTTAAAAAAAATAATTTTTACATTTTTGAACCCAAAAAACGTGAAGCAATGGAAAATTATTTCAAAGCATCGCTTAATGCTAGCCGATTGAAAGGCACATATTTCATGTATTTGGGCAAAATTCATTTCAATATCATAATAATTGGGGCGTCAGAAAAATAAAATTGAAAGGCGGCAACATAACTTCTGTTCAGTTGGGTAATCTCTGTCAAACTATCCCAGGATGCACGCGAAATCGGGGCACTACCGGCCTGTCAGCGAAACGCCAACCGAATGGCGTTTCGCTGGCGGGCCGATAGTGGCCCGCGATTGGATTCTGGCTGGGTTTACTCTCGGATCATATATCAAATAAAAACAAGTTAATCTGTAGCAATGGGTAACGATAAACATGAATGGACAATCCTACGCATGTTTAAAAAAACAATCAGGAGAGACCAATCCAAGTGAGTTGAATTCAAAGTTTTGTTTTGTTTGATTTGATTCTTTACGTCTCATCAACAATCTTTCAGTTGAGCAGGGACGGGTCTTCCTGGGTTGAACCAGTACTAAGCTAGGATGAATGTGTCTTGCTCAAGGACCACAACGCAGTGACGCCGGTGAGACTCGAAATCACGGCCTCTCGGAATCTGAGTTCAAAGTGATATTTGATTTAAAATCTGATATCATTTTTCTTGTGACGATATCATTGTGTTTTAAGTTATGGTTATTTTATGGGTTGTGCGTGTGTTCTGGAAGCTAACTCACGGGCCTAAGAGAGAGGATTAAACCACACATTAACTTGCGTATTGCACCGGCAAGGACATGCACTGTGTGCGCTGCATGATATAATGATGATAGCCAACATTTTGTATCGAGTTAACCTGCGATTCGCCGCTTGTCCATTTTCTCTTTTCGGTACCATTTCGTCTGCCAAGTACATCCATCCGTCCGTCTTAGACAAACACTCAAAATATTATTTTATTAACTGACTTCTCAGATAAATGGTATTTCTGTTTTCATCAAAAGGTTGTCGCTATTTAAAAAAGGGCATGCTGTTTTTCATATCATAATAGTTCTCTCTCTCTCTCTCTCTCTCTCTTTCTCTCTCTCTCTCTGGCTGTAACTTGTTATGATTCTTCTCACGGACCGCCGTTTTATTTTAAGCCAAAATTTTGCTGACATCATCTATAAACTAGTGATGCCCGGAAACTGTTTAATAAAGGACTTACGGGCATCAATCACATTTAGATTGTTTATTTAAGTAATAAAGTGTTAACTGCCCATCTCTCTCTCTCTCTCTCTCTCTCTCTCTCTCTAAACTGGCGAATTTGATACATATTAAGCGATACCCGGATTAACCTAACTCAATATACCCCTCTCTCTCTCTCTCTCTCTCTCTCTCTCTCTCTCTCTCTCTCATAGTCACATACAGGATAATCCCGGTAATGCAGAACATGCAAACAGTGCAAACAAAATGCAATGTGTTTGAAGTGGCTACCGACGGATTATATTCGAGTTTGAAAATGAGAAACAACATCTCTGCAAACGGTCAAAGTTAAAACGGGACTCCCATGCATGTTCACCCAATTCTCACTTTGTCCAGCCCATTCCTACTTTGCGCAGGGCCTGGTTATAGCAAAAATCGATAAAATACCCCTTGCGCAATTCTAGAATTGTCCGGTACAATTCCGGAATTGGCGGACAAAGTAGGAATTCTCACAATGCGCAGGTACAATTCCGGAATTGTACCGATTCTCACTTTGCGCTGAACATATATATTAGAAAATTGCCCAGTATAATTTTGATCATTAATTGATATGTTTATTTCGTTAACATTCTCTAGGCTTAAACGTTTTGAATGAAGCTGAAATAATACAGTCAAATATCCCCAGTAGCAGAGTTTTTACTTTAATTTAACAGTAGCTAGCGATGCAGCGGAAATCACTGAATAATATATACCCCAAAAATGATGACTTAAAGAAGTATCTATCAAATTATACGTTCTCGGTGTAAACGTATGCTTAGATAGGAAATATACAACAAATCACCAACATCCCCTATTCTCTGAATCAATGCATCGCAAATATGATCTGTATTAGAGAGTATTTCAAACTAACGCAGTTCAAATGATAGAATTTTGAACGAAAAATAATATTACCTACCACCCACTATGAGTCGTACTGTTTGTTGACCATATCCAGGGTAAAAACACTGGTAGTCGCCACGATCATAATGTCGTGTGTTGTTGATAATAAGGTCACCATTTGCTGCTATCCCCATTCTGTTTCTGAAAGGACTTGCGGGATTAAGAGAAGCAAAGTCATGGCTATTAATAAATCCTCCAGATGGCGATGTCCATCTAGGTATGTGTACGGTGATGGTGCACTTAAGTGTGGCTTGTTCACCTTCTCTGACGTTTATAACTGGAAGACAAACAATAACATTTGGTCCATACCCCGCAATGTTGGTACTTATCGTACACGAAAAAGACGCCACTAATAAAAAAGCAAGTTGACGCATCCAGTGGGGCTAGTATTAATAATTGAGCCGCGACATGAGATTTCCAACATTGTTGCATTTTGACATGAATAGACTCAGACGAGTCTGTACATCCTCCTTTTAAGCTTATAAATTCCAAACGTTGTCCGGTCAGTAGCTTAATATCCATATAGAGTATTCAGGCGACTAGCAAAGGCTCTGATCAGATTGCGTGAATGCACAGGCTGGTCTGAGCCTTTGTTGGTTGCACATACTACATTGTTGGATATCTCATGTCGCGGCTCAATTGTGTTTGTTTGTTTGGTTTGATGACTTACGTCTCAGTCAACAGCTATGGTCATCTATAGACAGTCTATGAACCTAACCACAACCTTGTGATTTCTGTATCTATCTGCGGTCTGACTTGCTACTGGTATTTTTTATCCTTACTTTGTTTTAACAAGTAGCAAAGGACCTGATGAGCCTGCACATATGCACAGACTGACCAAGCCTAGGTCTTCAAAGTCCAACAAGTACCGAAATCTAAGTGATACTCTTTCAGGTAATATAAGTATTCATCCATATTTTCTTGATTGTACATGCATTGGAGTGACATATACTATTTGCGAAAGTCTTCTTTAAGGTTATTCAAAAAAGGAGGTAATCATTAGACTAGTACAGATATATGGTCTGGGAGCGCAGTGGCTCAGTGGTAGAGTGCTTGCCTCGAGACCGAAGGGCCGCGGGTTCGAGCCTCACCGGCGTCACTGCGTTGTGGTCCTTGAGCAAGACACATTTATCCTAGCTTAGTACTGGTTCAACCCAGGAAGAACCGTCCCGCATAACTGAAAGATTGTTGAGTGGACGTAAAGAATCAAATCAAACAAAAAAGATATATGGTCTTAAATAAGTCCAATTGAAACGACATAAAGGTGTCCTCAGACTTTTCAAGTGGTACTCAATGCAATCTATTTATTATCATGCTTTAAACTGTTTTTTTTTCGCAGCGTTTTTTAAAGTTTACAACACTGTTTGTTAAGTGGGTGATGCACGCTTTTAAGGGTGAACGTTTGTTTTTTATTGAGTTTAGGCTTAACTTCTGTCGACATTATTTCAGTCCTGTCGCGACCTCTCCCAGAGAGAGGGAAAGAGTAAAGTGGAATAGGGTAGTAAGAAGGCCCTGACACACCCAAATTTGCCTCAAGTGATGCAAATTCATCCTGTGAATAGGCCAAATATGACAGGGCCATATCTCTGACGTTTACTTAAATCTGAGTTGGTGTCATCACATATACAACACGCTGCAAATTAAACATGATGCTATTATAAGAACTATTCTTATTCTTGCATGACACAACTTTGAAAGAAGGAAGACACAGTTCAGCATTGAAATCAGTACAAATTGGGCAGCTTTTGTTGTGAGCTTAAAGAGAAGGAGGCATACATCAAGGCTTCATGCATGCAAAAAAGAATGTACAAAATAACCTGTGAGCAACGGAATGTCATAAATCAGTCTGGGCATCCACATATTCTGATGAGAGTCCACGTTAAGAAATATTGAGTATGGAATAAGTGAAAAGCGAGGGTTTTGATCAGATCAGGCAGATTCCCTGGCTGATCCGAGTACTGGATCGACACAAATAGGATTTGTTTCATATTTTGTCAAGTGGCATCATCACAAGACAGCTGGGCATATTTTACCCATACTATAAGATGCCTTTTGGTGTTCTTAGATTCTGACAAATGAGCTTCTTCGTATCAAAACCAGCCAAGTGACTTTTTCGTCCAATCTCATATTAGCCTTACCTTCCACCTATTCTTGTACGAACATTTACCATATGATAGCTATGTGCCAACCCTATCTCCCAGTGTACAGTAAAGACTCTGATCAGATTTGAATGACTCCAGGTATATAAAAAAAGAAAATAGGCACCAGTGATGTACGTATAACATAGCACTAGCTAACTTTTAACCTACTTTTAGACAAATTGGAGCATAAATTGAGAATATGTTGTTATCTACCTGTTTTAACATTTGTTTTGGAGGTCAAAAGAAATGTTTAACGGAAACGGTTCCTTTGACTTCTCACAAAACATGTTCAGGTTGTGAATTAAACCTTAATTTTTAACTACGCACTCTTATCAAGAAGCATGAGTTTAGAATAAATTAACGGTTAAAATCTAAGTTATTTTAATAAAGTATTTACCTGTTGGTTTTAATGTTGAGCTTGATTTAGTTGTTGTGGTAAGTGGATCTAAAAATTAACATAAATATTTGTTAAGCAGACATTGTATGTCGACAATTTTTAAAATAGAGCCAATTTTTTTTTCATGTATGCATCCCAATAATATCATCAATCTGATCATCGTATGTATTTGGTTCTTAGACGGTATTGCCTCTCCAAAGTATCGGTACCATTCTTATGTATCCTAGCATCGTATGTATTGGGAACTTAGACGGTAGTGCCTCTCTAAAGTATCTGTACCATCTTATGTATCTAAGCATAGTATGTATTGGGATCTAAGACGTTATTGCCTCTCCAAAGTATCGGTACCATTCTTATGTATCTAAGCATCGTATGTATTAATATCTAAGATGGTATTGGCTCTCCAAAGTATCTGTACCATTCTTATGTATCTAAGCATAGTATGTACGTTGATCTAAGTCGGTATTGCCTCTCCAAAGTTTCGGTACCATTCTTATGTATCTAAGCATCGTATATATTATTGCCTCTCCAAAGTATCTGTACAATTCTTATGTATCTAAGCATAGTATGTATTGGAATATAAGACGGTATTGCCTCTTCAAAGTATCTGTACCATTCTTATGTTTATGAGCATCGTATGTATTTGGATCTAAGACGATATTGCCTCTCCAAAGTTTCTGTACCATTCTTATGTATATGAGCATCGTATGTATTGGGAACTAAGACGGTATTGCCTCTTCGAAGTATATGTACCATTCTTATGTATATGAGCATCGTGTGTATTAAGATCTTAGACGGTATTGCCTCTCAAAAGTTTTGTACCATTCTTATGTATCTGATCAACGTATGTATTGGATTCTTAGACGGTCACAGTGAATGCCTCTCTCAAGTATCTGAATTATTCTTGTGAAATTTTGTTACAAAAAAATTGAAGACTGGCAGCTAAGGTTATTTTGTTTCTTTATGTATATATATTCTTACTCCAGAGTTCTCTGTTTTTCTTCATTTAATGTACAAATGAAAAAGACCATGCTATAACTTTTCAAATGGCCCTCGTATGTATTGGGTTCTTAGACGGTATTGCCTCTCCCCACAGTATCTGTATCATTCTTATATGTTTGATCATCGTATTTATTCGGCTTAAACATGGTATAGGTGCTGATTTAAGTTTTTTCATGTTAGATCTATGCTACAGAAGAACTGTGTCATAAAGGAACACTTTATAAGAATTATGCAGAAAGGCATTGTCAGATCTTGTTTGCCCAAACATTTCAAGCTGCTAACATTGCCCGTTTTGGTGATATGGTCTATAATGTGCTCCCAAAATGGCCATTTATAAGAGTTATGCAGTCTAATTTTGAAAATCAAATCATTTAAAGACCAAATATTTCAGGTTTTCTATTTAAATATTGATACAAAACTGTTTGCATTTTGTAAAGACACATTTCTTCAACATTTTGCAATTTGAATTAAAGAAATTGGTCAAACATTGTGGATTTTCTCCTCAAATTCCTAAAGATAGTGTTTTTGATAAAACTGCAAGAACGATACTAATACACTGTACTAGACCCATGGTTATACAAGACATGTGTTTATTTAAGTAATATTAATTTCCATTATATCATTAAAGACTGTAGTTTCAAAAAAATACAGTTTGCATTCCAGGCTAGTCCAATGCTTTGCACCATAGAACATTTCTGTTAGGAACAAAAAGTAATTTTTTGTAGTGTCTGTAACCATGACAATTCATGAAGCGAAATCTTGAAGATTTTCAACCTCAGAATAACTTCCTTTTAATATTTTATGTCATTCAACATAAATATCAGATAGACAAAGTTTCATTGTCATAATAATTGGAATCTGTGCGAAATTAGCATCAGAAAAAGTTACAGACACTACATGAAACATTGGACCAGATTTAAGTGCATTTTGACAAAGAATATTTTTTTGATAGTAGACCCTTTTGACTACTGTAACTACTTTGATGTCTTTAAGTATGGTTTACTGTATTCAGAAAATGATTTTAAGCATTGAGATGCTTCTGGTAAAAGTGAAGAGATGCAATCTGATAGAGCACAATTTATGACAAATTCAGCCAATGGTTGTCGTAAAGATATGCTTATATTTTGCATCTTTAAGCGTGTATCTTCTTTGTTTGACCTCTCACAATGCTAACCAGTTTCTTCCATTGGTGTTTCAGAGAAAAAGAACTGCAGATATTTATATTTTTGCTCTTATCTTGCATGTTATATCTTAGGTGTAGTGTCCATAACCTACTAACAGACAGAAGTAAAAGTATTAAAAAATTATAGGAAGGAATATTCTCAAAAACAAAGACTATTTTAAGGCAAGATGTGTAAAAATTTATGTGGAAGATGATAATATATTATTGTATCGAGTGTTTTTTATTGCCTAGTGAGACACTCATCAGCACCAATACTGTGTTTTAGCTGATTAAGATCTAAGACGGTATTGCCTTTCCCAAGTATCTCTACCATTCTAATATATCTGATAGTTGTATGTATTGGGTTCTTAGACAGTATTGCCTCTCCAAAGTATCTCTACCATTCTTATGTATCTGGTCAGCGTATGTATTGGGATCCAAGATGGTATTGCCTCTCCAACGTATCTGTACCATTCTTATGTATATGATCATCGTATGTATTAAGATATTAAAAGGTATTGCCTCTCCAAAGTATCTGTAGCATTCTTATGTATCTAAGCATCGTATCAATTGGGATCTAAGACGATATTGCCTCTCCAAAGCATCTGTAACATTCCTATGTATATGATCATCGTATGTATTGGGTTCTTAGACGGTATTGCCTCTCCAAAGTATCTGTACCATTCTTATGTATCTAAGCATCGTATGTATTGGGATCAAAGACGATATTGCCTCTCCAAAGTATCTGTACCATTCTTAAGTATATGATCATCGTATGTATTTAGATCTTAGACGGTATTGCTTCTCCAAAAGTGTCTGTACCATTCTTATGTATCTGATCATCGTATGTATTTGGTTCTTAGACGGTTACAGTGAATGCCTCTCCCAAGTATCTGAATCATTCTTGTGAAATTTGGTTATACAAAACTGTAGACTGGCAGCTAAGGTTATTTGTTTCTTTATGTTTATATATTCTTACTCAAGAGTTCCCTGTTTTACATCATTTAATGTACAAACTTAGGATTACGTTAGGACATCGAGACTTTATTAATGATGTATGGTGTACTTCTTCGAATAAAGGTGTCAAAACGCAAGTAAGTATGAGTCCAGGAAATGCCACAATCACAGATCGACACATTGCATTACGAGGAACAGACTTCAAAGCACGCACACACAAACACACACACACACACACACACACACACACACACATATATATATATATATATATATATATATATATATATATATATATATATATATATATATATATATATATATATTAAAAATGTATTTACTACATGCATATCATCATAAAATCCAGACTCTGGTATGCCTGTTGCAGAAGAGTTTGCAAGTTAACATTATATTATAATGTTGAACAATTACCTAAACTGAGTGTCTACCATAGAATTCAGTATAGAAAGGTTCTGGATTCAATGGTATAGATAGCCTTGTTAAAGTAACTCAGCAGTCATAGATTTACTTCCATTTAACATTTAAAGGATTTCACTATTATTAGATCAAGCATTCACAAAACGATTTAGTTGTGCATAAGATACACCAAACGATTGGTAGAATTTTTTCCAGAATTGCATCAGTAAGTTCCTGAATTAAGTGGCTGTAACAATTAAATCAAAGAACAAATATATATACTAGAAAATTGTCCAGTATAATTTTGATCAGCAAATTGATAAGTTTATTTCGTGAACATTCCATAGGCTTAACCGTTTTAAATGAAGCTTTAATTATACAGTCAAACATCCCCAGTAACAGACAGTGTTTAGCAATGCAGCGGAAGTCACTGAATAATATATCCCCCAAAAATGATGCCTTAAAGAATTTTTCTATCAAATTATACGTTCTTGGTGTAAACGTATGTTTAGATAGGAAATATAAAACAAATCAACAACATCCCCTATTCTCTGAATCAATGCATCGCAAATATGATCTGAATTAGAGAGTATTTCGAACTAACGCAGTTCAAATGATAGAATTTTGAATGTATAAAATAATATTACCTACCACTCACTACGAGTCGTACTGTTTGTTGACCATATCCAGGGTAAAAACACTGGTAATCGCCATGATCATAATGTCGTGTGTTGTTGATAATAAGATCACCATTTGTTGATATCCCCATTCTGCTTCTGAAAGGAACTGCGGGACTAAGAGAAGCAAAGTCATGGCTATTAATAAGTCCTCCAGATGGCGATGTCCACCTAGGTATGTGTGCGGTGATGGTGCACTTAAGTGTGGCTTGTTCACCTTCTCTGACGTTTATAACTGGAAGACAAACAATAACATTTGGTCCATACCCCGCAATGTTGGTACTTATCGTACACGAAAAAAACGCCACTAATAAAAAAGCAAGTTGACGCATCCAGTGGGGCTAGTATTAATAATTGAGCCGCGACATAAGATTTCCAACACTGTTGCATTTTGACATGAATAGACTCAGACGAGTCTGTACATCCTCCTTTTAAGCTTATAAATTCCAAACGTTGTCCGGTCAGTAGCTTAATATCCCTATAGAGTATTCAGGCGACTAGCAAAGGCTCTGATCAGATTGCGCAAATGCACAGGCTGGTCTGAGTCTTTGCTGGTTGCACATACTACATTGTTGGATATCTCATGTCGTGGCTCAATTGTGTTTGTTTGTTTGGTTTGATGACTTACGTCTCAGTCAACAGCTATGGTCATCTATAGACAGTCTATGAACCTAACCACAACCTTGTGATTCCTGTATCTATCGGCGGTTTGTCTTGCTACTGGTATTTTTAATCCTTACTTTGTTTTAACAAGTAGCAAAGGACCTGATGAGCCTGCACATATGCACAGAATGACCAAGCCTTAGGTCCTCAAAGTTCAACAAGTTCCGAAACCTCAAGTGATACTCTTTCAGGTAATATAAATATTCATCCATATTCTTTTTATTGTACATGCATTGGAGTGACATATACTCTTTGCGAAAGTCTGCTTAAAAGTTATTCAAAAAGGAGGTAATCATTAGGCTAGTACAGATATATGGTCTTAAATAAGTCCAACTGAAACGACATAAATGTGTTCTTGAGACTTGGCAAGTGGTACTCAATGCAATCTTGAACCAATTTAATATGTTTTTAACTTTTTTGTTTATTTTTGAAGCGTTTTTTAAAGTTTACAACAATGTTTGTTAAGTTGGTTTAACATATTTATTTCTTAAATAGATACATACAAATGCAATAATTACAAACATTATAAATAGAATTTGAACGGAAGCTAACGCTTATTTAGTTCATCTCCGTACACATTAATATACTGTATTACATACATGGCAAATAATATTTCAAACATGATGTGGTATTATATAATATAGTAACGGAAATTTAGAAAAAGATGAGATATTATATAGAGAAAGAAAATATATGGTGAAAGTAAGAAATATAGAGGTTGGAAATAAAAGATGTTGGGAGGGACGGGAAATGAGCACCAGGATGCAGCTTAGTAAATTAAATTAATTACAAATTAGCTCTATGCCTCTAAGCCTCCAGGAACATATTTACACATTATATTACTTGCTGTAAGGTATTTGAATTTGAACATGTTTCTTTCAAAAAGGTGCTGTACTGCTTCAAAGATGCCATTGTTTGTCTGTAGAGAGAGAGTGTTATTTCCGTAGAGCAAAGTAATTAGTGTTACTGCACAAAAACGTGAGACGGTTTGCACCAAAGTTTTCCTTTGGTTAATTTAGATAGGACAATCTAGAAAGAAATGTAATGCAGTTTCAATATTGTTGCAACGACAGAGAGGAGAGTCGATTACGTTTTTCAAGTATAAATCATAATTTAGAACACTACCATTAGTTCTTAGGCGTGTATGGAGGATTTGTTCTTTCCGATTTCCAAAAAGGTAATGTTTGGGAACTACAGGTTTGTCACGACCATGAACATTCTACATTTCTTTGCTCATCTGGTATGTTATTCCAATCGCAAATTGCTGAGGGAAGAAAAGTGTTATAGTATAGAGAAGTACGTGCATTGACTAGATGAATATTATTAGAATTGCATAAATTGTAGTTCGAGGAGTTTTTAACAGTGGTTGGTACAAGATCTGAAAGACACGGAGGAGATAGACCATTTGTCACCTTAAAGAAGATAGTAAGCTTATGATTCTTTCATCGTGCTTCAAGGGTTTCCCAGCCTGTTTCCTCTTATAATGAGTGAATTGAGACTTATTTTGTTGTACCAGTGACTATTCTGACTGCTTCGATTTGGATTTTTTCTATATCCCGTTTTTCTTGCTGGGTACAATTATCCCAAACAACATCTCCTTATTCGAGTATTGGTCTGATGAAGGATATAAAATTGTTTCTAGTGAATTACGATCCAATAAGAATTTAAATTTACGCATAAAATTAATTTGTAACCAAACCTTTTCCTTAATAGATTCGATTTTTTTGTGCCATGTACAGTCTTTGATATATGTAAACCCAGATGTTTGTGAGATGTGACTTCAGTTAATTGCTGATTATTCATGAAGATAGATGGATGAATAGGAGCATTAACTTTTCAAGATATAAGAAGAGATTCACTTTTAGTTTCCATGGCAACAGATAGCTCCCATAGGGTTATAATGGGGGAAAATCTTGTGAGCACTCTAACTCTTCCATTTTTTCATAAGATCTATTTTATTCTTGCAGGTAACGAGGACAGCAATAAAAGCTTGGATGGGTTCAAAATTCGGCAAGATTGGACCAGGGTCTATGCAGTTGGCTACCCTTGAACGTCTGAAAAAATCTCAATAGACTTATAATGGAAGAAATGTTGTGAGCACTCTAGTGTTTTCATTTTTGAATTGATCTTCATTAATGCAGGTAACAAGGACAACCATAAAAGCTTGAATAAGTTTGAATTTCTTCCAGATCCAATCACCAACTTCTGAGTTAGCTGCCCTTGAGTGTTTGAAAAATGAATGTATCATGCTGTGAACACTCAATCACCTTCAATTTTGATTGGATATTATACATTCTCGCATGTAACAAGGACAGCTAGAAATTTGGCAAGATCTTATCTCGGTTTACGGAGTTACAAAAACTGTAGCTGCCCTTTAACATCTGAAAAAATCTCCATAGACTTATAATGGGAGAAATGTTGTGAGTAGTCTAGTGCTTTCATATTTGGATGAATCTTCATCATTCTTGCAGATAACAAGGACAGCTATAAAAGCTTGGATGGGTTTTGAATTCAGCAAGATTGAACGTGGGTCTACGGAGTTAGATGCCTTTGGACGTCTGAAAATTCTCCATAGACTTATAAAAGGAGTAATGTAGTGAGCACTCTAGTGCTTTAATTTTTAAATGGATCTTCATTATTCTTCATTCTTGCAGGTATCAAGGACAACGATAAAAGCTTCAATGAGTTTGATTTTCAGTCACACTTGACCACCAACTATAGAATTAGCTGCCCTTGAGTGTCTAAAATAAAGCTCTATAATGTTTTGACTATTCTAGCGCATTCATTTTTCATTTGATCTTTATTCTTGTAGGTAACCAGGACATACATAAAAGCATGGATGAGTTTGAATTTGGGTCAGATCTCATCACTGACTATGGAGTTATCTGCCCTTGAGCATCTGGAAAATATAGTTTGACCAGTTTTCTCCGCAATTTTATTCAGATCTTTTTGATACTCACAGATAATCAGAACTGGCAGAATAAATTGATTAATAAACATCCTCTTTTCATGAGTCAGGGCTCTTGTGAGCGATCCAGGACCCTAGGACCCTCTTGTAGCAGTTGCGAGCTTCCAGTGATCCTTTTATCGTTGCAGTAAGATACGTCTATACCATATTCGCCTTTGAGACGTGACTTTAGAAAAATACACGTTTCCCTTTCAATGCTAGGATCCATATTTTATTGGTTTAACTTGAACATGTGATGGCAAGTATTCATCTAGTGGTAAATATGATTATCATTGTGTTTTAATGTTAGCATCCAGTAAAAATTCTTAATACGGCTCTTTTCACAATACGATACAAAATTCATGGCTTGAAAATGGAGGGTTGGGAAAATGAGGAATACATATGCAAATCTGACTCCAGTTTACAGATAGGTCACGTGTGAACAAAATCAAACAGTGTAGGTTATGAGTTAGAACAAAGGAAATGTTGATACATACATTGTGTACTAGAATATGCTTTTGATGATGGGGATGAAAATACAGCAGAAGAACTGGTAGCAGTCTGTACTGGTCTTGTTAGTTGGGGGCTCACTGTTGACGCTGAAACGCTCATGAAATAAAAAATAAGGGCAATTGAGGGTATTTCCCATGCACACCATTCCTGCGGTGGGAAACGGGGAAAGATGTCTGCGTCTCCTCTCTTCGATCATTACAAATTCGGATCAATACGGTTTTCAGATACGCTTATATCAGATGGATATTTCCTCATTTTCTGAACAAAATAAAGTAACTAAAATGTGTCCGAAATATCTTTTGACCCGTTAGTATAATTGATCGCCTCAGTACCAAATACTGATAAATAGATTTGGTGAAATCAATTAACATGCAACATTTCCAAGTTTATACCATTTATACGAATATGGGCGGTACTCGGATTGTGTGTCCAATATGTATGGGTAATTTGGGCTGCGTACAATCTGACCTCCTGGCCTAGTGGTTAGAGCATCAGACTTTGGAACCAGCGGACCAGGGTCAATTCCTGGGCGGGTACCTTTTATGCATTTTTGTTCTTCTTTTTTCAGCTTTACAATGCTGAATTACTTCCTACAAGTAATATGAATTTATATAAAGGACACAAAGTACACTTCATGACGTTTTATATTGAATTATCCTCAAAATCTATTGGGGTTGGGATAAATTATGCTCTCCTGAAAGAAAATTGGTCTGGTGAGCCCTATTTTTATTCTTTTTTCTAAAAGGTAAAATAATAGTCTATGGAATAAAATCAAAACATTAGATTTTTAATGTCAGATTTTTGATATACAATTTACTCTAAAAATCGTATTCGTATTTTGGGGGAATAACCAAAATATATCATTCAGTATCTTGTCAAGGCTTGTGAAAACAAACCAATTTTTACATTTTCTAAAAAGCTTGATGTCGTGAGTAATAATTAAAATTAAAATAAAGAAGCTGGATAGCTTAATATTAAGGACTTGTTTTTTTTTTCAGAAAATTTGCAAAATGCTAAAGACTTCCATGTGAGATTATGAAAAAATGTGCCATATCCATTTAATTTCATAAATTGACAGTCCATACATTAAACAAACTGGGTGCAAAGTATTAACAAGATTTAAACGTGGGAAGTATTACCCGCAATTGTCCTTAATTGCGATTGTCATCATAAAGTCATATAATTTATTCATACTTAAACTTCTCATGCCTTATATAGAGGATCTTACATGAGTGCTCATGTTTTATTGAATTTATTAAACGAGTTAGGGAAAAGAGATAAAATGCGAGGCTTGCAGAGCATTTTAGTTCTTTTTCGCAACGAGTTTAATAAATTCAATAATACAAGAGCACGAATGTTAGATTCTATTTATCATATGATATAAAGATTACTTTGAAATCTCATTTCTGCTGTAAAAACGTTATAATCTTGTCATTATGTACGCAATGTTGTTATGGACGTCATAACGCTTCCCGAAAATCGATAAACTACCAGTGGTTTACAGATTTTATTGCATGGCGTTATTTCACTCCCAGACGTGACGTCATATGATAAATTATACTTACTACACTCCTCCCCAGTTTGTATCCTGTTAACATGCAGCGTTCCAGTTGTAGCATGTATTTTCAACCAGAGTGGAAAGTAATGTGAATCCTGACCAGATGGCTTTGTTAGAAGCCAGTTGATCTGGATCTACAATGTTTTGCTTTTAGAAAAAAGATAATTCCGGGCTCAGCATGACAATGGTTAATGGTATAGGATATACAAGTATAAAGTAAAACCTTAATAATTGGAACTCCTAAACACTGATGCACCTGCTTACTCGAAAAAAATGTGGAATACATTGGATTTATCATATGACGTCGCGCCTGGGAGTGAAATAACACCATGCAATAAAATCTGTAAACCACTAGTGGTTTATCGATTTTCGGGAAACGTTATGACGTCCATAACAACGTTGCGTACATAATGACAAAATTATAGCGTTTTCACGGCAGAAAAATCTTAATGTCATATGATAAATAGAATCTAACATTCGTGCTCTTGTTTTATTGAATTTATTAAACTCGTTGCGAAAAAGAGATAAAATGCTCGGCAAGCCTCGCATTTTATCTCTTTTCCCCACTCGTTGCGAAAAAGAGATAAAATGCTCGGCAAGCCTCGCATTTTATCTCTTTTCCCCAACTCGCTTAATAAATTCAATAAAACATGAGCACTCATGTAAGATCCTCTATTTATATGTAAGGGCATATCAATAAACTGTTTTACTCATTTCCCTTCCAAACATATACACTGAAACGAAGTTCTAAGTGGCCACTTTTCAACTTCATTTTTTCGGACTTAGCGCTTATGATAATGAAATGAATTTTTTGCCCAAATATGTGCCTTTCAATGGACTAAAATTAAGTGGTGCTTTGGAAGAGTTTTCTATCACTTCACAATTTTGGGCTCAAAAATGCAAAAATCTAATTTTTGAAGAAAATAAGCGTTTTGAGTGCATTTTTTTCAAATTGAAGTACAGGTGATTTCAAATCCGCCTAGCTGACTAATAAAAACACCACACCCCTGAACTTTTGCTTATGTACGATTTTTTATGAATTATAAAAAAAACAAAAAACATTTCCCTCATTTTCCAATATTATCAAAACAAATCAACTGCACATACTAAAATCATTGTATGCGTTTTATTTTATGTAAACATGTTCGACCAAACTCAATACAGCTTGATCAGCCCATTTTTTAACATTTATTCCTCCAAGACAAGTGTCCACTTCCGGTTTTAACGTGAAACTTCAAAAGGTCCTTTAAATTGCATATTACAAAAATATTTTTGATTTTTTAAATAAAACAGTGAAGCCTATTCATAATGAATTATCGCTGAAAATTTCAATGCCATGCCACAGAAAATAAAGGGTACAGAGCAATGCAAAGTTGATATGCAAATTGCATGGTTAAAGCTAAAACTCTTCGATTAAGATGCTGATAGTGGCTGCCTTCATGTTAACGTAGAAGAGAAATGGAGAGTTCAATTGTCACAAAACTTTTGATTCTTTTCATCTGATATCACAGCTTTCAAACTAATTAAAATATAAATGGATAACATAGCTCAGGAATATTTTATATCACAGTAAAAAGTGTGACTTTTTGAAATGGAGGTAACTTTACTCTGACTTCGTCTGTGCAAGATATACCAGTCATATTGAAATGGCATAATTTTCAGAGTCTCGAAAAAACCTTAAATTTGTTTATGGAATTAAAATTTGTAAGAGCGATGTTTACTTTCTGAACAGGCGCAAAAAATGTGTAGGTGGCCACTTATAACTTCGTTTCAGTGTATTGGTATGCTTTAAAATGTTTCCATGGAACTTTTCTTTAAAATACCCAGAATATACGTTTTTACAAGAAATGATATTACATTATCTTTTGGATATATAATACTGGATGGCTTACTCCTTTAGTTCGAACAACGGATAACTCGAAGGTATCTCTGGTCCTGATAACTTTTAACGAAGTTAATTGGACTTTATATTTCCATTTTATCATATGACGTTGCGTCTGGGAGTGATATAACGCCATGCATTAAATTTGATAAACCACAAGTGGTTTTACAGATTCTGGTAACGTTTTAAAATGACGTCCATAACAATAATGCGTACATAATGACGAAATTTATTTTTTAAAGCCAAAAATGAGATTTCAAAGTAATCTTAATGTCATATGATAAATAGAACCTAACATAAGTGCTCCTGTATTATTGAATACATTACACTTGTTGCGATAAAGCGAAATGTTTCAGCACTTATTCTAACTTTAGTTTGCATGATGATACATAGGTAAAATCATCATTTTAGGAAAAAAATGCACGACCCGCAGGTGTGAACTATAAACACTGTATGAGACGGTCTGTCCACCCAATACCAGTTAGTAATAATGCTCATATTAGTTGAACCGCATGGTATATTTTGATCAAACTTTGCATACGTATGCATAAGGTAAAAAATAAGGAAGAAGCAAAGATCAGGAATCCATATAATCAAATACCACACCTGATCCAGGACACCATATGTGAAAGTGACAAAAACACAAGAAAACATAACATACAAGAGAGCCAAGAGGTCAGCTCTTTCCTAGGAGGTGTCCACAAGGCTGCAACTTGTCAACATTCGTCTAACCACTCTTTTTTGTTGGACGCGGCTTTGCTGAGCATCAGTCCGGCCAGCCATGGTCAGTTAGTAAAAATGCTCCAAACTCTTGCACCACATGGTATATTTGGATCAAATTGCATACTTATATGTTTAAACATTGTCCAGCCACTGGTATGCAAATTCGTGACATGGCTGCTGGGAGAATTTAAAACGCAAATAACATTTCTATGGCAAAAGTTCAAAAAATATTTTTGGTAAATAACAGCATTTCAAAGTGAGAAAGACGCCAAAGATCAGGAAATAATACAATCAAGTGCAACGCCTGACCCAGGATACCTCATGGGAAATTGACAAAATCACAATAAGACATCACAAACAAGAGCCAAGAGGTCAACCCTTACCTGAGCAGGTGACCACAAGGCAGCCATGAACAGACGCAAAAGCATGACAAACACAAGACATAAATAACACAAATGATCCACAAAACATGTACCGCCTTGGAACGGTCAGTATAACGAAACATCATTTTTCTGTATAAATTTAAAATAAGCACATGCAGATTTAGATATGGATATATCATCAAATGAGTCATACCATTTTTGTTTATAAACAAAGACAAAAGTGTGATGATGTTATGAGGAAAGTCTATTTTCGAAATTTCCGTTTTTCTGATTAACTGTCAAAATTTGACATAAAAACTCGCTTTTAATTCTGTTAAGTTTGTTATAGATACTTCAATGAAAACATGTAGTCATGTATGGTAGATGTACCAGTATTCGTGGTAGCTCCAGAAATCATCGTATGACAGAAAAAAAAACACCATTTATCAACTCCTAGAAATTGAGCAATTAAATTTCATCAATTACCAAAACAATGAATTAAATTTGCTCGCTGTGTAATAAATATCCAGCGATGTGACGTCACCAATGACGTCATTATGACGTAATTATCTTTGAACGTGACAGTCGCCATTCTACGAATGTCAGAAAGCTAACAATGGCAACAGGCAGCATAAATTTATCGTCACATGAACAAATCGAAAGGTTGTTTCGGTAAAAATTGACCAACAACCCAATAGATTAGAATAAAACTATAATTCGGTGGCATTTTAATGACAAAAAAATTGGCAACTGATTATATAAACCTAGATTTGCGATGGGTACCACGAAAACTGGCGCTTGTTTGGAAAGTGACCCAGCCCTGAATCAATCTGGATTTAACCTGTCAGCATATCAATGGTGAGTTATGATTATCAAATATAGCGAAGATATGTATGTCCAAATATTTTTTATAAAAAAATTAATTATATATCATAACTAGATTTATACTTTGAAACGTTGATACGTTAATACCACGAAAACTAGGACAACCAGCATATGACATAAATATTCTTGATTGATATAGTTCACTGTGGTATTAAGATTAGTATAGAATTAATTCACAGTTAAAATCTAAGTTATTATTTATAAAGCATCTACCTGTTAGTTTTACTGTTGAGCTTGGTTTAGTTGTTGTGCTAGGTAGATCTATAAATAAACAGAAATACTTGCAATTTCCAAAAATAAGGTCACATTTTGCAAATATGCATCTAAATACATGTAATACCAATATAAACTCATGTATTCATCAAGCTGATCATCGTATGTATTGGGTTCTTAATTAGACGACATTGCCTCTCCAAAGTATCTGAACCATTCTTGTGTATTTGACTATCGTATATATTGGGTTCTTAGACGGCATTGCCTCTCCAAAGTATCTGAACCATTCTTGTGTATTTGACTATCGTATATATTGTGTTCTTAGACGGCATTGCCTCTCCAAAGTATCTGAACCATTCTTAGGCATTGCCTCTCCAAAGTATCTGAACCATTCTTGTGTATTTGACGATCATATCTATTGTGTTCTTAGACGGCATTGCCTCTCCAAAGTATCTGAACCATTCTTGTGTATTTGAACATTGTATGTAATGGGTCCTTAGATGGCGTTGCCTCTCCAAAGTATCTGAAATATTCTTGTGTATTTGACCATGTATCTCCAAAGTATCTGAATGATTCTTGTGAAATTACGTTGTAAGGTAAGCACGTTTCTCTGTCGTCTAACAAATACGGATTACATTTTTTCTTTAATGATGTTCATTAAATCTGACTCCAGATTTCCCTTTTAACGTCATTTAAGTTACGAACGTATGATGACGTTAGGATGGAGAGACTTCAATAATGATTCGTGGTGTGTTTTCCATATAAATGCGTGAAAACGCAAGTGATTATGGCCAGGTTGCCACAATCACAGATTACAGACCAACCCATGGCACCACGAGGAACGGACTTATAATACACAATGACACACATACATATACAAATAAAAACTTTTTAATGTATTAACTACATCATCATAAATACTTACTCTGGTATGCCCTGTCGCAGAAGAGTTTTTCAAGTTAACATTATATTATAATATTTAACGATTACCTTTGAGTGTCTGCCATAGAATTCAGTAAAAAAAAAGATTGTAAATTTTATGGTATCGATAGCCTTGTTCAAGTAACTCAGCAGTCATATATGTATTTCCATTAAACATGTAAAGTTGTTCACTATTATCAGAACAAGCACTCACAAAACGATTTAGTTATGCAAAAGATACACCATACGACTAGAAGAAGAGCAACATTATCATCCAGGAAAGAGAAAATTTCCAGAATTTCATAAGTTTCATATTATTATCAAGTTCCTGAGTTAAGTGGCTGTAACAATTAAATCAAGGATAAAATATATATTAGAAAATTGTCCAGTATAATTTTGATCAGCAGTTGATAAGTACATTTCGTGAACATTCCATAGGCTTATAGAGAATACTGGGTGAGCGTCTTTTGTTATCAAGTTTACCAGGCAAGGCTTTGAGAACGCTTGTTGACATCACGAGGCTCGCCGAGCGATTTAACATGTGTTCTCTAAGCCCAGCCTGGTAAACTTGATATCAAAAGACCCGGATCTGGTATCTTATTTAACAGTTTACCCACTGCATTGATTCACTCTTCAAACTAGTGATTATGACGTATTTTCGATTTCTGTGTTGAATCAGCGTCATTAGCGACGTCATTCAAAAAGTGCGACGCCATCATGACCTGATAAAGACACATGCCGTGAGATAGACCAAGTTTAGCAATGCAGTTTACATGAATGGTAGCTGAAAAAACGTTTTCAATAAAGCTGAAATTATACAGTCAAATATCCTCAGTTGCAGAGTTTTTACTTTGATTTAACAGTAGTTAGCAACGCAGCAGCAGTCACTGAATAATATATCCCCCAAAATTGATGACTTGAAGTATTATCTATCAAATTATACGTTCTTGGTGTAAACGTATGTTTAGATAGGAAATATAAAACAAATCAACAACATCCCCTATTCTCTGAATCAATGCATCACAAATAAGATCTGAATTAGAGAGTATTTCGAACTAATGCAGTTCAAATGATAGAATTTTGAACGAATAAAATAATATTACCTACCACCCACTATGAGTCGTACTGTTTGTTGACCAAAACCTGGGTAAAAACACTGGTAGTCGCCACGATCATAATGTCGTGTGTTGTTGATAATAAGGTCACCATTTGCTGCTATCCCCATTCTGTTTCTGAAAGGACTTGCGGGACTAAGAAAAGCAAAGTCATGGCTATTAATAAATCCTCCAGATGGCGATGTCCATCTAGGTATGTGTACGGTGATGGTGCACTTAAGTGTGGCTTGTTCACCTTCTCTGACGTTTATAACTGGAAGACAAACAATAACATTTGGTCCATACCATTTAATGTTGGTACTTATCGCACACGAACAGACGCCATTAATAAAAGCGCATGCTGACCCATCCAGTGGGGTCAGTGTTTATAATTGAGCTGCGTTAGTTAAATAATCAAACACTATTAAAAATTAATCAGTGCATGCACAGCAATCATATTCATCAAATGGAAGAAGCTGATTTATTAAACTCTTCAAACTACCAAAACATTTGTGTACACAGAAAATGATGACGTATTTAATACCGTCACCCTAGTGAAGCTGGTCTAATGCTCAGTTTTTCGAAGAGCCATCAAAGTAAGAAAGGTATCAAAGATCAGGAATCGATACAATCAAGTACCATACCTTACACAGGATACCACAAGGGAAAGTGATAAAAACACAATTAAACATCACAAAAGAGAGCCAAGAGATTAGCCCTTTCCCAGCAGGTGACACAAGGCAGCAATGAACAGACGCGAAAGCATGACAAACACACGAAGACATTAAATAACACAAATGATCCACAAAAGAAGTACCGCCTTGGAACAGTCAGTAAAATAGATTACTTGAGGGCGTAAAGAAGGCAACGATCAGTATTCGATTCAATCAAGTACCACAACTGACACAGGACACCACATGGGAAAGCTGGGAAAGCGACAAAACACAAGAAAAGCTTTTTCCTGGGTTAAATGGGTTATTCTAACACACCTCGCCTATAGTGCCAATGCTAAAAAAATGTGATATATCAAACAAAACTTAACAGCTTAGAAAGCGCGAGGAAAGTGCGTGCCAGCTGACGTCATTTGCTGCTGGAAAATGACTTCCTTCATGGCGTTAGACGTTACAAATACACGTAAACGAATGCGACGTAGTCTAAGTATTGGTGGGAGTACTTCAGTGCAATGGCGGAAAGTTGGAAGAAGCTGAAGACTTCAAATGTGTTTCGTTGTTTATTGTGTGTTATAATTGAAATAGATCAGTTTTAGTGCATGAATTGTTGAGTAATAATTCACTGTTTGTTGGTCAGTTGTGCGAAGATAAATCTCGCGCTTTGCGCTCGTGATTTGATCTTCTTTACAACTGACCTCAAAACAGTGAATTATTACACAACAATTCACTCTTAGAGCAGGCTTCGATGTTATAAAACTTGAGTTCATTCTCAGACTCAAAATAAAGCGCAATGATTGACTGCTTGCGGACACGTGTCCGCAAGCAGCCAATCATTGCACTTTATTTTGAGTTGGAGACTGAGTTAATGAACAAAGAGTAAATGATAACCATGAGATGAAAATCATTATAAAAAGATTGGCTATAACATTAATGTATTACAGCAGACTGCATGCTTGCTGCTAAACTCAATCACGGTTGGCAACTTTGCTTTTCTCTTTAATTGCACACTAGTGGGTCAAACTTCAGACTCTATGACGGTCCGACTTAAAGACTTTGCTCCGGTATTCGTTTTTGTTAACTGTTGAGTCCTTATCTTTGCTTAATCTCCTTTTAATAGCTTGATTATATGTTCTAGGAGATGATGCGTTGATAAATTAGGGGTCTTTCATGCCAGTAAAATATCTATATGTCTTGATCCACATCTGAATTAAGGATGAGGTTTGCGCCGTGAAACTGGTTTAAGGCCACCAGTAAAATATTTACTGACTGTTCCAAGGCGGTACTTCTTTTGTGGATATTTTATGTTTTTTTTGTATTGTGTTTGTTATGCCTTTGTGCGCGTGTGTTTATTTGTGCCTTGTGGTCACCTGCTGGGAAAGGGCTGACCTCTTGGTTCTCTTTGTTGTATCTAACTGGAAAGGGCTGACCTCTTTGCTCGTGTTTGCGATGTTTAATTGTCCAGGGTCAGGTGTGGTACTTAAATGTATCAATTCTTAAAGCTGCATAATCTGAAACTTTTGATCTTCTAATTTTAAAAATAAAGATTCTATTTTATAAGAATGCAGTAAAAATACTCAAATTCATGTAAACATTTTACCATTTTCGTAAATCTTAACAAATTACGACTATCAAAACACCAGCATTTATGTTAAAAATCAACTGTCTTGAATTATTGGATCGACGTAAATAATTACCAATAAGAGAAAAACACCTATTGTAGTAAGATAATTTGCTTTTCCTTGCAGTTTTCAGCTGTACTGAACATATTTATTGTGAAAACAAGTGATTTAAAAAGAAAATATTTTTTTTCGAAAAGTTTTCATGGTTACAGACCTAGTCTCTTTAATCTTTATCGTCATTCTAACTTAACATAATACATAATAAGCTTAAAGCTGTTTGTAAGATCCTAAATATATTGACAATGTATATCTGTCTACATGCTCATTATCTGACTAAATTATTGTTTAAACCAACCCATTTAAGCCAAATGGATTTGTTCACTCTGGATTGGACAAGTCCATTTCCGTTTAAAGGGTTGTCAATTGTATGTTTCACTTTTGTTCTAAATTTGAAATAACATTATATAAGCAAACAGTGGAGACTCTGATCAGACGCTGCATTCTGTGGTGTCTGATCTAGGTCTGCACTGTTTGTCTATGGCCCACAAAACGGACGCTGGGCTTGAATAGGTAACTGAATCATTCCATCGGGCTTGGGATGGTACTTTCACATATATATTTCCATATTTACTCAGTCGCTGAAGTTTGATTTCTTTCTTTATAGCAACCAGTGCAGAACGGATGAAAGTCGGCGTCTTATGGCATTTATCAGGTTAGTCTTCACTGTTTGTAAAAAAGTTCTCATTTAGGGAATTCCAGTACACAAGGGGATAGTTGCATCCACATACGTACCCACTCCAGAAAACAGGAAGCCTTGACTTAAACCAACTGTAAGTCCTGAAATAACAAAGGTAACTATAAAATACTGCCAAACGTCATCACTTAACACAGGCGAAAAAAATGGATAAAGAATCAAATGCTACACAACGTAATTACATAGGTCCAGATAAGGACATTTTATTTGCGTAAAATTTTAATTATTTTCTTACCCATTAATTTAAACATGTGTTTTGGGTGCTCAAAAGAACCGTCTCATTGAGACGGTTCTTTTGAGTACCCACAACATATGTTTTGGATGAGAAATAAAGAAACTAATTTTCCAATACGCACTCTTATCTGGAGGCCTGAGTAAAGCCACATATATACATTAAGTGTTGAAACAGACAGTAAAATTATAAAAAAGATATTTTATTCGAATTCGAGATCTTCTTTCTTATTATCATGCAAAAAAGCAAATTAACCTTATAAGATAGGCGGTGTTTTGCTCTTCACACAAGCATTCTGTTCACATCATAAATCCTTGATGTTTTTGAAATATTTAAATACAGGCACATGTTTAATCAACTTAATTTTGTATATGCTTTGTGGGCACATGTATAATTAATTTGAAGTTTATAGAACAAGCAAGTTGGTGTGGCTGTTGATATATTATTTGATGTACGTCCCATTGTTCGTGCGAGTTCTGTGCTTGTCTCTGTTTTGTTACGAATTATTTTTTGTACATTCTAATCTAGCAATCATCTTGAAGAGGAAGCGAAAGCTGGTTGCTTTGCTATTATCATCTTACAGATGTTTTGTTACTGTAAATGTTCTGAGGCTCTTCCTCATGGTACCTTGGGTTGGTCTGCAGTGTGTGATTGTGTTTTTTTTTTATCATACCCTTTTTAAGTATGAGTAGTAAATGCCTCATTTGCAGAGCACAGATCAACCATCGCAACGTGAGTAAACACAGACACCCACTCGACAGCAATTACACACAATAAGGCAACCAGCTATCTATTCCTCAGCAAGATTATTGCAAAAGAATCAACAATAAAACACCACCACAAAACCAGGACCAAACACAAAAAACGCTCACGCATTGGGAGCAACAATAAACAATGGATCAACAACAAAAGAATGACTACGGTACCTTAACCCATTAAAGCCGAATAAACTGTCTTATAATATCTCTAGGAGTCTATTTCAGATTTTAGGGTTGTTGTGTGGTATTTTTTTATCAAAATTTTAAAGAAACTTTTGTAAGTAAACAGTGGAGAACCTGATCAGACGCCGCGTTTTGCGGCGTCTGATCTGATTTTGCACTGTTTGCTGATGTCCAACAAAAAGTATGCTAGGCTTATATGGGTTTAAACGGACAGCAGCCAATGACATCAGGTTGGATGTGATGGAGGGTGGCTTAAATATATTATACCAGCCAAATCTAAGATGGTTTCCGTTTGTATGTACTACGACTGTCATGTTACAGACTTTCACTGAATATATTATGCATTGGTACAATGCATAATGTATTCAATGATAGTCCGTAACACTTTCTTGTCCGCTCCATATCTCCTGAGCCCTCTGAAAGTTTTCCATTAAACTTCACTTAATTAATCCTCTCAGTGAGACGGTGTACTAAGCCTACGACTCAGCTACGCATACTCAAGGTCAACACCAAACTTCAAGGTCATGGGATTTACTCTTCACTTTCCATTCATCATCAGATCTTTGAAATACTTTCATGTAACTTAACTCAAATGTTCCTCTTGGTGAGACTTAGCCAATGATTCAACCACTTTGACCCAGTCGTTCTTCGGCGGGGAATTGAGATGTCCTTCAGACTGATTTTTGTATCCATCTCGTATATAGACCCATAACCCAGTTCATTAGACTGCCTTTTGTATCCATTTACAATGGCATTATAAAGACCCCTAAACCAGTCAATCAGACTGCCTTCTTGTACCCATTTACAATGGCATTATATAGACCCCCTAAACTGGTCCATCAGACTGCCTTCTTGTACCCATTTACAATGGCATTATATAGACCACTAAACCGGTCCATCAGACTGCCTTCTTGTACCCATTTACAATGGCATTATATAGACCCCTAAACCGGTCCATCAGACTGCCTTCTTGTACCCATTTACAATGGTATTATATAGACTCCTAAACCGGTCCATCAGACTGCCTTCTTGTACCCATTTACAATGGCATTATATAGACCCCTAAACCAGTCCATCAGACTGCCTTCTTGTACCCATTTACAATGGCATTATATAGGTCCATCAGACTGCCGTCTTGTACCCATTTACAATGGCATTATATAGACCCCTAAACCGGTCCATCAGACGGCCTTCTTGTACCCATTTACAATGGCATTATATAGACTCCTAAACCGGTCCATCAGACTGCCTTCTTGTACCCATTTACAATGGCATTATATAGACTCCTTAACCGGTCCATCAGACTGCCTTCTTGTACCTATTTACAATGGCATTATATAGACCCCTAAACCAGTCCATCAGACTGCCATCTTGTACCCATTTACAATGGCATTATATAGACCCCTAAACCGGTCCATCAGACTGCCTTCTTGTAACCATTTACAATGGCATTATATAGACCCCTAAACCGGTCCATCAGATTGCCTTCTTGTACCCATTAACAATGGCATTATATAGACTCCTAAACCGGTCCATCAGACTGCCTTCTTGTACCCATTTACAATGGCATTATATAGACCCCCTAAACTGGTCCATCAGATTGCCTTCTTGTACCCATTTACAATGGCATTATATAGACTCCTAAACCGGTCCATCAGACTGCCTTCTTGTACCCATTTACAGTTGCATTATGTAGACTCCTAAACCGGTCTATCAGACTGCCTTCTTGTACCCATTTACAATGGCATTATATAGACCCCCTAAACCGGTCAATCAGACTGCCTTCTTGTACCCATTTACAATGGCATTATATAGACCCCTTAACCGGTCCATCAGACTGCCTTCTTGTACCCATTTACAATGGCATTTTATAGACTCCTAAACCGGTCCATCAGAGGCCTTCTTGTACCCATTTACAATGGCATTATATAGACCCCTTAACCGGTCCATCAGACTGCCTTCTTGTACCCATTTACAATGGCATTATACAGACCCCCTAAACCGGTCCATCAGACTGCCTTCTTGTACCCATTTACAATGGCATTATATAGACCCCTAAACCGGTCCATCAGACTGCCTTCTTGTACCCATTAACAATGGCATTATATAGGCCCCCTAAACCGGTCAATCAGACTGCCTTCTTGTACCCATTTACAATGGCATTATATAGACCCCCTAAACCGGTCCATCAGACTGCCTTCTTGTACCCATTTACAATGGCATTATATAGACCCCCTAAACTGGTCCATCAGACTGCCTTCTTGTACCCATTTACAATGGCATTATATAGACTCCTAAACCCGTCCATCAGACTGCCTTCCTGTACCCATTTACAATGGCATTATATAGACCCCTAAACCTGTCCATCAGACTGCCTTCTTGTACCCATTTACAATTGCATTATATAGACCCCCTAAACCGGTCCATCAGACTGCCTTCTTGTACCCATTTACAGTGGCCTTATATAGACCCCCTAAACCGGACCATCAGACGGCTTTTATTGTATCCATTTACAATGACATGTATGGACCCCTAAACCCTAAGGTCCTCGACTTAATATGATATATTTATTTAGTTAGGGACACTGGATGTCATGTTGTTAGTAAACGAAGAACAAAAAATCATTGCCAATTATACATAAACCTAGCATGTTGCTCTTAAAATTTGGACGGAATGAAAAGGAGACTGTTCGAGGGTCTTCAAACCTGTGATCTTTTAAGATGTGTAATGGACAATATCATCATTTTTCATCAATCTGAATGAGAAAATAGTAGTACATGTATATGAAGGTCTAAAGAAAGAGCAAAAATTGCGATTTGAACGCAAATTTCCAAATTAATAACTTTCAGCGATACATTTGACAATTATTACACTATCACAAACCACGTATTTAAAGCAAACGATATGTCGAGCACGTAGTTAGTGGTTTGTATAAAATAAATGACAATAGTCGTATGTATTGTTGTCATTTGGAGTGCATATGTAGATGACTTCAACAATTAACACACAAGATAATAATATGCTAGGTAAATTACATGTATTTTGCTATATGTGGAATTTTTTCTTTAAAAAAAGTATCTCAGGAATACCACCAGATCAGCACAGGCTTTTTGCAACTTTAGGTTATCATCTGGTGACAACAACACAACTAGCGGGGAAAGATTAAAAGCATATGTCTATTTGAAGTAGCAGGCCCCTGGGCAGAAATTTCTTCTTGTCAACTAGAGGGCTTTACGTACATAAATGTGAATATTTTTTATTTAAGCAGTGAAATACAATCAGAAAAAAACAATCACAGTTTTTTGTGGCCGATAATCAAACTATCAAGGAGTTTTGGTGATAAACATGAACATCTCCAACAGTGAAAATTCATCAGAAAACAGCAACAGTTTTCTATGGCCGATAATTAAGCTTTATCAGTCACCCCTTATATTAACTGAATTGTTTGAACATGACCTAATAGACGTTTCCTATCTCACGGCATGTTACCTTTATCAGGTCATGATGACGCTGCACTTTTTGAATGACGTCACCAATGACGCTGAATCAACACAGAAATCAAAAATTACGTCATAATCGCTAGTTATGAAGAGTGTTTAACAATGGGTAAACTGATAAATAGAATACCAGGTTTGCGTATTTTGATATCAAGTTTACCAGACTCGGCTTTGAGAACGCATGTTGAATCGCTCGGCAAGCCTCGCGATGTCAACAAGCGTTCTCAACGCCTTGCCTGGTAAACTTGATATCAAAAGACACTCACCTAGTATTCTCTATATCTCGGCATGCCTCGCGATGTCAACAAGCGTTCTCAAAGCCTTGCCTGGTAAACTTGATATAAAAAGGCACTCACCTAGTATTCTCTATATCTCGGCAAGCCTCGCGATGTCAACAAGCGTTCTCAAAGCCTTGCCTGGTAAACTTGATATAAAAAGACACTCACCTAGTATTCTCTATATCTCGGCAAGCCTCGCGATGTCAACAAGCGTTCTCAAAGCCTTGCCTGGTAAACTTGATATCAAAAGACACTCACCTAGTATTCTCTATATCTCGGCTTGCCTCGCGACGTCAACAAGCGTTCTCAAAGCCTTGCCTGGTAAACTTGATATAAAAAGACACTCACCTAGTATTCTCTATATCTCGGCAAGCCTCGCGATGTCAACAAGCGTTCTCAAAGCCTTGCCTGGTAAACTTGATATCAAAAGACACTCACCTAGTATTCTCTATATCTCGGCAAGCCTCGCGATGTCAACAAGCGTTCTAAAAGCCTTGCCTGGTAAACTTGATATCAAAAGACACTCACCTAGTATTCTCTATATCTCGGCAAGCCTCGCGATGTCAACAAGCGTTCTCAAATCCTTGCCTGGTAAACTTGATATCAAAAGACACTCACCTAGTATTTTCTCTATCTCGGCAAGCCTCGCGATGTCAACAAGCGTTCTCAAAGCCTTGCCTGGTAAACTTGATATCAAAAGACACTCACCTAATATTCTTTATATCTCGGCTTGCCTCGCGATGTCAACAAGCGTTCTCAAAGCCTTGCCTGGTAAACTTGATATAAAAAGACACTCACCTAGTATTCTCTATATCTCGGCAAGCCTCGCGATGTCAACAAGCGTTCTCAAAGCCTTGCCTGGTAAACTTGATATCAAAAGACACTCACCTAGTATTCTCTATATCTCGGCAAGTCTCGCGATGTCAACAAGCGTTCTCAAAGCCAAACAAATAAACAAACAACTAGAGAACATGTATAAAGAATGCAAGAATATTACTGCCCATGAGTTTCCGTCATAAACGTGAAAATCATAAAACAGTCACAGTTTTCTATGGCAGATAATAACTGAGAGACTTTAAAAACTCACCACTTATATTTTATTAAAATTTCAACACTTCTATAATTAATTCAAACCAACACGTTTTGGTAAATGTTGCCTGGTCATTTGGCGATTTGTTGATAATGAAATTTGAATACATGTGATGCCTAACATGCGCATGTGGAATGCTTTAAACACCACATCTTCTATTTCAAAAGTCACGCTACCGCGTATGTCTTCCCATAGTCCAACATTTAATGCGACGTCATTTGCCAAATGGTGACTCTAAATTATCTGCAACGACCAAGTTTGAATAGGCCTGAGCTCTCCCAAATACTGTAAATTTGGAAATTTTCGCGAGGGTTTTATTTATGCGAAAAAATAATATCCTCGCAAAATGCCAAAACCACTCTGTCGTCTCCCGATATATATAAATCATGCCCTAGTCGCGACTTTTTAGTCTCGCATATACACGGGTGGTAAACCTAGGAACTACTACGAAATTGTGTTAACGTAATTTTGTCAGCGTCCCCTCTAGCCCAAAATTTTGTTTGAAAAGCTTTTTTTCTTTCTTTAGATTCGTGTTTCCCCACTGAGCATCGGACCAACTTTCCCCAAAGTCCGAAGGATTTTAGCCCATATCTGTCAAATTAAATGGAATTTGATAACGTTTGACGATGGAAGTGATAAAAAGACCCTAAATAAACATTCCTACACAGAAAAAAAATCTGAGCATTTACTCGTAATCGATTCATGCCTTGTTCGTCCTGTGTGGTAGTTTCCAGCTCATCGTGGTAGTTAAAATGCTATCATGGTAGTTTCCAAGACTTTGTCGGATACGATTTTAAAGTGTTAAAAAACATTATAGTGGTTGTTTGTTTCGCATGATAACCATCGAACTCGTCAATTAATTACCACGGTAAACAAATAAATCACATTTCAACACCATGAAGAAGCTAAGCTGTGGACTCAAGAGATTCAATGTGATGCTTGACAGGTGGAGATCATGCCCTAGACTGCCAAACAACACCTCTGGAAATCTAAAGCAAAAGAAGGTCATCAGTTGAGCCGTGGTGGACCAAGCAACAGACAAAAAAAAATGATATAAAAAATTGCGTCACTCGCTACGTTATTCCATGTTCAACTTTAAGATAAAATGGCAGGCTAAGACTACTGGCCCAAAGAATCATTAGTACTTGCGCTTCAGAAAAAGGGAAATATCCTGGGGTTGGGACACTTTTTATATACATGTGAGTGCGACGATGAACGGGCATGTTATTTGATAATTGAAAAGCATGTTTATTCAAAAACAAAATATGTGAATATCCCTTCTTTTCATTCTTCTCATCATTTCAATAGCCCACTAAAATTAAAATTCAGGCAGTCGACATTTGTTATCTGACAAAAGGTTGTTTGAAAAGGTCTTTGTATGAATAAGAGGGGTAGTCAAGGTTCAGCCCGCACACCCTGTCTTTATAAAAATGAAGTAGCCCCTGAATAGTGAACATCTGCTGATGAGAACTACTACTAAATTCCTACAAAGTCTTGGAAACTACCAAGATAACATTTTAACTACCACGATGAACTGGAAACTACCACACAGGACGAACAAGGCATGAATCGATTACGAGTAAATGCTCAAATTTTTTTTCTGTGTAGGAATGTTTATTTAGGGTCTCTTTATCATTTCCATCGTCAAACGATATCAAATTCCATTTAATTTGACAATTATGGGCTAAAATCCTTCGAACTTTGGGGAAAGTTGGTCCGATGCTCAGTGGGGAAACACGAATCTAAAGAAAGAAAAAAGCTTTTCAACAAAATTTTGGGCTAGAGGGGACGCTGAGACATATTTACACGGAACCACATTGTCGGATTATACCATTGTTCGTTCTTAGTTGTAAAATAAACCAAAAATGAAAGTGACACCAACCTTTCTTTATCCAGCTTTCGGCCTGGAAACTACCACGACGTGTCCCGGATGTGGCTTGGGAACAAAATTACGTTAACACAATTTCGTGGTAGTTCCTAGGTTTACCACCCGTGATATATGTTTTAACGCTATTCGCGAAGATAAAATTATTGCGAAAATTTCTGGATTTACAGTAGAGCATCTTTGGGATGAGCTCGCTCGTATTGTGTACAGTTTGGATCATCCAACCAACGTGAAGCACTCAACGCAAAGCTGACCTCAGGCTACCATTAGAATACGCATAGAGTCGATGAGAAGTTTCGAGGCTTTTGAAATAGAGTGTATGGTGTTTTAAACATTTCGCATACGCTCAATAGACATCTGATGTCATCGATTTTTTTCAGTGATTGCTTACTGAGTTATGGCTTAGGACAGAACAATTTATTGACATTAAAGCAATCAAAGGGCAATAACTCTTTTACGTCTAAAACATCCCGACGAAACTTCATGTGAATCATCACACCATGATTGCCATATTTACTTAACAACTAAAAAACCTGACACATACTGTGTGTCAATTTTTGGTAGTAAATGAATATGATGCATACTTGCTTTTCTGTGCGTAAAGATGAACTAACTTAATTGTAGACTTAGATGTACTGAGATTATGCAATGTATTATCACAGAGTCACACCGACGATGAAGACAATCAGAGCTAAAGGAGTTCTCGAATTATGCCACGACAGGCCTAGCCGAAGACAAGCATTATGCACCAACCCGCCGATAAAAGTTTAAGGACCGGGACTTCATACAGTCGGTGGCCCTGGCCCACCGTCATGCAATTTAAGAGGTAACAATCACTATAAACCACGATTCGGTTTTAAAACAGACAGACAGACTGTCGCATAAAAGCTACGTTATATCCCACGCTTTTGTAACGTTTGGTTATCGTTTTAATTGATCAGTAAAAATATAAGGATCGTTTGAATTAATAACTAAATGATCATAAATAATGGAAATTGGCTCAGGCAGTTGATGAGGAGAAGAAATTATGCCCGGTTTAAATAAGCAGATAATAGCTTGTTTGTTTGTTTGATTTGATTCTTTACGTCCCGTCAACAATCTTTCAGTTATAAACGGACGGATCTTCCTGGGTTCAACCAGTACTAAGCTAGGATTAATGTTCTTGCTCAATGACACAACGCAGCGACGCCGGTGAGGCTCGAACCCGCGGCCCTTCGGTCTCGAGTCAGCCCTCTACCACTGAGCCACCGCGCTCCCGCAGATAAGAGTAGTGGTGAGGCTCGACCCGCGGCCCTTCGGTCTCGAGTCAAGCACTCTATCACTGGGCCACTGCGCTCCCACAGTTAAAAGTAATGTGAGTAAATATAATATACGTACCATTCAAAATAATAAAAAACATAATATTTTCTGTTTCAAATGCCATTGTTCATACAATACAACACTTGAAATAAAAATAGATTTGGAGATACTTTGCCTGGAAATTAATCTTTAAACATGATAGTAAACTCCTTGACATAAATAAGATATATAGGCCAGTGTTGTGATAAAAATGAGAAAGCGGTGACACCATTGAACATTTCAAGGTGCGATAGACTAAAACACACAGTAATACCTCGCTAATGCTTGATTAATAAATGCTTTAGCAGTGTGTGATTGATGCTGGCTAAACATATACATATATCATAATTTGGCCTCGACGCGTGAAAACCTGTCTTCTGGGATTTGCGAATAATAAAGGCGCATCCGCGCAGACTGATCAGCGCATTTGTTATTTTCTTATTGGAAAGTATCATATCTAACCTTGCTAAAAACGAAATTTCACTATTCTAGCTAGCCTCTGTAGCTGAGGAGGCTGGTTTGAATCTGGCTTTGTAGGAAACCCCGAAGACAGGTTTTCTCGCGACGAGGTTCATAGGTGATGAGGAGTTCAATTGATTAGGTTTGGTGATTTTGACCGACTTTTCATGAACACTAGTCTATGATGATTGAAGACTACTGTAGAACACTTAATACTTGCGGCACCAAACTTTAACGATTTCAAAACACTGGCATATTGGCGTAGTTTTATTTTGGTGGTATCTCAATTTAATGCCCTTTAAAATGAGTATCTATTCTAATACGAGCTCCTCCCCATATTCGAAATTGTCGCCATAATATCCTCCATAATTTGCTCAGACAGTTCATCTCCTCCGTTGAGTTAACTGACTGTAACGCATAAACATACATGTACTTGATACCTGTTAAAGGAGGTATTATTTTCATTTTTGTTCGCAATGTTTCAGAACAAAGTAAGAAAAGCTGCAAAGATCAGGAATCAGTACAACCAAGTACAACACCTGACTCAGGATTACACATGGGAAAATGACAAAAACACAATTAAACATCACAAACAAGGGCCAAGAGGTCAGCCCTTTCCCAGCTGGTAACCACAAGACAGCAATGAACAGACACCAAAGCATTAAAAAAACAAGACATAAATAACACAAAATGGTCCACAAAAGAAGTACGGCCTTGGAACGGTCGGTTATAATATTTAACTGGAGGGCTTAAACCAGTTTCACAGCGCCAACCTCATCCTTAATTCTGATGTGGACCAGAACTCATTTGAGAAAGTGACACATTACAAGAAAACACAACACACACGACAGCTGAGAGATCAGCACTTTTCCAGCAAGTGAGCCCTTTCCTAACATTCTTATAGAAGCTTTCAGACATACTCTCTATTTGGAAACAACTGTTACAATTTCCAGGATCGGTCCAGTATAACCAATGAAAATTGTACGCATCACGCTCTATCAGTGTCTGTTCAGCAATACTGTGCCTTTTGGCATGTTTCACAGCCAATAGTATATTGTCAACTTTCCTCGAAGGCTCATACAAATGGACCATGACTCATCCGATATGACGCCACCAAATACCTTTTTCTGATAGTTTGGGCATAAACTCTGTGACAGTAGAATGCAGGGCTTCCACTACGACAGGATCATATTATGAGTGTTTGATTGTTTGCGAAATTATTGAGAGATTAATATTGTTTTGGTTTATTCAGTCTTCCTTATTTCTTGTCCCAGAGCTCGAACGTTACATATACTGAGCGAAACTTCCAAACCGCCACTCGACATTTTCTCATATATCTTAATATATACGATACGTACATGGCTAAAATTTACACTCACTATGGAAAAATCAATTGAACAGAACCTGTCATAAATTGAAAATAACATGCTCAATTTATAGACTGTATAAAGACACCATCGCATTTCATTTTCACACAAACGCTAGAATTTGAACTCATCAATTAAAACCGAGTATTTAATTGACCTAAAGTAAAAACACCAACTTTATGGTGTTATAAATGGACATAATTGAACATTTTTGGGTTTCGCTTTTATAAAGTAGCAATTTTCAGGTAATCCACAATTTTCCTATGGAAGCCCATATGACATAAAACAACCCAAGAATGCTTTATGGAGATGGCATGCTTTTGACCACAATATTATTGGAATTTTCTGGTGCTGTAAATGGACATTATTGAACACTATCGTGTTTATTTAGTAATAAAGTAGCAATTTTCATGCAATCCAGTGCTCCTATGGAGGCCCATATGGCCTAAAAGAACACAGAAATGTGTTTCTGGTTATGAAATGTTTTGTCTACAATATTATTGAAACATCCGTCACCCATTAGACGTGTACTGCATAACAATCTCGACACTTCCGACGTTCCAATGCAGCATTTGTGCATCACCGCACCAAAGTATGGTGGACTATACAGGCCATCTTATGACATACGTTATACTCAGTTTTTGTCGATTTTTCTCGTCAAACGAGCGCAGAAATGAAAAATGACCGGCAGGTTGTGGTGTAAACGCTGGGCTCTATCAAAACATGCCAAACCTTATGATAAATTATGAATCAGTCCCAGCGAGGCCCCTATTTCGATTGAACCCACAGCCCGATCCTCTACTTTATACTCATACAACCCAAACTTTGTTATTTTTGTGATAAAATAAAGTTGTCCGATAGTTGTCTATGAAAATACGAGTAAACACAAGGCAAAAAAAAAATACTTAGCATCGTGTGCCACGTGCTAAACAGGTATTTGTACTCTATCGTTACGCATCAATGAACATCCTTATTGAATCAAACTTTGTTATGGTCAATCGGCGGATAAACGTGCCCAAATATACTGTGTTAAATATCATTTCAAAGAGTTTAATAATAAACGAGCTATATCGAAAAATGCGTTGTGTTAACTGGCGGTTTAGAAGTTTCGTTCAGTATATATACAAATGGACATTTCCATTAAAATAGAAATCTATAAAAATATAAATGATTATAATAGATTTAAGGTTTGGAAACATGGTTTATTCTTATATGTAAATTGTTAAGTCATTACCTGCATTTTTGCATAAAATGTAACATAAATAACGCTGACGAGCGTTAAACATCTCACAGATGTCTGCTATTGAGGTTTATGCATTGATACTATTGAAATATCAAATTTTGTATTTTTGTATTTTTATGTACTGCTTTGCAATGTTAGTAGGGTAACGTTCATTACAGGCCATGTCCAGAAAACACTGACCACAGAAAACACAGTAAAATATGGGTTCCTAAGACCCAAAGTCATATTCCTTACTGAAAATAGTAACCATTTTTTCTTCCTGTGGATACAATAAACTCGCAAAATAGCCCTTATGTCTAAGTTTGGCCCCTAGACTATGATGATCGATTTGGTAGCTGCAGACTCAAGACTTCTTAGCATCGTTGACTGATTCGTTACTGGGACGGTCACTCATAAACCACCTAACATGTGTGGAAAATGACATTCGTTTTCTTTCAAAACTTATTATTCAGTAGAGTTGGTTTGTTTCTGCTATTCTTAAAACGATTAAAATAGGACTCATTATTCTCTAATTAGCACAGTGTATACAGACACATGAAAACACCGTAAATGGCAAATGAAAAGGTTTGTGGGTTTCAATTATGTATATATAACGCAGCTATGGGCAGTGAACCATTTCGTATTGGTTTTATCTATGTGTCTTGATCCACATCTGAATTAAAGGTGAGGTTGGCGCGCCGTAAAACTGGTTTAAGCCCTCCAGTAAAATATTTTACTGACCGTTCCAAGGCAGTACTTCTTTTGTGGATCGTTTATGTTTTTTTCTGTCTTGCGTTTGTTATGCCTTTGTTATGCCTTTGTGCGCGTCTGTTTATATGTGCCTTGTGGTCACCTGCTGGGAAAGGGCTGACGTCTTGGCTCTCGTTTGTGGTGTCTTACTGTGAGTTTGTCACTTTCCCATTGGTATCCTGGGTCAGGTATGGTACTTGATTGTATCGATTCCTGATCTTTGCACCCTAAATTACTTTTATACATGTAAATCTCGTGGTATTTGAGTATATTGTGCATTTGCAAAATGTTTTCGGAATGTATATCACATCAATGGACGTAATGCAGTCTGCAAATTCTAAAACACTTTATTGCATTGTGTACATCACTGCCCAGGATACAGAGCCCTCTATGCAAAGCTGTATGCTGTCATTTCTACACTTATTTTAGACTGTGTGGGATCTGTATGGGTGGGTGTGGAGGGGCGGTCTGGTAATTACTTACCATTAAATTTTAGCCCATTACTCACTCTCACTAACATTTTCTCTTATAAATGCATTAAAATGAATTATATTATTATACTATTGCCATAAAGTTAAGCATATCTTTATACGATCTCGATTTTCGAAGTAATGAAAAACAATTTGAGTTTTGGGGCTTATTCGATATGTACACTTGTATTTTGGCTACCAAATTTGGATAAGTTCGATAAGGTTTATATACTACTGTCCATGAACGGGAAGCTTACGACATAGTACTATCCAGGAGTTGATATGCAATAATGAATTTATTTTGCAGTTGAATCATAAACTAGCCTTAAAATGCGTATTTTGGATAAATTTAAAAAGAAAAAGCGCACAGAATGTGTAAAATTGCCTTATAGGAACGCTGGTATGAAGCAAGATGACATTGCAAGGGTATTAAACGTGTCTCAGAGTGTTGTAAGCAGACCCTTGAAAGAACATAGAGAGAGTGGCAGTATTACAAAAAGGAAACGGTCTACATTGGTTCTTGAGTGCAAGGAATTGTTACTAAATGATTTATTGGTAGTGGTGCCTTATCTGAGGACCACCTGATACAGTTAAAGGTGGTTACTGGGCATTTGAACGCTATAAAGTACCATGACGAAATCCTGGAATCTGGGGCTAGGTCACTCTTGGACTCGCTAGATGGCCAGAACATGATGCTCAGAGATGACATTGCAAGACCTTTCTGTACTCGCATCATCAAGGAATACAAAAATAAACAGCACATTGCTAGTTTTCCACAGCCGAGCTTGTTGCCGGACTTGAACCCTATGATACACTTTGGGACAAGCTCGGTTGACGTGTTTGAAACCGGGAACTAGCCGTATCAAAACCATTGTGAATTTTGCTAGACTCTGCTGCATGAGTGGGACAGGATTTCATGTCTTGAAGAGGCATGTACCCAGTGAATTTAATGATGAAAATGTGCCAAGTTGTTATTCGACAGTGTGAAGGTTATACACAACATAAACCGGAAGTAGTGGATTATTACAAATGTATGAGCCATTTCGTGACTTTTTGCACCAGATCCTGAAAGTGAATGCTTCAAAGAGAAAGATTTGAAGAAATTACAACTATCGCGGCCTGATTGTAAAAGTTTTGCTGACTCTTGGCCTCCATGCTGTTTTCATTGAACTTTGTAAAATTTATTGGTAATTTTGTAAGGTGTTTGCAGCCTATAAACAAGTCAGAGATTCCACGGCTTTTCATTATCAAATCGCTTGTATTCTGCTTTTGTTGCTACCACAATAAATTTTTAGTATCTCTCAAAAGTTTCCGTTCTTACCGTTTCTAAAACCTAAGTGGTGTTATCAAATGGAATATGCTTAACTTTATGGCAATATTATATTTTAAAAAAGTGCTGTCTCAAGCTATATAATTATGACTTATAACAGTTTATATCCTCAGGGATTGTCCCTTCTACTGTGTTCCATCTCAGGACACCGGGGTTGGTAAAGTTCTCCTAGTTTGCCAACCTTTCAGTCATAGTTGATTTATTCGTTATTCTTTTCAAATTATTATTCGTATTGTGTGTATTTTTTCTGCTATTCTTAAAAGATGAAACTTATCCTATAATGTTGTGAGCTCATTATTATCTAATCATTAATGTTTTGCTCTTCATTCTCTAATCATCATAAAAGAAGACCAATATTCTCTAATCAATAAACTCCACCAAGACCTCGACTACGGTGTGACTAACGCACAAAAAGTGGCCCTGGATAAACAGGCCTAAAGTATGACCATGTGCATACTGGACAGGGAATGTTTCGCAGGTTACAAACACATATGATGCGACTATACTCCTAATAGAAAAAAAACTTTTCACATGTAAATGGGTACTTTGATATTACATCGAAAGCAACAAGATCATTTCAACAACAACGTTAGTCTTTACCTTCCCGAAAGTGATTCATAAACTCTTGATGTTGAACGGGCGAGGCGATTCAAAAAATGTTGTACTTAAATAAAAATGGCGACAACACAAAAGCGTCTTTATCTATATAATTATGTATACGTAACGTGTTACTAAGCTATTTTGTATCATAGGTTGCTGATAACTTATGTGTATAGAGACCACCTCGTTTAAAAAATACCTCGTTTAATTGTGAACAAAAACGACAGAGATAAGCCTATGAATCGATAAATATTGTCCAGCGTCCTTGTTCGTCGCTTCTTAAGTTGTACAACTTCACACTGGCTCCATCTCACCTTTTTAAGATGTACTGTAGTTAAGCAGACTAATTGAGCAAAGGCTGATAATCTCAAGCACCCTCGAAAAAAGATTTGCGAGAAACCCCATTTTCGATGATTGCGACAAGGTAAGGCCCAATAAAATGTGCTCAACTACAGAGAATAGTTAGACCTTTGAAATTTTGCATGTAGAATGTTTAGTTATTATACTTACCACAATGCAAAAACAAAGGCGCTGATCAGCCTGCGCAGACGCGCAGGCTGGTCTGCGCCGTTGTTGTTCGCATGTAACAGAATCAGGTTTTCTCGCGACGAGACGTATCTTATCATCAAGACAAACATGTTTTTAAAACTTTGTTTTCGATTTTTATAGTGCATGTATTTTCAACAATGGCATTAATATTTGGAAAAGGAAATGTTATGTTTTTGGTTATTTTGAATGGTATGTACTTCATATTTGATCTTCATCTTTGGAGTTAACGCGATCGGTTTGGACCAAGGTTGATTTTCGGGTCTGTGCTACATAAGATACACCATCATGGTAGTTTCTGTTTTACTTCCTGCTGATCTCTGACAATTACGCCTGTAAGAAGAAATTGGACAGCGATTTGGTACTAGCATCGCATATGGAGGGGGTGGACAGGGGGGCGGGGGTACGGGAACAGAGGGTGCGGAATCGGGGGTAGATGTTGCGGAATCGGGGGTAGAGGGTGCGGGAAGCGGGAGTAGAGGGGCGGGAAGAGGGGCAATTGTGGGCGGGGTTCTGGAAAGATTGGAGGGCGAAATTGCTTTTTTTACTAGAAAATTCATAAAAAAATGATTCATAACGATACACTTTAAGACCATTAAGTCATATAAGGTCTTAAAAGGACGCAGTTCATTTTGTTTGTTTGTTTTGTTGCTTTACATCCCAAGTTAACAGCTATGGTCATGGCGGGACGGTCAGTTCACCTAACCACACTTTTTCCTAGCAGTTAACCAGTACTTCGTGCACATACTTTCGCTTGTTACTGACAACAACCCTTCTTGAATGATTCAGCGGAAGGGAGGAGAATGACCGTAGAAATTATTTCATGATCAATCTCCACGAAAGTATGGGACCGGGTCGGGATCGAACTCGCGACCCCTGGATCTGCAGGACGCAGTTCACTTTCGAGTCTTGGTTTCGAGTAATTTCGGGCGTCTTAAAAGTAGCAAAATTGATCGATATTGTTTCTGTCCATATTTATCAGTCTCCGTATTGGATTGTGTCCCTTTGCTTCTCTTCCTCTTTGAAACGCCGGTTGGCACATTTAAACGGCGTTCAGCTGCCGTCGATAACTATTTTATTTATTTCGTCAGGGACGTATATATAGCTACCGCTTACGCAAAAACGCATAAGAGTACGTATTAAACTGAAACTAGTGAATTATTATATGCCAGTTTTATTTCTGGTAATACGTATACAAAGTGTGTGTAGAAAAGCAGTTCTCATCTGCCTAAATCCAAAATTGTGGCAGGTGTTTCCAATTGTGACAGGTTTTATCATGTTTATGGTGGCATTACTTTCTTTGAAGGTTCGGCACCACAATAGAAGTTAAAAAGGAGGCACTGATTTTTTAAAGATTTTATATTGTACACCACTACCTAGAGTGTGTTATATCGTGGCGCGCGGACCGTGATGCCGCATTCTCATTTTGTGGAGTCTTATTAGTAGAAATGGTGTCGTGCATTACTACTCTTATCCTTACGGCGTCTCATCTAGGTTATTCATCTGCATACGCTATTTTAAGTGCAGACTATTAATTTAAGGCAAATTGCGTCCCTGTGAGTTCGCCGAACTTATAAGATGACCTGCATGGTATGCTAGTGTTTTGATCTGTCAAAATATCGATGAATGGCGTATTTTAAAGAGACTAAGTCTGCAACTATGAACATTTTTCGAAAAAATTTCTTTTTTAAAAATGGTGTTTGTAAAAGTAGAATTAAGCCATGTTTTCTCAATAAATCTGTACACTATAGCTGTAAACTGCATGGAAAAGTGAATTATCTTATAAAAACAGGTGTGTTTTTTTCTCTTGTTGGTAATTATTTGCGTCCCTCCAATAAATATAGACGGTTAATTTTTAACATGAATGCTGTTGTTTTGATACTGATAATTTGTTAAGATTTACGAAATTGGTAAAATATATGCCTGAATTTTAGTTTTTTTACTGTGCTCTTGAAAAATACAAAATATTATTTCTAAAATTAAAAGATCAAAGTTACACACTATGCAGCTTTAAAGTGACATTCACAAGAATCAAGTATTGAGATTCGTGCTCAAAAGAGTTAGGCCTACACCTTACAATGTTCATACTAGAATCCATTTTTCGACAAATGTGAAAGAGTTTTATGAAGGTTCCTTAGAGCTTATATCTCGCAAACTCAAAATCATGCATATGAACCCTTCCTTGTCTCCCTTATACTTCTTCTAAAACAAACATTTTACAAGAATAGTAAGTGAGTATGATCAGGAAATACCACAATTACAAACTGCAGACAAACCCATGGCACCGGGAGGCAGAGCTACACAATAATCACGAGACACCAGGAAGGCAAACTAAGCAAAGCGGCAAAACTAGAATGGACATAAAGTAACGTACAACAAAACATAGAACAATTACAGAATCCCACGATTGGAGTAACAATCAACAATAAATCAACACCAGCAGACATCCTAATACTTATACACTTTTGTAGTCTGCTGATAACCTTTGCAAACAGTTTGGACCCAGATCGGCTTCTATCAGGCCTGATCTTGATTCTGCCGGCCCTGGTCTTGGCCCAACACTTTTGACACTCTGATGGCGCCAGGTATTCCTGATTTTTATTTTTTGCGAAAAAGTTAGCTTTGAAAACAAATCAGCATACCAAATGTGCAAAACGAGTTGATCGACACACAATTTTAAGAGCAGCGCAAAGCATGTACCTGTATTTATGATTTTAGAAGTAAGGCCAAAAATTAAAAAAAAAAATATTGTTTTTGCCCTTACCTCTTCAATATCTTCAATATGTTAAGAGGTCGATAGGTTGGCAAACTTATTTTTATAAACTTTTGGCATGAAAAAAGTAAAACAAGAATCCTTTAAAGTCTATAAAATAGACCTTAATATCCCAAAAAGGTTCAAAATTGAGTAGGCGCCAAAAGTGACCATAAACAAGAGGTTTTTGTTTTGCCTAGTATAAATAATGTTTCCTTTGTTGGTTCTAGAAAAGACATTGACCTGGAGATAGTCTGGTTCTTTGGCTACTTGGTAATTGTGCATGAAAATACGACAGCTGAGTCTATGGTGAACCATTCTTAGTTCTTCACTTACATATATACGCTTTAGTTCTTGAATAAGAACAAAATTTTATCAGGAGGAGGGAAAAATCTGATAGGGGGAGGGAAGTGGGGGAGAAGGGGAGGGAAGTGGGGGTAAAGGGGGAGGGAAGTGGGGGGAAAGGGGGAGGGAACTGGGAATGGGGTACCCCCTGTCCACCCCCTCCATATGCCATTACCCGTGTACTTGTCAGCAACGACGGCTCTGATGTGAAGGCTCGCCTGGGCTTTTCGGCCCCCTTATGCGATACGTAACAAAATCTCTTGATTCGCCTTTTTTTGTTACATTGATGCTAAAAGCTGAATCTAGTACATGTACTGATGTGGAATAGTGGAATGTAGATTTTTTTTTCGAAAAACCAATAGGCAATGCAGGCCCAAGAGGATACAACACGTGTGTGTGTGTGTGTGTGTGTGTGCGTGCGTGCGCGCGTGCGCGCGTGCGCGCGCGTGTGTGTGTGTGTTACGTCCTAGTCAATAAATTTACAGTCATGATGGGACGATTTCCTGGTTTACTGGATTGAATCAGTACTTAGCAGAGGATATAGTGACATGCTCAAAGACTCAACACAGTTCCTCAGTTTCCGGAAACCATGCAACAAAGATGCTTTCGTATTTAGTAAGTTCATCCATTGGTAAACATTCGCATCTGGGGTCTGGGCGGGTGCTGACTATGGCTTCGGCATGTGGGACCACGTTGGTTCATCACTTGAATTCGACAAACGAACATAAAAGATCACACACGTCGATAGATTCGGTCTGTGTGACCACGTTGATTCGTCACTTGAATTGAACATATGAACGTAAACATTCACACACGTCGATAGCTTCGGCCTGTGTGACCACGTTGGTTCATCACTTGAATTGGACAAAATTAACGAAAACATTCACACTCGTAGATAGTTTCGGCCTGTGGGACCACGTTGGTTCGTCACTGGAATTGAACAAACGAACACGTCGATTATGTTATGCAGAATATATATACGAGTAGTTAGCACATTACCTTAAAGGTAAATTGGCTTATTAGCACCTAACTCCAATCGTTTGGTAAACCGGATGTTATGTAGAATTATACATAGAACAGCATTTCCATGAAGGTAACATGGATAATTTAATTTAGGGCCTTGATGCTGTATTTAAGCGCTCACAATATTCACACAGGTCGCGGATGTTAAGCTAAACATAAGATGGCTCAATTAAGCACATTTTATACCTTAGTTATTGGTAAAGAGTCACAGTCACAGGAGTCAGCGGGTGCTGACTCTATGGCTTCGGTCTTTAGGACCACATTGGTTTGTCACTGTAAGTACACAAATGAAAGTAATTAGAGACAGTGCATGAGATTTCCAACAATGTCGTATTTTGACATGTGTAGATTTAGACGAGCCTCTGCAGCCTCCTGTTAAGCTTAGAAACTCCAAATGGTGTTCAGTCAGTAGCTTAATAATCATAGTATACTCAAGCGACTAGCAAAGGCTCTGATCAGACTGTGCGTATGCGCAGGCTGGTCTGAGCCTTTGCTGGTCGCACATACCACATTGTTGGAAATCTCATGCACTGGCTCATTATATACACACGTCTATGATGTTATGCATCTAATATAAACTTACCAAAGCATTTCCTTAAAGGTAATATGGCTCATTAGCACCTTAGGCCCGCATTTTAACCCTCAATTATTTGGTAGACATTCACACGTAGTGGATTTAAAGTAAAATTTAAACTTAGAACAGCATTTCCATGAAAATAAAATTTAATTTAGCACCTTGGACTCCTATCTAAACGCTCAAGCATTTGTTAAACATCCACACACACCGCAGATAATATGTAAATACACAATTTGCCTATTAAGCACATTAGATATCTATTAAAACACTTCATTCATTTGTAAACATTCACATCTGGAGCCTGAGCAGGTGCTGAATCTATGGCTCCGGTCTGTATGGCCAGGTTGGTTCGGCACCTGAAATTAAACAAATGAAAGTAAAGTAAAACCTGTCTAAAATGGCCACTCTCAAAAAGACCAAAAACTAATTTTCAATACCAATTATCACTTAATGCAGGTCAATAGTATTGCAAAATGCTGCATTCTGCAATACTTTTGACCTTCATTAAGCTATCATTTGTCATTAAGATCTTTGTTCTGCCTATTTCTGATTGGCCGTTATACACAGATTTTACTGTACATGTACATGTAAACATTCACACACGTCGATGATGTTATGCAGACTTATGCATTTCCTTAAAGGTGATATATGGCTCATTAGCACCTTAGGCCCGTAATCAAACTCCCAAGCAGTTGATAAACATTCACACACGTAGCGGATGTTATGTAGCCTGTATATGCAGAATAGCATTACCATAAAGGTAAACTTGCTCATTAGCACCCTTCGTCAATCTTTTTGGTAAGCAGGATATTAACTAAAATACTTATCACAAAATTTCCATAAATAACATAATGGCTCAAAAAGGCATATAAGATCCATATATAAACGATTCATCCTTAGGTAAACATTCACACACGTCGTGGCAATCAGAACTGCCTCGGCCAATTCCGCGAAATTCAGTGGAATCAGACCACGGATGTACATCGAGGATCTACTTTGATAATGCGGGTGATAACGTGACGCTGACGTCACAGAAACCATGTTAACACAATAACAAGTGTGTAAAACAAAACAAACGGCTATAATTGAAGTTAATGTTTTTTTCAATAAAATATTGCTCTAGCGATATTTTATTGAAAAACACATAAACTTCATTTAAACTTTTCAGATAATCAGATTTATAATCGATTTCAATAGAGCTGAATCCAAATGCTACAGAACTAGTTTTCCATAGGCCAGTTCAGGCTAACAAAATGGAGCTTTTTGGTACTTAGTGCTACGCGTAATGCTCCTTATATACACCCAAGCCATGATTTGATTCTCGAATAGTGGCGGACTTTCCCGAATGATGTGGTGGTTGCAAATGATTACCTTTTGCTGGATACAGTTTCATAATAGAAATCCTGATGGAACGAAAAAATCAGTCGTTTATTGCATTGGATGATGTGATGTAAAAAGCAACGGCCGATGTGTAATTTAAAGTTGCCGTGTATAAAGCAGTAATGTCGGTGGCGATTTGTTCATAAGAAAGCTTTAGTTTTCCATAGGCATAAATATTCAAAAATCCAAAATGCGGGTACATGCACTGGTTTGGACCTGAGGTGCATGTAGATTTGTTAAAGACATAAGAGCATAACCCACAAGAATTAGAAAAAATCAATTTGGTAGAGTTGGAGTTGCTTTTGATAAAAAGAACATTCCTTTGCAAAGTAAGAAAGAAGGCAATGATCAGGAATCGATACAATCGACCCAAGACACGAGAAAGTGACAAGAACACAAGAAAACATCACACACAAGAAAGACAAGATATTAGCCCTTTCCCAGCAGGTGATCACAAGGCTGCAAGGAAAAGACAAGGCAGCATAATAAAGACAAACGTGAAACATGAATAACAAAAAAGGATCCACAAAAAGGAGCACCGCCTTGGAACGGTCATGAAAAATACTGGAGGGCTTAAACATGTTAAACAGTACCAACCTCACCCGTAATTCTTATATACTTAGATGTTTGGTTCGCATCTTAGATCCCTAACTTATCGATGCATCATCTCCTATTACTTTCAAATCAAGACATAAAAAAGGAGATAAAAACATTAGGACTCAACAGTACATACAACTTAATACCAGAGCAAACGAAATGCACAAATAAAACGCTGGTCGTGGGTGAAAATGACGAAATACTCTCAAATTACTCTGGCGTGTTGAGTAAATGATTTAAAACATTTTTCTCATGGGTATTGGAATAGCGAAATCAGTCTGGCCCAAGTGAGAGTCAAAATATCAATGGCAAACCTATATCCAAGGCGAAATTTCTGTTCGTCAGATGAGTACAGCAATATTCAAAGCTAAGCGTGAAAAAAGAATGTGGAGTAAATGGGAAACCCTTTGACGTCTTTCGCAATGACGCCTCTCTTTCGATTGTGCTATTTCTTTTAAATGTATTTATCATATGACGTCACGTCTGGGAGTGAAATAACGCCATGCAATAAAATCTGTAAACCACAAGTGGTTTATGGATTTACGGGAAACGTTATGACGTCCATAACAACGTTGCGTTCATAATGACAAAATTATAACGTTTTTACGCCAGAAATGAGATTTCAAAGTATTTGTCATATGATAAATAGAATCTAACATTCGTGCTCTTGTATTATTGAATTTATTAAACTCGTTGCGAAAAAGAGATAAAATGCTCGGCAAGCCTCGCATTTTATCTCTTTTCCCCAACTCGTTTAATAAATTCAATAAAACATGAGCACTCATGTAAGATCCTCTATGTATTTTTGCAATAGTTCAGAATATATTTGCATGCAATAAAGACAGATTTTCTTTTGGGACAAGGCCCACTTTAAGAAACACAACCACGCCTCTAGATAAGAATGCGCATTTTCTAAATTCCAACCAAAGCAAATGGATTTTAGAACTTTAATGTTATGACATATCCAATAGAACGCATTAGCCTGAACATGGTACATGCACAAACCGCACATCAATCAAAAGTATCATAGTGGGAAGTTTATGTGCCCTTTTGCTGCCAATTGGCCATTGAATTTTGGAAGTGTTCTCTTTCTAAAAACACTTTCAGATACAATATACATGTACGTTTTATATTCTGTTAGTTGTGAAATCTTATATATTTGCACCAGCCCTGTTTGGTCAGATTGTTTTGCTGTTTTTGCATGAGGACAAGAAAATAACCCTGATTATGACGGTTTATACATGCATGTTGTTGGATATTTGGTGTCACTAATAATATGTTTTTATGATATATTTCGGTTGTTTATTTTTTCAGTTTATCAGTTTTGATTAAGTTGGATGATTAAGTATTGTATAACTACCTTTATAATTTCAGGACTTGGCTTAAGTCAAGGTTTCCTGTTTTCTGGAGTGGGTACGTATGTAAATGTAACTGACCCTTCGTATACTGGAAACCCCTAAACGACTACTTCTTGCAAACAGTGAAAACCGAGATAAAATAATACACCTAAGGAATCTTCTAACGCATACACTTTTGTTTTTGCATTTTCTTGAAAACTTGAATTTTGAATTTTAAAATATTTTGGAATATATTAGAACAATGTTTTCCGGTAATACACGGCTGTTTTCAGAGACAACTGACTCAGAACTTTTAAAATATGGAAGTTTGAGGTGAAAACTCTAAAAATGAAAGTCGCAAATTTACCATTTTTCAAACTAATAAATACGGAAAACAGAATAGCAATTTGTCACTGTATTCCATTTTCATGAGTTATTTTCAAAGGTAAGACAGTTTGCGTTCTATTGTTCATATAACAAAAAATCTTCCAATTTCTATCTTCTTTAGCTATAAAATTTGTACAGACAATACGCACACACAAGTAGTTGGATAATTCCTGACAATCGCATCGCATATGTGCCCGATTGGGTAGCAGGATGCCCATGGTAAAACGTTTATTCTGCAAGCTTACAGCAAAGCCGTGCAGATAGTGCTTACAGTTGGGATTTTTAAAATTGAACAAAGCAAATCACATGATTAAGTGAGTATGACTAGGAAACGCAAATTTCACACATCGAAGACCAACCCACAGCACCGTTAGGAAGAGACAAAGACCACTAACTGTCAAATGACATTAGAAGGCAATTAAAGTAAAGCAACCGGCTCTCTTTCTTTCACAGCGAAATGATTGCAAGACTGGAAACTAAGAAGTGCGCAACAAAAAACAAGGAGCAACCATAAAACCCCACAAAGCAATGGAGGCAACAATGAAATAAACAATAAATCAGCAACAGCTGAACCACCGCCTAAGAATGCTCAGCCGAAGTCACTGGGGGCTTAAGTTTTTTACTGATAAATATTCGCCCTAGATTCAGCTGTTGTCAAACAAGAAAAATATGTTAAGCTCGCGTGTAGGCTTCCTTACTTATCCAATGTATCACCACCGGAAAAAAATCAAATATATAAACATACTGCCAGGACATAAAGAAAATGGCTCTCAACTCAGTGACAGTCAGAGCTAAAGAAAACCCCAGCTTAGCCACAGTGGGCCCAGCTAAAGACAAACACGATGCGCTGACCCACCGATGAAAGTGTTATGACATAGTCGTCATGGAGTTTTAAGTCTGACACACCGTAAATTTCATGCATGTCGTTTTCCAAATGACTTTTTTATCGTTCAACATGACCAATGAAATTAAAATAACCTCACTGAAACACAGACTTAAGCCTAAATTCCATATTTTGTGATTTTCGATTTTGACCCTTTCAAATGGAATAACTTGTATTTTGCATAATACCCAGGGTATTAATCTGAAATTTTCACAAATGATGTAAATAAATATTGAATGTTTGTTTAACAACAGAATATTGAAATCGCTTAACATAATTAAGCTTTTGCAGTAAATTGTTTACTGTATGCGTTGGAAGATTCCTCAATTATATAAAACTTGGAATTTCATCAGGCCTACACTGTTTGGTAAGATAAAAACAATATTTAAGATGCTGAAGTACATGTACATACTTAATATTATTTATTTGGAAATTCTAGCTTTTGACTCTTTGATACGTACTCAAACTACAATAGATTGTTCTGTACGCAAATCGTGGAGACCCTGATTAGACACCGTATTCTGAGACATCTCATCTGGGTTTTCACAATTTACATATGTCTCACAAAAAAACGCAATGCTTATATGGATTAACAAACAGTGTAATTTAAACTTTAAAAATCTAATTGAAAATAATACTTCCTTCGGTAATATTTGGTTCTGACGGAAAGCAGAATACCGCTGCTAGGGGCTTGAGAATTGTTGCACATTCCATTAGTATTCATGAACAGACTCAATGAAACCGAGTCTGCTGTTTTCTTATATTGAAGGTTCTCTCTATTTCTAAAGGATCCGTTTTTTCCAGATTATATACTTAAGGAATAAAGATACGCAACAGGCAAAAATATAATTTTGCGTGTTTGAATGACGTTTTTCTTTTAATCCCTTTTAAAAGTTTTTTATTGAGTATTTATAGCATGTGATGAAACATGAAAACGTCATTTTAAAGCTACATTTTACGCTACAAGATGAACACATATGAAAACGTAAAATGTGACGTTAACGTCAGAATAAAGATCAAGAGACCCCGTTTTTTCCATGTTTGGTTATTTGGCGTCGACTCGACAATATGCAAATTAAACAAACGTCCAATCATATTCGTAATGCAGTCAAATATTTCGTCAAAACACGCTACTTAAATGGCAAGATACACAATGGTAGTGAATAAATGATAAACGTCACTCAGAGCCGTCGGGTTTTGGTCGCTAGTGAATATACGGGATAAAATAAATTTAGAGACATCAGAACATGCTTTCTTGGGATAAATGACTTTTCAGATACTGTAGAAATACGCTGGTTAGGTGTTTATATTTACGTTAGCCAAACAAAACACGGCATAATGCAAGAGAAAACATCTAATTACATGCCGAGAGTGAACATCAAACTTGTGAACTGTAACCTAAACTTTGTCACTGAACCATTTTATCATTAGAAAAACATATGAACATCATGGAAACATTTAAAACGTAGGATATCGAATATTGACGTCAGAATTGAGTTTTTTTGTCGTCTGAAGATCTAAAGTCTTAATTCTTGAAAAACGTCCTTGTCATGAATAAATCTCAAGCAGAAAAGAAAGTTTACGCGTTTTAAGCAGTATTCAGAGTTGTCGTTAATGACGTTAATAAAATTAAGCCGTTTCAGAATCCCACAGAAACGTCGCCATTTGATCATTTCCTTGATCCGCAAATCTATGCCAAGACTTTTTAAAACAATAAACCGATGGTTGATTCAAACTTTGCTTTTATCGACCCTGTTTCAGCAGTTTTCTACGGTAGTCAGGCTGGTTACGCGCATACCAAAATGATTACGTAATCGATAATTACGTTGAATTTGCTGTAATTTGACGGACACATACTGCTCCTATGGATAAATATCATTTGCACTAAAAACTTGCATCATATTGTATGCTTACAATGACTCGAAGTTTTTGTAGCGTTTCTATATTCCTTAAGTATATATAAGTGCTATTTTAAACGTGTCAAATTGGTTCCCGACTGCACTTAGCACCGCATAAAAATCTGAGTAAAGCCTTTAGGTCGTTTCAATTTATAGGACCAGAGACTCACGGGAGCACTGTGTAGGGTTCTTTTGAGTTAGGCATTGAACCTGTATTTAGTACGGGTTCAACTAAGTAAGACAGAAACCGGAAAATGGTTGACTGGGACGTAAAGCTTCGACACAAACACAACTTACTAGTTAAAGACAATATGTATATATGTACAATATATGTATACTATTTTACTGAAAACCAACTAGGAGACTTCATTTAAAACACACACACACACACACACACACACACACACACACACTTTTTAGCATACTTTCGTCAAGATTATATGTCATACAAATACATGTACAATAAAGTAGATATGAATAAATGGTTATATTGCCTAAAAGAGCCTCATATGAGATTTTTAGTCGTCAGCGGTACAGCTGGTCCGGTCATGGCCCTGACCACCTTTTGGCAAAAACAGGTTTTAGTCTCACCACTTTTCTTGTGGCCAAATATGTTTTTGGACAGGGTCAGTTTATTAGTTAATGCAGGATCTGTCCATAGAGTCATTGGTTTATGCCACGATCAAAGTTTGCATAGGTCATTATTTCGCCTGCCCCAGGGTGTGAAAGGAGGTCGTTATAAAAACAGGATTAAGAAATGGACGCCTATGTTAATTACAGTTAATGTTAAAGGCATGGATTATGTACCCCCTCCTCCCAGATAATAACCTGTATGAGATGCTCAGTGGGTGGAGCTTAGCTATTGACCAGATCATATACTCATCAAAAAAGATATGTCCGATTTTTATGGTACTGTATCTTTGGATCCAGTTAAGATGTCGCAGCAAAAAATAAACAAAAATGTTGACCAAACGCCATACACACAAAAATTGGTAAGATCTAAGAATCCCAAATGTGCTTATTAAACGAGTGGCATTGCAATTCAAAACCGTTTATTTACGAAACTGACTGAAGTTACCTCCCTTTGAATTAAAATAGCAATTTAAGAAACCTCCGATTCTACTTAACCTAACATCATTTTGACACCCCAGTATCAATTGTTTTTATGCCGATAAGTCTTAATTAATGTTCAAATGCTTGTGATGACGAAAATGAAATTCAAATTTGACCGAATCTGTTGATTGTCAAAATGCTGGACCAACAGTGAATTTTTCTGAGTGTCTTCACGCACGCTCTTGATCGATGTTTTGTGACGTCAGAATATGTTACAGATGAATGGTTGTGGTCGTAAAAGCAATGCATACAGCTAATATGTAGAGAGTTCGCTCAGTGATGTTTAATGTGCTTGAACGGTTCAGAATTATGATGGTGATGTTGTGACTTTTGATTTTGAGGGTACTCGTGCTCTCTGAGCTGTTAGCGGCTCTACTGGTTATAAAATGAATTTCATTTAGGTGCATAGCGTTTCTAAATGATACGATTGTAATGTAAAAAATTGAATGAAATGCGTTCATACATTTAGAACTGGCAGACATTAACGTTAAGCGGACATAACTTTATTGTCTCAGTATACCTTAGTTTCTTAACCTGGTCTAGCAGATAACAGATAAGCCTCAGGCTACTACTGTTCTGTTTCCTTGTCACAAAGATGACAAATAGAGAATACTAGGTGAGTGTCTTTTGATATCAGGTTTACCAGGCAAGGCTTTGCGAATGCTTGTTGACATCGCGAGGCTTGCCGAGCGATTCAACATGCGTTCTCAAAGCAGAGCCTGGTAAACCTTATATAAAAAGACGCGAACCTGGTATTCTATTTATCAGTTTACCCATTGTTGAACACGCTTCAAACTAGCGATTATGACGTAAGTTTTGTTTTTTGTGTTGATTCAGCGTCATTAGCGACGTCATTCAAAAAGTGCAACGTCATCATGACCTGATAAAGGTAACATGCCGTGAGATAGGAAACGTTTATTAAGTTATGTTTAAACAATTCAGTTAATATTAGGGATGACTGATAATATTTTTATAATAACTATTTGTATTTTTTTAAATAAAAAAAATAAACTAACAAAAACGAATGAAGACATAAATGATGAATACATCTTGCTTCAATGAAGTTTATTGTCATCAATATACGTAATAATCGAATACGTTTTATTTTTATATTCATACTTTAATTTTTTTTTTTTTGCAAAAAAATATCATGCTTATCATGCTGGATATTGTATGCACTTTATCCCTGCCGAATTTGACCAAATAAATAATTTGCAGCATTTTACCAAAATACAGTTTGAGTTCTGAACAGCACAGTTGATCTGGACCTTTACCGTTTTCGAAAACTTTATTAGAGATTTATCCCAACCTTTTTTTTTATTTATGTTCAAAAATAATTTAGCAAATGTAAATCTAAAATAAGAAAACATAAGGTACCCCACTCCTGCAGTTAAAAGATTATCGTTTGGATTGAGCGTGCATCAGTGTTCTTAATCAGGGAGATCTTTTTGTAATCATTAAAGCCGACCTCAATGATCTGAGAAGAGACTGAAAAAATATAATGCTGTAATCCACAATATACCAGTTCAATAAAACATAATTCAATGTACGTTTACCCGTATTAATGTTGTAGATGCGCAGCCTGATGAGTCGAATAATAGGTCTAGTTAAGAAAAACAACTTTAAGTGTAATATTGTTTATTTTCTCTTATCCATCAGCTTTAGTATTATTTTTGTGCTAAATAGAACCGTCTCATCAACGATTCTTTTTAATATACACAGCATATGTTTTGGTAGAGATTTAAACGTATTTTTGGGTGCTCAAAAGCCTTTTATTGAGATAGCTCTTTGAGTGCCCATACATATGTTTCGGTTGAGAAATAGGAAAACTACATGTAGTTTTAATTACGCTCTCTTATCTAGAGGCATGAGAATGCTGTGCCCAGGTTCATATGTATATACGCTTACATGTATGTATAGAACTAAAAAACAACAACAACAGAAGTCGTTATCAGATTACTAGCTGTTGCTTTTTGCAACTGTCAAACTTGATACCGCCTGATGGAATCCACCGAGGGGTCATAAGCATTTGAAATACAACGAATGATTGTAAAATAAGCTGGGTTTCACAAGAAAAAAAATACTTCAAAATGCATAAGAATCGTCCACAGACATCTGGAATTAGGAGATTTTCTTGGAGGAGGTTCTCCAAACCTCCCTTAACAAAGGAGATATCCCTCCCTCCACCACTTGTGCTTTCGACAATCGGAGAAGGCCTACGACGTTCCATGGCCGTACCATTTCAGAAAGTCAACGAAGGCCCTGATATACACATGCGCACCAGGTCCTTTGCTACTTGTAAACACAGGGAGCTAAGTGGCTCAGTGGTAGAGTGCTTGACTCGATACCGAGGGGCCGCGGGTTCGAGCCTCACCGGCGTCACTGCGTTGTGGTCCTTGAGCCAGAAACATATATCCTAGCTTAGTACTGGTTCAACCCAGGAAGACGCGTACCTGTTTAACTGAAAGATTGTTGATTGGACGTAAAGAATCAAATCAAACAAACAAAAACACTTGTATACACGCAGCAAAGAAGTAGATCACACTTAAAATCGTTTGCCCCACTGGATGCGTTAGCATGGGCGTTAATTAGAGGCATTGTTTTCGTGAGAGATAAGAACCAGAGCGTCATGACCTTGCCCGAATGTACAAAAAGTAAATGAGCCGCAACATTGTGGTAGGTAAAGTCGGGTAAACTCGGACGGTCAGCTAAATTCGGACAGCGACTTTTATTGTTTCATATTTTAATTATTGGAATAAAGATCAATTATCTAAGTAAACAATGAAAATCCTGATGAGACGGCTCATGAGGAGCCGTCTCATGTGGATTTCCAGTGTTTGCCAATATATGTCCGAATTTACCTGGTGTCCAAAGTTACCCGACTTCACCCTATTTTCGACCAGCAAAGACTCAGATCAGCCTGCGCATACGCGCAGTCTGATCAGAGCCTTTGCTAGACGTTTGAGTATTCTATGATTGTTAAGCTACTGACTGAACGCGATTTTGAGTTTCTAAGCTTAAAAGGAGGCTGCGGAGGCTCGTCCGAGTCTACACATGTCAAAATGCCACATTTTTGGAAATCTCATGTACTGGCTCAAATGCTTGTATTTCAGTGGTAAACGTCAAGGAAGGCGAGCAAGCCATTCTTAAGTGCACCATCACCGTACACATACCCACGTGGACATCGCCATCTGGAGGATTTCTTAATGGGCATGATTTTGCTTCCTTAAGTCCGTCGAGTCCTTTCAGAAACAGAATGGGGATAGCAGCAAATGGTGACCTTATAATCAACAACACACGAGATTATGATCGTGGTGACTACCTGTGTTCTTATCCTGGTTTTGGTAAACAAACAGTACGACTTATAGTAGCTGGTAGGTACGATCTAGTTTCTTCAACCAAAACTGGATAATTCGAACTCCATTAGATCGAAAACACTTATGGTTTCGAATTGAATTGTTATTCATTTGATTCATAGATGGGAGATATTAATTTAATGCTTTTTAAATGTAATTTTCTTTCTAAGTAAACGTTTCATGCACCAAAAATATATGATTTGGATATAGTTTACGAAAAATCATAATTTTAGGGTTACACTGTACATGTATACATTATTCAGTGTCTTCCCATTAAATGCTAACTAATGCTACTTCAAAGTAAAAACTTAAGGAGACCATAGGCTTGATTATCCGCAAAGAATATTATGTAATTTCTAAGGTTTAGGGGCACCGAAATCTCGAGATTGATAGGGCACATGTGAAAAAATTTCAGTTCTGAAATATCATCTCTTATTTCAAGACAATGTCCTTGCTTATTTATTATTAGGCGTGGAATAGATATGGTTTTGCTCCCCCCGGCGGGAATTTTGAAGACTAAGATTGCCATTTATCCCAATGTCTAACAGGTTTTTTTGAAACATGTTAGCCCTCTGACAAGTGTCACATAATCCTTTGTTACCCATGACAAATCGTTCAAATGACATAGAATGTTTAAAAGTCAAAATATGTTTTAAAGGCTATTCAAATGATTAAAAGGGGTACGTGCATTAAGGGGTTATTTTGGCCCCCTTTAGAGCCAAAAACTGAATTTTCACCAATTTCATCTGATTGGTTTATTAGAATAATAGCCCTAGTTTGAATTCTGGCATTTATTTTACTTTTACCGGTTGCTATGGTAACAAAATGGCCGACAAAATAGTCTTAAAATAGAGAAATTGCCATTTAAGGCCAAATTTGAGACTTTTGGAGACCGATTTTTTTAAAAATTAGATATCAGCATAAGCAAACACCAAAAAAACAAACAAACAAACTTTTAATATATTGTATGCGGTGATAATTCTCATCATCTGTTAAAATAATGTTTTGGTATTTGCTTGTGCTCTATATTAGTTCCTCTGTTACTTTTCTCAAATCTGCTCCAAAATGGTCCTTTTCCTATTTCAAACCTAGTTTGGCGGCCATTTTGTTACCATAGTAACGGTAAAACTCGAATCAATGCCAGACTTTTACACTTTGGCTATTGTTCTAATAAATTAATAAGAAGAAATGTGTGAAGAGCAACTTTTATTTTTGACCTCATATGGGGGCCAAAATAGCCTCTTAATGCACGAACCCCTTTTAGTATTTCTGTATGGCCCAATCAAAACGCAACAAAACCTAATTATCTAAAACAAAATGATGCTATTCACTATGTTACTTACGTGACAGTTTGCATAACTACCCAATGTTTGGTAAAATTATATATCTGTCGTTTCTTCTGAAATATTTATGACTGTGTATTGAGTCTAGTCTTTAATGCTGCTACAAAGACTATTAACTGGTCGATCAAAAACTGCAAGGATCAGCTCCCTAGCTTTAATAGAATAATTTTGTAGGCATTCGAAAATAGCTACCCCTGTATAAACTCACACTTATAACACACATATTTTGCTGAAAAGCATGGAATAAAGTAATGCTGTTTTTTTAAAAAAAACAAAAAAAAACACAAAAAACAAGTATATTCATCTGGCATGCGATGAGAGTGGCTACCAGCAGTAAACTCAACTAGAGTAGCATGCTTATCTAGAAACCATAAAGCAAATAGTAACGTACGTAACATCCAAAAAGAGTTGCAAATGGTTGGTTGGTTGGTTTTGTTGCTTTACGTCCCAAGTCAACAGCTATGGTCATTGCGGGACGGTCAGTTCACCTAACCACACTTTTTCCTGGGCAGGCTTGAACAAGCGGATAACCAGTAATTCGTGCACATACTTTCGCTTGTAACTGACAACAACCCTTCTTGAATGAATCAGCGGAAGGGAGGAGAATGACCGTAGAAATTATTTCATGATCAATCTCCACGAAAGTATGGGACCGGGCCGGGATCGAACTCGCGACCCCTGGAATTGCAGTCAGACACGCATCTGTAGCCAGACACGTTACCGACTGCGCTACGCGGCCCGGTAGTTGCAAATGGAACCCCTCCGTCCATCAAGAGGTTATTTTGTTCAATATTATTCTCTAAAGCTACACTAAATGTATATACGAATAAAGATTGCAAAATGGCTCATGTTAGGTACTGGCAGTTGAACTTCACTGTGTTAAAGCCTTGTTTACTCTGCTACCATATAATAGTCTCAAATCCTATTGTGCAAATACAAAGTTTAATTTACTTTTTTTATTTATGGATATACTTTTTGAATTGAAAGCACTTAAACAACGCAGCCAACAGCCTAGAACACAAAACAAACTACATGTATGATATTACTGTTGTCTACGTTACTCAATTTCAAATATATTCATATTTATTACAGTGCTACACTAAATCCATGGGTTGTCAAAAAGTCTTTGAACCTGTATTGTTCATTGTGAGGTACTATAAAACAACTCATTATATAAGCCACAAACTAATATATAATATATATCATATATTAGCTCTTCAGCAGATGGAGGATTTCAAAGTTAACTACGGTACCCTAAAAAATTGAACTCCTATAGTGATTATATCAATTTATTGCTTATTCTTACATATCAATATTTGTTTTATTGAAATCAAATGACAAGCAGTGTAATTGCAACTAATGAAGGCACCTATTGTTACTGTTATATATGTTACTTTCTTTGCATACAGTATTTTAGTGTAATAAAAATACTATATGAGTTTAAACTACTAGTGGATATAAATTCCTGCCATTTGAAAAGTACTTGAACATAGCATATAAAACACATTGGAATGTTTTTCTTATTTAATATGTAAACAGCATTTAGAGACCTACTTCTTTTGATGGTCATTTTTCTTAAAACTGTTTATTTCTCCTATGCTTATATTTGTTTGCTAAATTGTCAAGAGATATTTGATATATGCAAGACATTTTCTTCACTATCTTCAGCTGAATTTAGACGAAACATAATAGTGAGCATTTAGTAGCTAAGTAAGATAAAATTGTCAATTGCCTAAGCCATAAAAACATATATAGCTTATCAGTTATTGAATACAACAACTAAATTGATTTCAATCAAAGATAAAAGCTAACGCACAATATTTAAAATTGCAAGTCATTTTAAGGGTAAATCCAAATCAAGTAATGAAAAATGCATACATTCTCTTTTTGATTGTAATAATTCTGTCGACATGAGGTAACATTCATGCTTATTCCTATGGTTATCATCTCTTTGTATCTAAAGATGTTAAGTTCGGCTTGATTTTATGCCAAGAATATTTCAAATGAGCCAACACATTTGATTTTAGTCCTTATCACATTAAGGCTCAATCGAGCCTGTGCAAATGTGTACATTTACTAGAGCCATCGCTGCTCCCATACACAACGAATAGATGTATAGATAAATATAAATAGGTATCATAAGTAACAATTGACCTGTTTCCCTTGATATGATCATATCACATGAGATCATTGCCATGTTAAGTCCACAATTATAACTGTTTCCCATTTTTTACAGTTTTTTCTAAATAAACCATTTATTTATAAAGTTCACATCGCTCATTTACAAGCAAATGATCAGAAGATCAGAACAGTTTTATTAATTAAACAATGACAGTTATGCTAAAGATAAAAGAAAGTCATTTTTAAGCTGCATATAAATGAATGTGTCACCATACACAAATGTGGGTATATAATTTGATATGGAGACAGTCTCCCTAAATGGTTTACTGATTACAGACAGTTATAATGCATGGTATCAAAAGTAACATGTATTATTTTTTATTGTACAGCTTATAGATGTTTAATTCTAATGAATTGTAAGCAAATATTATTTGTATCCTACCAGTAATTAGCAGCTTTGTAAATGAACTTAAATATGTAAGGAAATTAGCCTTATCATGTGACTGACTATGTTTGTACAATGTGAGCAACAGTTATTTGGGTACACACAAAAATATTCAATTGCTTTTAAAGTTTTAAATAACTAAGGAGGTGCGATCTCAGCTGCAGCCTTAAGCGATATGGTCCTGTCATATTTGGCTTGTAGTCAGGATGAAATTTGATTCACTTGTGGCAAAATCGTGTTTAGGTCTAGGCCTCTTAGTCTATTCTTCTTTTCTTTGTTCATCCCTCTAGGAGACGCCCCAACATGACTGGAATATTGTTGACTTGAATGCTAAACCATAACCCAATCGATCGAATCTAAATAAATATTACATCAATCTAAATCCTTTGTATCTTATCATTTCAGGCAAAAAAAATAATCTTAAACTATATTTTGGACAAACATAGGACATTATAATATATTTATATGGTTATATATGTTACCTAAACACATTTGAAAAAACATGGGATTTTTCTTTATTCATCTGTCACTTGAATTCTATCTTAGTTTCTTTGTTTTTGAGCTCTAAAACCTATAATTTTAGGCAAATCAATAAAAAATATCTTGTTGATTAAAAAAGTTTAAACAATTAATATGTTTTGCAAACCTAAGTGTGTTTTAATAATGCCTTTTAATAATAACTATTAAGTTCCATTTTGGGCAAACTGGTAGCTATATCAACTTATTGCTAAAGAATAGGTTTAAATAAGTTCAAACACCTAATGATGCATAATTTAAAGCAAGAACTAGGCATTAAAAATAACGGCATTAGTAATATACGTTAGCTATAATAAAACAAGTAAAATAATGATAATTTACACCCCAAATATAGCAAAAAATGAGCAAAGCTCACATACCCCCGGCAGAAGCCATCAGAGTTTGCAACACTTTAAGAGTAAAGACCAAATTGTTAAAGATTTCATAATCCTAAATCAAGTAGTTGCTGAGAAAACTTTGATGAAAATTTCCATATGTGTTGTATAAGAGTGATCGAAGGAAAAATTGAAAATTTGAAATAAGAAGGCAAGATGAGGATTAGAATCTTAATTTTCATTTACACATTACACTTTGCCTTTCTAAAAGTGTACACAAATTTCATTGTCCTAAATCAAGTAGCTGCTGAGAAAACTCTGACGAAAAACGTCCATATTTGTTATATCGGAGTGACAAAAGAAAACAAATGCAAAAAGAAAGCAAAATGGGCTTAAACGTCTTTATTTTCATTTAAACAATACACTTAGCCTACCTTAAGATGTACACAAAATTTAAAAATACTGGCTCCAATAGAAACCGAGAAATCTGCGTCAGAAATGTTCATTGGAGAGAAAGAAAAATGAACAAATAAAGGGACTGATCTGCAATATGTGGCTGTTTTTGTTACACAATACAACTCATCATTATCATACTTTGTATTAAATTTTAGAATCATAGGTCAAGTAGTTGATGAGAAATCTTTCACAGAAAAAATGCCCATATGTATTTTATAGAAGTGACAGATGGAAAAAGTGAAAATTTGAAAAAAGAAGGCAAACTAAGCATTGGCATATTAATTTTCATTAACATAACACACTTTCCCTACCTGAAGGTGTACACAGAATTTTACAACACTGGCTCCAAAAGCGGCTGAGAAATCTGGGACAGAAATTTCCATGGTTAAGAAATAAAAATAAACAAATAAAGGGACTGATAAGCAGTATTTGGTTGTTTTTGTAACACAATACAACTCATCACTATCAAGCTTTGTACCTAATTTCAGAATCCTAACTTAAGTCGTTGCTGAGAAATCTTTGACAGAAAAAAAGTTAACAGACAGACAGACAAACAAACACAATTACAGAAAAGGCAAAAAACTATATACCCCCTACATACTTTGTACCGGGGTATATAAATTCTAAAGATCACCTTACACTGTTCTTTATTAATAAAATGTTCATATCATGGTGTTTAAAGGCTTACAGATAGGATTACGTGTTCAGTTTCAATGAAAGCGTCTTTACCTTATAAAACATTTAATATACTAAGCAGCTAATAACTCTTACAATTTCTGTGATAGGCACAAGCTGTTTGGAGTTTTGAACTTGCCAGTGAATTGCGGTTTAAAGTCATGGTTTTGTGATCTAAAATATGCATTTAAACTTTATCAAATGAATGTACTAAAAAATAAATCAATGATTTTATAGGGTGTAGTTCACGAATATAACATATGTAATATGAAGTAATGTACGTAGCACACTTCTGCTGAAATAAAACACTTTTAAAAGTCATCCCGCAATACAATGAGAACATACAAGCTTAAATAACAGTGTGTAACTATATCTAAGAGTAATTAAGAATTGGCACCAAAATATCATTTAACATTTTTGGAGTAACATGTGTAATTTTGATGTAACATGCTAACATGACACTTATCAGAGGGCTTACATGTCTCATTTTTGGCATATATTGTAGTATCACAAAATCATAGTCACCGAATATGGAAGGGATTTTCTGACGAAACTCTTTGTGTCCAATTTAGTTTCTGTTTTTTAAGATTGCAATTTTATTTCGTAAATTATGCCATTTTATCATGTGAATTGCCTTATTATAACAGCCTGGATCATCGGATGTTGCTTAAGAATTAAAAAATGAAGCAAAGTAAACTATAAATAGCATCAACAACGTAATAAAGTGACACGAAACAAGCATTGAATATTGTCGGTAATACCGCGCTTATTTCTATGCGATATATTTTGACGCCAGAGGGCGCGCTTTCATTCATAATTTATAGGATATCCCTTTTTTGGAACTCATCGATTAATTTCGGAAAACGGTGTCAGGAGTCATTTTGACTGAATACTTTATCCGAAAATGTGGTACTTGATTGTATCGATTCCTGATCTTTGCCCTCTTTCTTACTTTTTGCTTATTTTCAATGAAATATATCGAAAAATTCAAGATCTGTTGGTTTCAATTTTGTCCTCTTGTAAAACGTTTTTATAAGATGCAAGATAAATTTCTTGCTAAAACATCCATGTAACATGTTATAAATATAAACTCATTTAAACCTTAACAAAAAATGAATATCAACGAAAACATTACAAAAATGAAATTGTCTTGAGTTCAAAGGGAAGCAACCTAGTGGAAAAACAAGTTAAAATTTTGAGAAAAGAACTTAGCCCATTATACCAACTTTATTATGTACAAGGTCTACACTGACGTATGTGGTATAATATAGCTATACGATGTTTGTCCACCTGCATGTAAGATAATTCACTCGCTAAAGCTTGTGGATTATCTCCAAATACAGGCGGACACGATTACGTATATGAATGATGAAAGAAGACTATTCCAGCAGCCATGGCGAAAGGGCATAACGCCATATAAATGGCGTTTCGCTGGCAGGCCGATGATGGCCCACTTAAAATGGTATTTGGATCCTCTCTCTCCCCTCATCAACTGAAAAAAGTTGCCAGAGTTGGAGCCATTTGACCCTCTTTCTGGGTGCGTGCATGGAGGAGGTACCCGCAACATATTTAGAAGACGGCTTGTATACATGCCATATGATCTGTCTTCAAACAATAAAGCCAAAGCTTTCTACATGTATAAAAAAAACACCTTCGTCACAAAATATTCTTAGCATTTAATTACATCCCAACATCAGGATCTTTTTTTCATTAAATTTGGAGCTTAGCACAATAGCGAGCGGAGAAGGCCCAGGCGAGTCTGTGCACATGTGGAATCTCGATAGCGCCTTCTCACTGGATGAACGTCGATGAAAGCTCAGAATTTTGGCATCTAGACAAACTAGATATTTTAGATGATTCATCCCTAAGATGAAGATGGTCATATACTATTTACAGTTATGACTTTAATTCAAACTATTGACAATTTGAAGAAAAAAGTCCCGCATGCCCAGATCAGGGGTCAAACTCTGACAACTTTTTTATAGTTGATGATTAGAGAGGGGATCCAAATACGATTGAAAGTGGATGATCATTGGCCCCCAGCGAAACGCCATTTAAATTGCCAGCGAAACGCCATTTATGGCGTTTTGCTGGTGGACCAAAGATGGCCGAACATCAAGAATGCTGTCTTGGAAGTTTTGTGATATCCAGGGGTGACCAGTATCGCTAAGGAGCCCTATAACTGTCTGATATTCCAGGGGATTCAGACCCCTGCCCCCTACCCCATATCCCCCTCTGGATCCGCGCATGCCTTGAGCTATCGAGAATTGACCTGTTTCTGGAGCCTAATGAGCCAACTCAAGGGCTTTTAGAGGGGGTACCTCTAAAATCGCTAATCAGTAAAATTTAGGCCCACAAACTGCTAATTAGTAAAATTTAAGCCCAAAAATCAGCAATCAGTAAAATTTAGGACCAAAATCGCTTATCAGTAAAACAAGGCCCCAAATCGCTAATCAGTAAAATAAATGATCCAAAATTCGTAATCAGTAGAAAAATTGACCAAATCTGTAAAATATCTTAGAAGACATGCCATTTGGGCGATGAAAAACTAATTTTCATGACTACTTGATGCAAATGACATGCAGATATAACGATCAATTCTTTGGTTTATCATATACTGAATTTTACTATGCAACAAAGTGTATATCAGATACAAAATAAAACACACTATAAGCATAAAGGTGTCAACCGCAGCAAAAAAAAATCAGCAACAACAACATCTGCATTTGTTGTCTTTGGGAATGTTTTAGAAGCCTCATTGACAAACTGTGTAGATCAGACTGTTCCTGATGTAGGAGAGTCTGATCTGGGTTCACATGTTTTGCCTGTATGCTTATATGCAGATGTGGTATTATGTGTCTTTTAAATACGCGGATCAAGGTGTTTTCGCCAAGGGGGGGGGGGGGGTGGGGGAGGGAGGTGAGGGGGTCCAGACAGAAAAAAGCTCCATTGCCTGGAAAGAAACTCTGGCAAGTCATTTTTTTTTGTTTTTAGTCCTAATCTCCAACTGTTTAACAGTTTTACAGAGGGGGGGGGGGGTCTGATTTTTTTTGTTTGATTTGATTCTTTTCGTCCCATCAACAACCTTTCAGTTATATAGGGGCAGGTCTTCCTGGATTGAACCAGAACTAAGCTACGATAAATGTGTGGCGCTCAAGGACCACAACACAGTGACGCCAGTGAAGCTCGAAGCCGCGGTCCATATGTCTCGAGTCAAGCACTCTACCACTGAGCCACTGTGTTCCCAGAGGGGGTCCGATGTTTTTTTAGGAAAACTATATATTTTTCCAGGGTTCCAGAGGGGTTCAACATTTTACAGGGGGGGGGGGTGTCCACTTAATTCCGTGGGGGGGGGGGGTGGGAATGCATAGAAACCTATCGAAATTGGGATTTTCCATGCAGGGGGTCCAATGCAGGGGGCCCAGACCCTCTATTCTCCCCCCCTCTGGATCCACGCGTGTTCGGCCTTCACTTACAAGTAGCTTGGTCCCAGTAATAGATCTACATATTTTGTTTGTGTATGACCTTGGCGGGACAGTACGAAGTTGTCTCAAGCCTCATTAGTGTCACAGCACTGTATCCTTGAGCAAGACACACTTATCCTTCAACCCAGGTCATGCGCGGAACCAGGAATTTTCGTCAGGGGGGTCCAGAACAGTCTGACAAAAAAAAGCTCTGACAACGTTTTTTTTTTTTTTTTTTTTTAGTCCTCAGCTTATTTTACAGAATTCAAATGGTCGATTTCAAAGAAATCTATCATTTTTCAAGGTTCCAGAGGGGGTCCAACATTTTCCAGGGGGGGTCCAACTTTTTCCAGGGTTTCCAGCGGGGGGGGGGGGGGTCCAATTGCTTTTTCCTATAGAAACTCATATAACTTGTGATTTTCCAGGGGGGTCCAGACCCCCTGTCCCCCCTCGGGATCCGCACTTGCAGGAAGACCCGTCCCAATGTAACTGAAAGATTGTTGACTGGGACGTAAAGAATCAAATCAAACAAACAATATACATAGGGGTAATTTCTAGGTAAAAGAAATCATCCATAACACCGTTTGCAACGAGTGTTATTTGTTTGGGAGAAATTATTATATTCCGATAATTCAATGCGCCCTCTGGCGTCAAAAAACTTAGCATTTTCACCATTTTCACTTTTGTATTATGACAATCCAGTCCTGCCTCATAGCAACCTAGTTCTTCCTATTTATAACCTAGTTCTGCCTTTTGAAAACCGAGAAATGACATGATTTGAATCTAAATACGAGTGAAACGACTGCTAAATGACAATTTGCATGATATAATGACACAATTTACAAAGTAAAATGAGATCACACTGGTCAATGTAAACGCACCGGTGGTTGCTACAACGAGCTGGTGGTTGCATTTTTCAGCACCGGTGGTGGCGTAAAAGGTAAAAAAATCTATACCTGTTGACTTTATTATTTATTTATAAACTTGCATTTATTTTATTTGTGATGACACCTGGCGCACAGACCACCGGTAACATTGCATTTTATGGCTCTGCCAAGCAATTGGTGATTAAATTTTATGGTTTGGACTGCAAATCCAACACAGTTCTGGAGTTTTGCCGTGACAGGTGCTTTTTTCTAGTGTAACTGCCTAAATTGAGCAAAATCTGCATATCTAAGCGCAGCTGTTGTCATATTCCCATGAAATAACATCCAAAAAACGATTACTACTTCGTTTTTTTTTCTTGGTAAACTAGCAAATGTTTTATTGAAGAATTTTTATTACAACGCACTGGGAGCATTTTTTTACGCATTGATACAACGCACTGATGGTTGCACAGAATTCCTGTGGTTGCTGGTGCAGACTCACCACATCATTCGCTGTTCACATAAACGTTGCAAATATCGCCATTTCATGGTAAATGATCTTTCGATACTGTATAGAAGGCTCAGGCGAGCCTGTGCAAACGTGCATACTCCCAAGAGCCTTTGCTGCCAGCACAAGAGATCTTGATATTTATTACATTGTCCAGTGACTGCCTGCGCAAATGTGCAGACTCACCAGAGTATTCGCTGCTGGCGTGGATAACACACAAATCGCCATTTAAGGCAGCACAAGAGATTTTGTACAGTGACGAATGCTAAGGTAAGCTTGTGCAGATGTGCAGACTCGCCAGATACTTCGCTGCTCGCACAAAATGGCATTCAATCGCCATTTGAGTCACCACATGAGAATTTTAAACTGTGACGAAGGCTCAGACTAGACCAAGCAAATGTGGCCAAAGCCATCGCTGTTCGCATGAATGACACCCAAAAATAGTGAGTATCACATTCACAAACTGCAGACAAACCCATGGCACTGAGAGGAATTGCCACACAACAATCACGAGACACCAGGAAGACAAACTAAGCAAAGCAGTCAGCTCTCTCTCTTCCCCATCAAGATGACTGCAAAACAAGAAAGGACATAAAGTAACAAAATATACAACAATTACAGAATCCTGTAATGGGAGTAACAATCGACAACGAATCAACAACAACAGAATCACCGCCTTAGAACAGACAGCAGCCGATATCTCTGGGGTGCTAAAATTGCATTTTACTGGTACCAAATCTTCGCCCTAGAATCTACTGTTATTGAAGCACAAAAATTTTAAGCTCGCATGGAGGCTTCTTAACTATTGTAATGTATCATAACGGACAAACAATCTCATTAAATTAAAAGTTTTGGGGCCAATCTGAAAAATAGGTGGAAAAACTCTCAAAGTGCGAACAGGGCTAGCTCTGGAGCATATCTGGTGAGGCTACACATTTGCAGAGTCACGCTTGGGCCTTCAGCAGTGTACAAAACCACAAAATCTAAGCCTATTGACTGTATGATTTCTTTATAAGCTTGCATTTATTTTACTTTTGATGACCCAATGCGCACAAACCGTCAGAAACATTGCAGTTTATAGCTCTGCCATGCAATTGGCGCTTTAATTCATGGTTTGACCGACAAATCCGACACAGTTGTGGAGTTTGACAGTGACATGTGCTTTTTTCTATTGTGACTGCCTAACTTCAGGAAATTATGCATGTCTAAGCACAGCTACAGCTATGTTATCATAGTCCCATGAAATAACATCCAAAAACGATTACTACTCTCTATTTTTTCTATGCAGGGAAGGCTCTGGCGAGTCTGTACATTTGCACAGGCTCACCTGAGGCTTCATCCTGGTACTGAAAAACATGTGCTGGCTCAAATAACGATTTATGTACCGTTTATAAGAACAGTGAACGCTGTGGTGAGGCTGCACCAGCAACCACAGGAATTCTGTGCAACCATCAGTGCGTTGTATCAATGCGTCAAAAAATGCTCCCAGCGCGTTGTGATAAAAATTCCTAAATAAAACATTTGCTAGTTTACCAAGAAAAAAAAACCCAAAGTAGTAATCGTTTTTTGGATATTATTTCATGGGAATATGACAACTGCTGCGCTAAGACGTGCAGATTTCACTCAATTTTGGCAGTTACACTTGAAAAAAGCACCTGTCACGGCAAAACTCCAGAACTTTGTTGGATTTGCAGTCCAAACCATGAATTAAATCACCAATTGCTTGGCAGAGCCATAAAATGCAATGTTACCGGTGGTCTGTGCGCCAGGTGTCATCACAAATAAAATAAATGCAAGTATATAAATAAATAATAAAGTCAACAGGTATAGATTTGTTTACCTTTTACGCCACCACCGGTGCTGTAAAATGCAACCACCAGCTCGTTGTAGCAACCACTGGTGCTTTTACATTGACCAGTGTGGAGATTACCAACATACAAAAACAAACTTGTATGCATCAAGTATCGGCGGAAATTTGATTCCATAACCGAAATTCCCTTGGGGGGAGCAGGGCCTTTAGCCATATCAAGGTATATATACCATGTTACATCCTTTAATAAGCGGCCTGATCATAGAAACTTGGTGACAAAATTACAGATGTAGCATTCTTTATCATATAAGCAAGATATTACCAAACGTAAGATATCCACTAGCAGCATATATTTTCACATATTTCTACTTAATTGGTACATACCATAATTTGCTCTTTAAATCTGGGGGAAGGTTTTTGTTTAACCTGTCATTTAAGATAATACATGTAAGTTAGATTTTGTAAAGCATACTTTTTTTTTTTTTTTCTTTTGCAATTGAATATGTTAGTAATACAAGAGCTACACATTTTGAAAATTATACAGAGCAGGTGTAAAATTTAATGATGTTAGTCACAATTAACGTTTTAAAGGGCTTTTTAATTTATGTAACGCATATAAAACCACAGAAATACATACTTTCATTATATGTAGTAAAGTAAGAAAGAAGGCAAAGATCAGGAATCGATACAATCAAGCATCTCACCTGAAGTCATCTATCTTGCAGATTATATGTATAATTTGAATTATTAGATAGTTTACATCTTCTTCTTTCGCTTCTTGAAGATAGTATATGTCTACAAGTCTGAAGTGGGGCATGTACGGATCCAGAGGAGGAACTGGGGATGCGGACCCCACCCCTGAAAATCACAAACCAATGGCTTCATTAGGAACACGGACCAAACCCCTCCCCTAAAAAATCATAAAGTTACCAAGCCAGCATTCAATGTTGGGCCATACCTGGCCCTGTTTTAGTTGCTTCCTGGGATTTCTTAAGATGACAGGTACATACCCTCACTGAGAAGCAATTGGACCCCTCTACCCTCTTATAAAGAGCTGGACACCAACCCCACACCTGGCGAAACTTTCTGGATCCCCACATGTGAATGGCCTCTTTCAACGTACATTCTTGCATAGATATCTATTCGTATAGCTGTTTACACCCGTTGTCAAATGAACGAAAACCCATGTTCAAATCAGGAGATTCGCGTGCTGTTTGAACATGGGTCTGAACTTGAAAATACTTAAAAATGAGCCCTGCATTATTAGCATGACGTTTTATGCGGAACGCAATACGGACCAGACTGATCATTTCGCCGATGTTTTTGTTCGCGAAAACGTTGCGTACGGTTATGACGTAATGACGTTCGAAAGTACATAGCTGACGCCATTTTGTTTAGAGAAATCCAGTGTAAGAAAATGGACAATGTAATGTTTTAGCAGCGTTTTCAGTGCGAATTAAGCTGGAATAAGGTAAAATATGCAAGAATAACGATCACACATGTTTGTTTCATTGCATTAACACTTGCCGGGTCCCTCGGATGATGTTGAACACTCGGCCTATCGGCCTCGTGTTCAAACAACATCCTCGGGACCCGGCAAATGTTAATGCATGAAAAAACATGTGTGATCCCTATATTCTATAATATGTTGTTATACAAGATTGATTTGAAAAGCTTTTTTGCAATGCCTTTCTTACAACAGAATGACACAAGAATGGTGTTAAGACCAAATGGGCCTCGTCGATAGAAAACCTGTCTTCAGGGTTTCCGACAAATCATGTTTCAAATTAGTCTCCTCAGCTACAGAGACTAGCTAGAAAGTTGAAATTTTACTTGTTGCAAGTCTGGATATGCTACTTTCCAACAAGCGAATAACAAAGGCGCTGATCAGACTGCGCGGGTGCGCAGGCTGGTCTGCGCCTGTGTTGTTCGCAAACCTCCGAAGACAGGTTTTCTCGCGTCGAGGCCCAAATAGACTTGGGAAAGGCAATGTCGTCTTAGAACCAAATACATAGGATGATCAGACTATTTTTACCAGTTTTACTGTGATAAAAACATGTAAAATGTGATAATAATTTTGCAAAATGGAACATTTGTGTATAAAAAAGTTTCTTATACAAGCATTTCTGTTTATTTTTAGATACACTTACAACAACAACTAAATCAGGTACAACATTAAGGCCAACAGGTAAATGCTTTATTAATTATACCGAAAATTTTTTAAGTAGCTTAACTGTTTTTTATTTATAAATTAGGGCCTCTAGATGAGATTGCTAAAGTAAAAAAACCGTTTTTATTTAACAACTATTAAACTGTTGGACAAGAAATATTCTCTGTTTACTATTTCTTTGGAGCACTGTTAGTCACTGTTAGTCATCCAAAACTTATTCCTCTTCACCAATTATCTTCTTAACTGTCACATTTTCTGGTTCTGGGTTTATATTTATATTTCGACAATCGCAGAGGTAATATTTCAAAGTTAATATATTAATGAAATATCAGATCTGCTGTGTAAACCCAACTTGTCCAAAGCAATTTTAAAACTATCCTCACTTGTTTTGAAAACAATTTCTTCTGGTTAAGTATTCCATTCATTTATGCATTTTATTTAAAATGAGTTCAGCTTTAATGACTCTCTTGCATGCTGTTTTTCCAAACCACGTGTATTATTGTGAAAAACTCTTGCTGGCAACAATGCTATCATAGCTGTTAATTATCTTGAAAATTTAAAATAGATCAAATCGTTGTCTTCTGTATAACAATGATGATAGGTTGAGTTTTCTTAATCTTTCTTTATATGATATATTTTAAACTCTTGAACAGTTTTTGTCACCCTCCTTTGTATATGTCAATGAGTTGAAATGTGTCTCCTAGATGCAGGATACCAAACCACTATTCCATAATCTATCATCGACCTAATCGGTGTTTTGAATAATTGAGTGAATAATTGTTTGTTCATACTTAATAAGACCTTTTAGTTTTTATTGCAGCGGTTTACAACATTTAACACATGCTTATTAGATTTCAAGATTTTTTTTTCAAACACTTCACCCAAGTCATTCTCTCCTTCAGATAAATGAACATCAAAAACTACATTGTCTTGATCTTTAACATATCCATATTGGATAGCTTTACATACGCAGCAGCCATATATCACCCAGGCACATATTTCAAATAAATCTTCTTGAATAATATCTTGATTTGCCTCATCTTGAAAACTTCGTAGACCGTGCTATGGTCTGCAAATATCTTGCATATATATTGCAACCTGTCTGGTAAGTCATAAATATATACTGCTCATATTTTGGTAAGCATCACGATAAAAATTTCCAGGGGGAACAATGCATTGAGGCTACCACCTTGGCACTCAATATCTTTCGGCGTTTTTCTTACTATTCAGAGAAATTTTCAGCGGTTATTGAGCCATAAACTCCGGTTGGTTGGAAAAAGCAAACTATATTTTTTTGCAGGAACTGCGGTTTAGTGGAATGGCCAGCTCCCAAAGAGGCCATTAAAATATTTCTTTCAATCCGTCTGGCAGAAGAAAATCCAATGGTACTACTGCATCTGGTAGCCTACTAGGCTTATATTAGGGTGGATGTCAGTGTCACACTTTATCTTGCCCCATGAACAGCTTGCCCCCTGGGGGACAAGCTGTCCCTTGAAATCTTGCCCCACCCTGATTATTCTCATCTCCAAGGGGGCACCCTAATTACTTCCATCTCCCTGTGGGACGGGGAGCTGTCCAGGCTGGTTTATCTTGCACCCCACTCCATTTCAGACAGCATCTCTATTTTTTCATTATTTGTTTAGCAAACTTTGTAATTACAGCAGTCATCTTTCTAAGTTATTATATGAAGGGCGTTCAATATGTAATGAAAACACATTCATAACTTTATCCACAGACGTGGGCGTTAAAATTTTATACTATATGCCAAACGAAAGATCAAAGTATGGCCTTTCAAATGGCGCATCAACGCTGATTTTATCTTTCTGATTTATTTAGTTACAGACTTAAAAAACACTCATATACAATGTATAATTTTTCCTCTAGGTCGCAAAGAAACATTCTTACAAAGGTAGGAAGGTATACTGTTTTTTTTTCTAAAACAAGCATTTAATAAGCATGACTAGCATATCTGTCGTTTTCAGACACAATTTTCTTTTATCTGCTGAAACGTCGTCAACTTTTGACCAGTACCGATTTCTCAAGTGGCGTTTTTTACGTTACCTCCTCTTACGTTGACATCGTTTAAAGCAAAAGACGTAGCGCTAATTGATATGCATGATATTTTTTTAAAATCGGCATATTGGCTTTGGATCAGAAAAGGACAAGATTTATTGTGTCGAAAATAGTAAGTTTAAACGCATATACATATAAAATTGCACAAAAATATTGTTTTAAAAGAAAGTAACATATATAACAGAACTTCCAGGCGCCTAAACAAATATTATCAAATGCTATTAAGCTGCATCTAATGAGAATATCAATCATAACGATGTGGAAGAAAACGATGCAAATGATAATAACACTATACTAGGAGTTTCCTTATCATCTAATGGTAACGTATTAGACTTGGCTATTGCATGGTAAATGCACATGTTCATCAAAAACTAACAGACATTTTATAATATTTAAAGTAGCTTAGAATCTTAATGTACAAAAAGCTCCCTCCACAAAAATAGTAAGTGAGTATGATCAGGAAATACCACAATCACAAACTGCAGACAAACCCATGGCATCGTACGAAAGAGCCACACAACAATCATGAGACACCAGGAAGACTACCAAAGCAAAGCAACCAGCTCTCTCTTCCTCATCAAGATGATTGCAAAACTAGAATAGACACAAAGTATCGCACAACAAAACATAGAACAATTACGAAATCCCAAAATGGGAGTAACAATCCAATCAACAACGAATCAACAACAACAGAACAGCCGCCTCAGAACAGACAGCACCCGAAGCCATCGGGGGCCAAATGCACTCTACTGGCCGTAAATCTTTGCCCTAGATTCTGCTGTTGTTGAAGCACAAACAATTTGTTGAGCTCACGCGGAGGATCCCTACTAATTGCTATGTATCACCATAGAAAACAATATAATTAAATTTGATTAAAGTATGAATACGCACAGTGCATAGGCAGCAGACCAGTTAAACTGAAAACAATATCTATGGGGATCTCATCTGAGTGGTATGCCATTTTCGTATCCAATAATTTGATAGTCTGAAATAAGCCAGCCAAACTTTTTACATGTCTATATGTGTAAAAATGTCCAAACAATGCATACCAATGCAAACATTGATGAAAAACAGTGTTTTGTCTGATGCATTTCAGAGTAAGCCAGAGATGGCATTATTTTAAGTGATTTTCTTAATTTAAATGACGTATTTAGAGATACTTTATGAGCGAGATAAATATTAAAATTTAAAAAAAAAACGGCTGTATTACTTGCAAACGAACACCATAGTGAACAGAGGAAATATTAAAAGCAATTTTCGCAAACATTTTTGCTATCTAATCGTTCACGCAAAAACGACAATGTGCACTGAATAATAATCCCCGGATGTATGGCGGCAAAGGTGTGGTCATTTCGCCGCTGATGATATTTTATTTTTTACTGGCGTTTTTGGTGTTTAGTGGCACAATGGCATCAAGATATAGTCGTGGGATAGGTGTACGGACACGCGGAGGACAAGAGAATGCTCAAAATTCTCCAAGGTACTATCGTTCAGATAAAAACTTTTTCGCTGCCCTAGGTGAACTAGATTCCGACAAAGAACAAGATGGCGTCGTATTCTTGGACTCTCAAATGTTTAACAATAGAACGGACGTCGATGATGATGGTTTCACCTATGTGCGAGGGAAACAATCTAAACGAAAGAAAATAAGCAGCGACGGGCAGAGCGACCAAATAAACCTGGACTTGTCCCAGAAGGAGGAGTTTTTTGTACATGGCGTTGACGTAAGCCATTTTGAACACACGAAAGCCGAGGATAAACTCTTGCACATAATAAACAAACTGGCTGTGAACGAAGGTAGGGTTAGTTCCATTCAAACCAAACTTGACTCTATTCTGAACTTAAATTTTAAAGACTCCAGGATTGAAACTGTGCTAAAATCTCAACACGATAGACTCAAACTACTTGAGTATAGGTCACTCGATATAGAGGCCAGAAGTAGGAGACGAAATTTGCTGATCAAGGGCATACCTGAGGACCGACGCGAAAATTGCTTCGATCTAGCCAGACACTTTATATCAGATGAATTAAAAATCGACAGAGATATGTACCTGGAAAGGGCGCATCGCCTAGGAAGATTTAACTTGAATAAAACTCGTCCTATCATTGTCGCTTTTAGGGACTTTTGTGATGTTGAGGAAATTGTGAGTGCATCTGCGCAGCTTAGAGGTAAACCCTATGGCGTAAGCAGGGACTATCCAAATGAAATAGTAAAAGCAAGACAGTCCCTCTGGAGCCGATTCAAGTCAATTCGAGACAATAACCCAAATAAAAGAGTCTCCTTTGGTTACCCCGCTAAAATTAGTATTGACGGCAGTTGTGTAGTCGACCTGTTCCCAGAATGGTACATGTACGATGTATTACAAGGTAGTAGAATAAGCTGTAATACACCTCAGTTTATCAATGAATCCAGTTCGTTGATCCATGGCGTGACAACGGGACAATATATACCACGTGAACAAGGCGTGGCCAGTGTTGAGCACGAGCTTATATCAGCCACGCTTCGAAAACCTGACCAAACTATACATGGCCAACCAACTGAGATACGAATGGACACGAATGAACCACCGTCCCCGTCTTTGTTGAATGACAATGGTCCCGCACCCATCTCAAAAGCGTTTGACAATAATGTACTAGGGACAAAAAATATCAAACCAGCACAAACACGAGGTCGTAGCTCTCAACGCAAAGCCCCATCTAGTGCGAGGAACCGACCGCAATCAAGCATTTCTCAGAGGCGCAGATCGCCGACTTTGACTAGCACAAAGGGAGCCCAACCCCGGGCCTCAAGCTCACAGGACCCGGAGTTGGCCTCTCAGCAAACCAAATCTACAACGGTGGTTCCTCGCTCAGAGTTGGTTAACCGTGGCAGAGCTGATAGGTTGGTAAGCCGACAACGTTTGACGAAAAAGCCTCCCGCTCCGAACAGTGATGATTCGTCTGAACAAGCAACCAAGGCACCAGCTGAAGCTAATCTTTCATAGGACAATCTGGGAGAATATGCGTTGCATAATTTGCCTGATTGCCCTAATAATATATCAGCCCAGTCATTGAAGATTATTACACTGAACGTTTGTGGTCTAAAAACTCGCTCCCAATACCCTGACTTCGTACATTATTTCCAAAAATATGATATATTGTGTTTCGTTGAGACAAAGTTAGACGACACTGATATTATCTCTCTCCCAGGATTCGATTTTATATCCCAGCCCCGTAAACAACCTTTTTATCGTAAATCTGGCGGTATAGCCGTTTTTGTAAAGAAAGGCATCTCCAATATATATTAACAGTATTGAGTCCCAATCTGATTACATACTTTGGCTTTCTTTTGATAAGAGGTTAACAGGCACAGAAGAGAGCCTTGTGTTAGGGACAAGCTACATCCCACCCACCCAATCAAGATTCTTTAACGAAGAGGAAATAGACCGACTTGAGGGAGAGATAATGTCCATGTGCAGTCGAAACAAATATGTATGCATCACAGGTGAACTAAACGCTCAAATTGGTCATTCGAAAGATTATGTAGAAATGGATGAATATTTGTCAGATACGTTCAATTTTGACGAGGAAACCACAGATTTCTTCGACAAAAGTGAAATATTAGTCAAATCAGGTATACCTTTGAAGCAAGTCTCAAAAGATAACAAAATAAATACTTCTGGTAATTGGTTATTAGATATTTGTAAATATAACAATTTATTTGTCGCCAATTGGAGGGTTGGCAAAGATAAGGATATCGGCGATAAGACCTTCCAGAATACCTCAACACTTGATTATACCCTCTGCACTGCTGAAGTCTTTAATTTGCTCTCCACATTTGAAGTCACTGAGCTTGATCCATTATTCTCAGATGGTCACTGTATGCTTAACTGGTCTCTAAACACTATCATAAGAACAACAACCCAACCACAGGGAAACGCAAACCATAGCCATTCTCCACCAATCTGGTCTGAAAAACAAAAGGAATATTTTGTTAAAAGCATTAATTTATAAAAAAGGTCACCTCTCTAAATGAAAAGCTTCTAAACACAACTCAAACTTCCGCGAATATAAATGACATCACTAGCTATATTGGGCATATATTTACGGAAGCAGCATGCAAAGCTTTGCCCCAAACACCTAGGCCTTTCATAAAACAAACGTTTGATAAGCCATGGTTTGGACAAGCCAGCAAAACAGCCAGGAAGCAGTATCACAGAGCAAAACACATACATTCTATTAACAAATCTAGTCAATCTAAGGAAATCTTAAATCTAAAATGTAAAACATGCAAAAAGACCATGAACAAGTACATGAACCTTCATAAAAAGAACAAATCCAAAAGCTACGAGAAATGCACACTAAAGACCCAAAAAGTTATTGGAAATATCTAAATAGTATCAAAACCACTCATGACAAACAACAACCAACCTTACAATCACTGTATGAACATTTTCAATGTGTTAACGCAAGCAAAGAACCAAAAGAACACTTTACAATTACACACGAAAATGTATAAGGCAGTGATTTGAATACCATAATAACACAGCAAGAAATCAATAAATGCATCACCAATTTGAAAAATGGAAAAGCAGCAGGCGACGACAAAATACTCAATGAATACATCAAATCAACCAAAGACATATTTTTACCAGTTTATGAAAAACTCTTCAACATAGTATTTGATTTGGATATTCTTCCAGACGCATGGTTATAAGGAACTATTAGGCCTATATATAAAAATAAGGGTGACTCTTCCTTAGCACAAAACTATAGACCCATTACAATTCTAAGTTGCGTAGGCAAACTGTTCACTGCTGTTCTTAACAATCGACTGACTGACTTTTTAGACAATGCAGACAGATTACAAGAAAATCAAGCAGGCTTTAGGAAGGAATACTGTACCTCAGATCATGTTTTTGTCCTTAATTCACTAATTGAAATAATGAAGTCTAGTAAACAAAAATTTTCTGTGTCTTTATTGATTTCTACCAAGCGTTTGATTCAGTATGGAGAGGAGGCTTGTGGCGCAAACTAATTTTTAACTCTAAAAAAGGGAAGTTCTTCCAAGTGATATACAATATGTATGATAACATCAAATCACGTATTAAACATCTGAATGAATTCTCAGCTTTCTTCCCCAGTGATTGTGGAGTTCGTCAAGGCGAAAATCTATCCCCCCCCTACTATTTGCGATATATCTGAATGACATCGAATCTTTTCTCTTGTCTGGTGGCGTTGATACAATTGACCTTGAGATCCTATCACAAGAATCAATTACTTATATAAAACTGCTAATTCTGTTGTACGCCGATGACACAATAATATTTTCATGTGACAAAGACAATTTCCAGAAAACTCTTGACAATTTTCAAGAATACTGCCAAACATGGAAGTTGAATATTAACTATAGTAAAACGAAGATCATGATATTCAATGCTAGGAGGACCAATAATTTTGCATTTAACATAGGACGCCATAACATTGAAATAACTGACAAGTACAAATACCTAGGGGTACTCTTCTCTAAATCAGGTAGCTTTTTGAATGCGAGGAAACATATTATCGAACAATCCAAAAATGCCATGCATCTTCTGCTTATTCGAGCCAACATTTTAGATATACCACTAGGCCTCCAGATCAATTTTTTGACAAAACTGTAGTGCCAATTCTTACTTTCGATTGTGAGATCTGGGGTTATGAAAATACCGAAATGATTGAACGAGTACATATTGAATTTCTAAGAAAAATAACAAGAGTTAGAAAAAGTACTCCTAAGTATATGATATATGGTGAATTAGGTAGGTTCCCACTAGATATCAACATAAAACAGCGAATGCTAAGTTTCTGGACACGAATGCTTACAAATAAAACCACAAAACTGTCATACCCATCTACAAATATCTACTAAACTCACCGCAAATCAATTCAAAATGGATCGTTTCAGTTCAAACAATACTTAGCAATGCTGGTAGACAGGACATATGGCTGAATCAAAATGAATCAACCCCGAAGTCTACCGGAAAATTAATCAAACAGATCTTGATTGACCAGTTTTTCCAACAATGGAACAGCCAACTTGATGTTTCCTCTAAAGGCAGAAACTATAGCATTTTCAAAAACAACATAAATTGTGAAAGATACTTACATATTCTAACTGGTCAGTCAGCCATAACCATGTTCAAATTTAGGACAGGAAGCCACAAATTCCCTGTAGAGGTCGGGATATGGAACGGCATGGATCTATCTGAGAGGAAATGCAATCTCCGTCTCTCCAACAATATTGGCGACGAATTTCATTACATACTAGAGTGCACTTTCTTTGCTGCTGAAAGAACAACACATAGGGAAATATTATTATCTTAGGCCAAACGTTATCAAATACAAACAGCTACTAGAAATCACACAGGAAAAAAAACTCATTAAGCTCAGTATATTTATGAATCTTATAATCAAATATGTAGGTAACAATCACTAACATAAATACATTGCACCCACTCGCATCTTCTCAGACCAGGACTACAGTTAAAAAGCGTAGCTATTTTATATGAACTCAAAAGAGGTGCCCTAAGGAGACGGTTCATTTGAGCACCAAAACACACATTCAAACCGGTTGTTTAAGAATTATCCGTATATTAAACCGCAAAAGACTGCTCTAAATTAAAAAAAAAGTCTGCTCACGATATATGCTTCGCCCGAAACCGCATTATTGGCCCATATTGGGGGCCGCATTGACGTTTGGAATATATGGTACTGCATAATCGCCGATATCCAGATCATTTAGTATATATATTTTTCTTATTTTTATTTTTCTTTAAATCTCGTTTTATTATATACATGTCAATAGGTTGAGGTTAACAAAATTTTTGAGCGTAAAATTGTAACAACAGCTTGAACTTATGTTTTGGGTGCTCAGAAGAGCCGTCTCATTGAGGCGGTTCTTTTGAGTACCCTTAACATATGTTATGGTTTAGAAATTAGAAAATGGTTTTTGGTGCGCGCTCTTGGCTAGGGGCCGACTGAGTAAGTGAGTAACATGCCAAATAACCTGCCTGACGGAAGTATTATTCCTATGCTGTTTTGTCATGTTAATGCACTGGCTTTAAATTCTATATATGCATGAAAGTCATTCACCTGCTCCTTCTTACCAAAAGGCTACAATGAATGGAAATACATCCAGCAAGCATGGCTAAGTAACAATGTGAATCACGGATCAAACCGCTAGATAGAGTAGTTTGAACGAGATTTACTATGTTATCTCTATCTATTCGCCCTGTATATGTATATGTTTTGCCCCACCCTGAAAAAGTTGCATGTATCCGCTAAATAGGGTTGTTGGATATTCTTACGTAACTCAGATAGTCTTTTGGTAGTGAAGCAAACCTTGTATGCGGCAGACTGTTCCGAAGAGAGCAGACTGATCTGGACCCACAGTGTTTGGAGTACACTCACATTAAACCATAATATTCTATTAGTGGTAGACGAAAATCATGATTAAGAGCGCGCCAAGAACAGCTATTTACACCGCGTGTTGTCTTTTTGTTGTTTTCCCTTTTTGCCGTTTTTGTATATACATGTTTTTGTTGGTGGACGTAAAATAAATTGTTCAAAGCAGTAACTTAAAATATCTACGCCAGCTCAGGATAGCTTGCTGATCATTGCTAAGAATTTCTAGCGATAAGGCGGGCAATCTCCCTAGACGAGACGTTCGTTTTATTTTGTTGAAATAACGACTGGAAAAACTAGGCACATGAAACAAATATTTATAGACGGGCCGTCGATGCACCATTGCCCCCGAATTTGTATATTTGAAACGGGATTTCCTTAATGCATGTAATAAATCTACTTCTTATTGAATGGGAATTTATTTCGATCATCAACTGTACTTGTTATTCAGTAACATATATGGGAACTAGACCGTTAAACAAGGGTAACAATCGTCTTATCACGCTATAGTCCGTCCAGGTAAGAGACGTTGGGCGGTTCTTAGCTAAGTTCAGCCCCTGGACAAATACATTTTGAAATTGGTTAGTCAGGTTGCATTGTTTGCGTATTCACCCATCTGTGAAACTCTCCACACCAAAATTATATATCTGTAGTCTTATGGTTGCCATATCGTGAACAATAAGAGTTTCGAATTGTTGCAGATGAATCTGATCAGTTCAGGGGCCAATTTCATCAATAAAGTTCGTACGATATATCTTAAATTGTGCGTACGTTGTTTTCTGAGAAGTGCGTACGTCAGTTTCATCAAAACATCTTAAATTGTTCGTAAGAACAAAAATTTGCGTTTCACTAAAAACGTCGTATTTTTAACTTTGCCTAACTCTAGTCTCCAAATATCATGTGATTGGTCACGTGCAGACTTTATATAGCTTAACACAGAGTGAAAAATTCGTAGGTATGTGAAGGAAGCGTTTGCGGATCCGAATTATGAAGGCAGGGGGTCCGGACCTCCATCCCCTTGAAAATCACAAGTTATATAGGTTTCCATAGAAATTAGCAAGTGAACCCCTTGGAAAATGCAGGATCCCCCTTCCAGAACCTTGCAAACTTGAAGTTTTCTGGACAAAAAATCCTGGACACGCGCATGAGAAGACGAGCAGGCGACAGCATACCCCATTAAGAAATCAATCCCTTTAACTCGGTGCATATACTTGTGTCAAACGTCGGTCTGATCTGGAGACAAACTCTTTGACACTAAGATGACGGGTTTCCCGAAATCATAAGAAACCATGTCCAAGTAAGGCACAAATAAGAAAGATTACCTAAAACCACAGAATATACTGAGAGGAACTGGAAACTGAAGTTTTTTTTCTAACATGTCTGGATGGAAAATAATAATTCAAATTCATTATTTTTTATGAAATCTGATTTCCTCAACATCCATCTAACAAATACAATTCACAGAATTTACGATAGCATCAAGAACCAGTCCTAAGTAGCGGATACAATACTGCCAACAAATTTCGTATGCTCTCGAAAGTTGGTCCTGAGTCGTGGGCATTATGGGCGGTTGTCTCGGCTTTCTTTACAGCCCGATGATTGATTGTTGAAATGCTCAGATCAAGACCATCCTTTACATACTATATGGTTTACCAAAATGAGAAAATAAGACCCCCTTTCCTTGGTGCTTATGAGTTATTTATTTGTCAAAGTAACCTCTCCCACCCCTTCCCCTACCACGCTGTATACTGTCACCAAGAGATTCGCCTATGGCCACCATGCCGTCAGTAGCTGAATTTATGCATAACCATCGCGTCTAAGGGAAGGGATTCTTTAGTAAAACCAACAGGATAGTTTTGTACTTTTTCACATGTCACCATTGCTTAAACATACTAATATACACATTCAAATGTACGGGTAAGTCACCGTCTATTTGCATGACTGCCAGGGACGAAAATGATGAGGGGACTTTCGTCAAACAACCATACGTTCTACATTCGATAAAGTTTCAAAACGTATGTCTTTGTATGAGTATGTATATGTCATACTGTGGAAGCTGTTCACAAGAGCTTTCGGTAGAACTTTACATTTTCTATGAAGGGACATACTTCTGGTTTAGCACAATCTCAGTTTCAACCGTATAACAAGTTGCATTCTAGATTTTAACATTTTCGAAAATTTCGACTTGTTATCTAAAGCACCCGAGGTGTGATGTTTACCTAATTTAAGCCTTGCCTTCATTTTGTGGGACGTTGGCAAACAGTGTAGACCCAGATCAGACGCCACATAACCATGGTGGCGTCGGATGAGGTTATGAACTCGTCCAAAAGATTAAAATGGGGAAATCCATTCGACATGCATGGGTTACATGTAACATAAAGTGTGAAAACGAGTAATTTTCGGGAAGCAGTTTCATGAAACATTATATGTACCATTTTTGTTATGAACACACTATGATATATCTCTTTCATGTTTAAATGATAATAGTATGTCCCTTTGTCGATTTTTGCTATTCAGACTCTAGAATCATGTGAAATGCAGCAGCCTTGGTAGCTAAGTAGTAAGTTAGTAATATTTAAGACAAAGATGTCAGCTGCGACACCTAAATATTTGTCTTAAATATACGACAAAAAGTAAGAAGTTCGCAAAGTTCAATAGTTTGATGAAACCCGATTTTTAACGTACGAAGTTCGTACGATGGTCTAAGACAAAAACACGTCGTAAACTCGTTGATGAAATTGGCCCCAGATGCTTTGTTTGAAATATGTACGCACATGTATCTTAAACACGCACGTGTATCTTAAACTATACAAGCATAACATCAATCTTCGACAATGAAATCTACAATCACGCAAAATTTTATTGTTTTATAAGATATCTGTGTACCCTTTCCCTGTGGCCCAGATATTGAAACCTTAGCATGCTGAATTTTAATTTGTGTTGTGTGTGTGTGTAGGGAAAGGGGATAATTTTGTGTAATGCGATGTTTCGAATTCAGAGCTAAACACCATCATTTTCTTGCCAAACAAACAGAATTTGAAAAAAATATTTTCATCGACAACGCATATCACGCGAATATTTTCCAAGAAGCATACTAAAGATAAACCTGTGTACCAGTAGACGCACACATCTGCAGCAAAGTTTTGAAATGAGTGTCTCTTTTGCTATTTTGAGTTGGTTTTGTTGGTTTGCATTGATGTTTTGCGTCGCTGCCAACATTTTTGCAGTCATGACGCGACGTTTCCCTGTCCACCTAGGTTGAACCAGTACGTAGCCGAGAAAAATACTACACCAAAGAAAATCACGCTATATGCAATCAGATCTTCGTTACTCTGTGCACCCGGACTCTAAATATTTATACATGTAGCAGCAACAACCGTTCTAACATGGACTAGTCTGCCTAGCCTATCTTGACTAAAATCCACATACGTACTAGGAGGCACTGGCCAGTGAGCAATGGTATAAACCAATGTGTCTGTAAACATGTAAGACTTAGGTTTTCTGTTAAGAGTTGCGTTCGACCGTTTACCAGGCATACTAACCGTATAAAGCTGGTCGCCTTTGTCGTCTGCGGTTCAGTTGTTTTGCACGATTAAAGCGTAGCTCTGCTGTTTACCCAATTTACTGTAGACCAGTCTAAATTGACAGTGAATGACAGTGTTCTTTCTGACACGCCCGACGTCCGTTACCTGGTCGCACTATATGTACAGTAAAACTATTTATACAGTTGATGTACAATAAAAACGACCATCTTGCAAAGTGGTCTATTTTTGTCAGATATTTGATGTCTTCTTTCGCTTATACAACCCCTTTCCCCCCTAGACCCAAAACGCCCTTTACATATGTTATGTATTTGTATAGCGACATTTAATTGTTCAAAGGGCATCTTGGGTCTAGGGGGGAAAGCATCTAAAAACAAACCGAAAGACGCCAGTTTCATCTTTTCAATGACAAACGTCACAATTTTAAGTATATTTCGTACACATGCGTAGAAGGAAAACCGCAAAGTTTAGAAAATGAAGGGCACTTATATCCTTAATATTTTAGCACTTTTACTTTTTTAAAAACCTGCAAAGGATTTACTAAAACTCTCGTCTAAACGGAACCCAGTCTAAAGACGTAAAATGAGGGGTGGGAGTAGAAGGCGCAAGTTTTAACGGTTTTGTAAATGATGAATCGCTTTGAAACCTATTTTGATGCTTTCTATGTAAATTTTACTACCGGAACAGACCAATTTAAAAACATTAGGGCAATTTCAAAATTTAGGTTTTGTAATCATGTCAACTAGGGAAAATATACGCCTTATCGCTAGAGCTCCTTTATACTAACCCGGTAGTGAGGGTATTAATTGTAACCATGTGTGAGGGTCATGGATGCGGATCGGCCTGCTCAGCAAATGCAGTCCGATCTGCACCTATGTCGGTCACCGAATATCGAAGGCCAGTTTGTTTTGCTCCTCATTTAGCTCACGTTGGCTTGAGCACAGTGATACAGGTGAACAGAAACCAAAAACAACAAACATCTGCACTCTAAGTAATAAAATACTTACTTTTAGTTCATGCAGCAGATAACACCGAAACCAAAACATCGCCCGAAACATCTAATCGGAAGCATGGCCACCTCTGAGTGACATCCTTTTTATATCTGGGTCAATATATCCCAACACTTTGCACGTGGCTAGAGGTAAATTCGCTTCACTGACCACAAATACTACAGACGGAATGTAGTGTATTTTTATCATACCTGTTCGCTTGTGTCACTTTAAGAGATAATCCTGTAGCATTTGTCTCCCTTTGACCAAATAAACAATTGTCTGAATAACAAGCTCGTAGGAGTTCGCCCTCTTGAGTATTATAGGACGAAATCAGAGGGTGCATGCGTCGGCATGCATTGATATGCAGATCAACATGTGCGCTCTCTGTTTTTAATAGACAGTCCCAACATAAATTATGTACCCATCTTTCGGAACAATGAAAATATTACAATGTTGTCAAACATGCAGTTTTAAAGTAAAATTACATTACGCTTCCCATATTAGAATTATCACACTATGAATATGCTGGGATTTTTTATGTGCTGTAACCATTCAATCATCTATTTTGGACTGTTAATCTCCCTAAAAACATTATTTTGTAATACCACCTTTGCTGTCATGTATGTTAATATGTTATTCCTTGTATGTACATGACTTAAGAGAATAAACGTTTTTGTCTGTCTGTCTGTCTGTCTGTCTGTCTGTCTGTCTGATAGCCAGAGAAAGTGGAATCAAGGAGGATTTTAACCAAACTGACGACCTCTCGGTTTCGTAGAATTTACAGCAATTTCAAAGACTTTTACATTTATTAATCATCTTTATATGGATATTCACCACACGAAAATAGAGGTTACAAAACTTTGTTCATGTAGTTTTCCGTCTTTGAAAACACTGTTTCATTTCATATTGCAGTGTACTTCAGTATCCTATCTTGAAAGCGGCTTGTGTAGATTATAGACGGATGGCTGAGAATGGGTTGGCTCCCCCCACCCCCTAGGGAATTTCGCAGACATATCCTATCTTGTGGAGAATTGAAAACCGAGTCTTTTAAGAAATGTTTGCACTCTGTGCGTTGGGGCGTTAGTCTGTAAGAGCCTGTAACATACGTTACTTTATCAAATTAAGAAAAAGTAAATACAAATTAAAGACATTAAAATATTTGTTTTAAGAAATCATTTATATAGTCTGCATACTGGATATCTTAACTACGCATGACAGTCATTTGAACAAAATTGCAGCTTCCTAAGGTGTCATATGCGTTACATATATCAGATAACCCATTAAAATTTGCAAGTGTGGCTAACATCATTTACATTCACAATCTCTCTGTGTGTTTTGCAAAATGTTTTTAACCATGTATGACTAGCTTATGCAATTGGCTAACAGAAAAATTAAAGTTTGTTTTCCTATACTTAAAATTGGGGGTTGGGTTGTTTAATAGCTCATAAAAAGCAATGTATTTGAGATAGAAAAGAAAACTTTGTTTTTTTCTATTAGTCGAATACGTATTTTAGCGAACTAAGGTTAAACACACTTGTAAAAATGCAAGAATCGTCTGTAAAATTAAATGATGTTAGTCACGATTTCAACTTTCAAAGGGAAATTTATTCTATGTAACGCATATAACACCATTGTCCCTTATGATAAAACACATATACCAACACGGAAAGAAAAAGTGTCACAATCATAGCTTCTTGAATAATTGGGGTTGGTTTGGGAGAGTTTAAAACCAGTAGATTATAAGAATTTCTTCTTCTTTTTCTTCTTCTTCTTCTTTTTATTAATATTATTATTATTATTGTGTTGATGTTTTACGTCTCAGTCAACAGTTTTAAGTCATGGCGGGAAATGTTCCTGTCTTCCTGGGTTGAACAAGTACTAAGCAGAGATACAGTATCCTGCACAAGAGCCTCTGGGAGTTTAATTATTTATTTATTAATGTTTTAACTTATTATTATTATTATTATTATTATTATTATTATTATTATTATTATTATTATTATTAACAAGTTTTATTGCAGACTGTTGTATATGTGATGACACAAGCCCAGATTTAAGTAAACGTTGCTCTGTGCCAAATATCTGTGACAGTAGTTTTACCAAATGTGATTATTGTGAAACGGAAAGGAAATATGCAGGAGCAGAATGGAAAATTACTCGAAGGTGAGTTATTGAGAATGAGTCCTTATCTTTGTTTTATCTCCTTTTTATATCTTAGTTTGAATGTACTAAGAGATTATGCATCGATACGTAAGGGATCTTTCATGCAACCAAAACATATATGTAGCCCTGAGACCACATCAGAATGAAGGATGAGGTTGGTACAGTTAAACATGATTAAGACCCCAAGTATTTATCTGATGCTTTTTTGTGGGTCCTTTTTTGTTATTTATGTTCATGTTTGTCTTTGTAATGTTATCTTGTTTGTTCCTTGCAGCCTTGTGATTACCTGTTAAGAAAGGCTGACCTACTTATGGGGGTCTAAATCATGTTGAACTGTACCGACCTCACCCTTACGTCTGACGTGGATCAAGACATATATATGTTTGGTTCGCATGAGTAGTATATGCGTCTCTTTTGAAGAAATGACGTCACAAAATCCAAATCCAAAAAAGGGCATCAAGTCACAGATGGCTGCCATCTGCCTGAGGACATGCCCCTGTGACATCTGGACCTCTGACGAACCTTTGTCGCATTCCGTTACACCTCTAGGGGTGAGTTAACCCTGTAGACCACAAGAAAGTAGGGTCTTACCCTAGAGCATCTACTCGTCTCATCCTCCTCCTCCTTCCAGCTCCGCTCCTGCCCTTATTCTCCTCCCATCCTCCTCTTTCCCTCTTGTACCATTGCAGTTTTTAGCTCACCTGTCACAAAGTGATAAGGTGAGTTTTTGTGATCGGTCTTTGTCCGTAGGCCGTGGTCTGCCTGTCCGTTAACTTTTGAATTAAACGACAACTCATCCTGGTCCAATTGTAAAATAATGTCACACAAAAGATCCTTAGATGGCCCTCTACCATAATTGTTCAATTGGTTCTGGTCCGTTGTATATCTAGGTCAAAGAGGCTAAAAATAGATTTTCGAGATGAACACTTTAAAAATCTTCCTGTCTGAAACCAGACAGCCTAGACTCTTGATATTTGGTATCTATTAGCATCACCTATTGGACCTTGATCAATTTTGTTCAAATTATAGCCCTGGGGCCAAGGCTTACATTGGGAAAACGTGTAAAAATCTTCTTGTCTGAAACCAGAAGACCTAGACTTTTGATAATTGGTATTTAGCATCACCTAGTGGACCTCTAACAAGTTTGTTCAAATTATATCCCTGGGACCGAAAATGGTCCCGCCCCAGGGTCACATGTTTTACATAGGCTTATATAGGCAAAATGTGAAAACAATTTCTTGTCTGAAACCACAAGGCATAGAGCCTTGATATTTGGTATGTAGCATCACCTAGTGGACCTCTACTACGTTTGTTAGAATTATAGCCCTGTGGCCAAAAATGGTCCTGCCCTGGGGGTCAATTGTTTTACATAGGCTTATTAAGTGTAATGTGAAAAATCTTCTTGTCTGAAACCACAGGGCCTAGACTATTGATATTTGGTATGTAGCATCACCTAGTAGACCTCTACCAAGTTTGTTCAAATTATAGCCCTTTTGCCAAAAATGGCCCCAACCCTGGGCTCAAATGTTCTTCACTGGCTCATATGGGGAAAATGTGAAAAAATCTTCTTGTCTGAAAACACAAGGCCTGGAGCCTTGATAATTAGCATGTAGTATCACCTTGTGGACCTCTACCAAGTTTGTTTCAAATTATACCACTTGGGCTAAAAATGGCCTCGCCCTGGGGGTCACATGTCTTACATATGCTCATATAGGGAAAACATGAGAAACCTTCTTGTCTGAAACCACAAGGCATTGAGCTGTGATATTTTGTATGTAGCATCACCTAGTAGACCTCTAACATGTTTGTTCAAATTACAGCCCTCAGGCCAAAAATGGCCCTGCTCAGGGGTAAATTGTTTTAAATAGGCCTATTAAGGGTAATGTGAAAAATCTTCTTGTCTGAAACCACAGGGCATAGAGCCTTAATTTTTGGTATGTAGCATCACCTAGTGGACCTCTAACAAGTTTGTTCAAATAATGCACCTGGGATTAAAAATGACCCGCCCCGGCGGTCATATTTTTTACATAGAATAAATCTTCTTGTCTTAAACCAGAAGGCCTAGACTATTGATATTTGGTATTTAGCATCACCTAGTAGACCTCTAACTAGTTTGTTCAAATCATAGACCTAGGACCAGAAATGGCCCCGCCCAGGGGGTCACATGTTTTACACAGGCTCAACTTGAGGTTTTCTTTAGCTCTGACTATCTGTGAGTCGTGAGCCCTTTTCTTTGTTTCATCATGGAGTGTTAATTTGATTAGAGTGTTTTCCATGATGATACATTGCATTAGTTAGATGGCCTCCATGCGAGCTGAACATTTCTTGTACTTCAACAACAGCAGAATCTAAGGCGAAGATTTGGTACTAGTAAAATGCATTTAAGCCCCCTGGTGGCTTAGGCTGCTGTCCGTTCTAAGGCGGTGGTTCTGTTGTTGTTGACTTTTTGTTTATTGTTACTCCCATTGTGGGAGTCTGTAGTATTTCTATATTTGTTGTACGTTACTTTATATCCATTCTGGTATTGCAATCATCTTGATGGGGAAGAGAGAGCTGATTACTTTGCTTAATTTGTCTTCTTGATGTCTGGTGATGGTTGAGCGGATTTTTCTCGCGGTGCCACCGGGTTGTCTGCAGTTTGTGATTGTGGTATTTCCTGATCATACTCACTATTTTTATAGGGAAAATGTCAAAAAAATCTTCCTGTCAAAAACCACGAAGCCAAGAGCCTTGATATTTGGTATTTAGCATCACCAAGTGGACCTCTACCAAGTTTGTTCAAATAATGCTACTGGGGTCAAAAGAGGTCCTGCCCGGGGATCATATGTTTTATTTAGGATTATATAGGGAAGACAAGAAAAATTCTTCTCTGAAATCACAAAGCCTAGAGCCTTGATATTTGTTATGTATTATCACCTAGTTGACCTCTTCCAAGTATGGTATTAATTTTGACACTGGGGCACAAAGTTGGCCCGCCTGGGGTCACATGATTTGCAGAGGCCCATCTAGGGAAAACATGAAAAACCTTCTTGTCTGAAACCACAAGGGCTAGAGCTTTAATATTTGATATGTAGAAAATGTTTGTGTGTGGTGGGGGGAGGGGGTAGAGTCTTGTTATGCGCTCAAAGACTATACTACAGAAGAGACCAGCTTGATTGCCCTCCTCAAATGGTTTAAATCATTACCTTTCACTGAATAAGACTGGTGCACATAGTACAGGTGTGCGATTCAGGGCCACTATGGCCCTCTTGTAGATACAACGGATTACCTTTGATGTGAAGATCATGAAGTCAACGCACTGCCTCCTCTTCCGCCTCCTCCCCCTTTATATATTGAACACACAGTTAGACCATTATGGGAATTCCAAAACAGCTGTAACCAACATCCATATTCATACTTTTTGTATGCAAGCTAGTCACTTATTTGATCAGCCAATATCGTAAGTCTTTATTTCATATGTGTGAATGTCCATAGATAACACTCATATTGAGCTAAAAAGGCTTTCCTTTATCTACATCCATACCTTTTGCATATAAAGACAATCCAATATCTTTCTATGGAGCTAATTTGTAAACTCAATCTAAAGCTTTTAAAAAAACGTCTATTGAGGGTCAGTGTGGAGAAAATGGTGATATAATAAAATATTGCATAATATCTTATTAAAAATGGTAGATAAAATATAAATAATGAAAGCGAGAAATTGATAGTCTTAATGCTTACCATGTTGAATTCTCTATGTCTGGCTACCAAATGACCAAGCCCATAAGCTGTTTCTATTAATACCACTCATTTATGTTATGAAAAGCAATCAATCACTTGTATTTGGTGAACTTGGAAAACTACTTAGCTCTTGAAGCATGCCATGAAACGTTAAGATGCACTTGATATCATAAAAGGCATTAAAATGAGTCAAAATGAATAGAAAAATATAAAAAAATCTCCTCCAACACCCCCTCTAATTCAACTTCTACCTCAACTACTATCGACTGCACCACCACCACCATTTTAAATTAAAAAAATTGCTTACTTAAGGCATTTTAATGATTAACAGATATTGTAATTTTGGAACCATTAACATTTTGATTTCCTATGTAATAGACATAACTTTATAAAAAGATATGGTACAAGGGTGATTAAATAAGTAACCGGCTTGACCTATTTCTTACTGACTGACACAATCATGATTTTCACCATGTGTTTGGCCGCCACATTTAGACATGTGTACAAAATTTAAACATTATAGGTTTATTAGTTGGTAATTTATCGCATCTTCAAGCATGGCCATTGAGTCAAATGATTTGATTTGGTCGACTTTGGGTATAACGCAAATTTTACTATTTGATACATGTCTTTAGTATTAAACATGATGTGTGCATGTGTGATACATCAATGGAACAGAAAGTATGTCACCTACTTGGTGGCACAAAAAACGACAATATTGCATAATTTGATAAATCACAATACTAGCTTGTGTGACCAATGATTAAGGACACTGGAACATAACTATTTTCAAACTGGTTGGAAGCTATCAAAGAGTAAAACTTCTAACAACCATTTATGTAGTATATCAATTAATAGCCGAATACAAGTATGAATACATTTTAGTTAAAATAGAAAGGAGTAAAATGTCAGATTTCTCAAATGGCACAAATGAAATTTCCATTTCTTCTAAGGAAGACTGTAACTTTTAATTATGAACATTGTACATTTTTTCAAGAGCACTGAAACTTAATCTCAGTCTTTTAAAAATAAAAATCTATTCTATTGGGTTCAATTATAACTTAGTCACAAGTAAAAAAAAAGATGCAATTTGCCTTTTAAAATGACACTTGAACATAGTATCGTTGCATATTTCCAACCCAGTTTAACACACTTTCGATGGTAGCTATATTTTTGTTAATTTATTAGATACAATTTGTTTGAAACATTGGGTCAACAATTATCTTGCTAGAGATGAAATACATAAAAGAAAAAGCAACCTTTCTCAATCGAAGGTAGGGTGGGCCGGTTATTTATTGAATGACCCTCGTAACATTGAATAGGATAATAAGTAAACGACATCATGAATACTAATGCATACTCCTGTCTTCCGTTGGGCTACGCACATTTGAATTATATTCCAGATGCGGAGTTAAAGACAGCTGTACTGCTAAACTGTACCTTACAGCAGCTGAACCAGGATGTGAAGTAAACGGGTCTCCCCAGCCAGGCATATCATGCTACTCGTGTTGTTTGGCCAATGATAGAAGAGATCCCTTCTTCTGCGTCAGCAATCCAGATACAAATCATGTTGATTTTGAAATCACAACAGGTATTGGAAGTGGGCATTTACGAGGGATGATTGATTAGTATTGAGCCATATTTGCGGACATATGAGCCGCTGCATGAGATTTCCAACAATTTGACATTTAGACAAGTGTAGACTCGGACGAGCCTCTGCAGCCTCATTTTAAGCTTAGAAACTCCAAATGCTGTTCAGTCAGTAGCTTAACAATTATAGAATACTCAAGCGACTAGCAAAGGCTCTGATCAGACTGCGCGTATGCGCAGTCTGGTCTGAGGCTTTGCTGGTCGCACATACCACATTGTTGAAAACCTCATGCACTGGCTCATATTGCTTTATTTCAACATATTTCCCTTAAAGTTTATAATCTGTAAACATTTGCCAGCAATGTTTTAGGGTCTCAATGTAACTGTTAAATACTTTTCTTTTTATGACTGTTCAGAAATATAAAGGGGGATTGTCGTCCATATTCTATGCATGTGAATTATTTTTTGCATATTTCAAATGACTTTTATATTCTTTGACAGGTGTCATTTCGGTAAGAGACTTTAGGTTCCTCCAAGTTCTCTTTCTATAACGACCATTTCTTTGACACGTGTATTGTATAAGTAGTGTTTAAATTGTGCAAGTCATATTTTATTTACATTTGTAAATACGTCCACTGTCCCACGAGTCATACGTGTCTCTGGACAGAGTATTTAAATGTGAGATAATGACAGAATAATTAAATGAAGGTCTCTGACGTCTTCAACTGTTATTGTACGAACAGTACGAGGGGCATTTGGAAAGTTCTTAGCATGGTATTTTATCACAGTTACCGAATTACAAACCATATCATGGTTGGCATTATTTTAAAGAGCTATTTTTTCTCTATGTTATGGCACAAACTTCATGAGGATATATAATGCAGACACGAAAAATATTATTGTGAATACAAGTACTGTTTGAATATTGGAAAACGCAAATTTTCAGTGGAAATATAACATTCTACCTTTTGAAAAGTGTGCAGAATATTAACAATAGTTCAATAAATAAAATCACTTTGTACATTTTGGTAGGCCACGATCTGCTACAGTTATTATACAAATCGATGACCTAGTTGGATGTTTCTTATAACTAAACACTGGAACAGCAATACCAAAAACATCTAGAAAGCAAAGCAATGTGCTAACATTTTCGACTAAAGCTCGCATGTCACAATGCACATATTTTGAATAATATATAACCTGCAGTAGTTTAAAAATGCCGCACGTTGGTATTTTTGTCGAGCACATTTTATAGGCCACTGGCTGGATATGGTTTACCTCCCCCCAGTGGGAATTTTGTAGACCATTATTTTCTTGAAGCCTAATGTCTTGCAAGGATTTTGCAACATATTAGCCCTCTGACAATGGCAGCGTTAAGCTGTAACAGCCTGTTGCGTACGTTACCCTACAAAATATTTGATAATTAAAATTCTTTTTAATACTTCAGAAAAGTGCAAAAGATAAGGTAGAATTTCCAAATTGGTTATATTTTCTAAGTAAACTATTACTGGGCCACATATATTGACATTTAAAAATAAATATAGTCACCCCCGATGTAGTGTATGTTACGTTTTTTCATTGAACCCCCTTTAAAATGATAATGAATCTAATGTAGTTTGGCTAAAATTTTATTGAAACCAGTTTATGCTCATTAATTTGGTGTTATATTCAAGAACTTTTATTTACCTTTTCAAAACTGCAAGCATTACGTTTCTATCTTATATACTTTTTGAGTTATTAGATGTTGAACGTGGTAACCCCATATCACACAAAAATGTAAAATGTAATTAGCTAGGCCTTGCGCTGGCTGTAGACCCCACCTCCCCCCCAGGGGGAATTTTGTGCACTATGATTTCCAGATACTACGTTATATAAGCCACAAAATGAAAATTGTTAGCCCTTTGAGAGTGGCAGCGTTAGCGGGTAACATCATGTTACCTGCAAAATAACATTAAATTTTCCTGATAATGTCTCCAACATGACATATTCACACTTTTTTGAAGTCTGACACAGGTCTAAGAACTTCTTATAACAAAGTTACATAATTTTAGCATTTATTTTATAAATGTGGTGAGTTTTTGCCGTTGTATATGTTACTTAGTGTTTCATATCTTATTTCCAAGTATCAGTATGGGAGTTAATGACTATACATGTATTACATCCGTCAGTGAATATAGCAAATCTATAAGGCTGCTATTCAAATGAATTGAAATTCCTTATTATGGTGTCTTACACTATTTTACAGCCCAGGTTACATATGTTACTCTCTGAATACCATTAAACGTTCAAGACATGGTCTCCAACATGACCTGCTTGTACTAATTTGCATGCTTGCACATGTCCATGTAATTCTTTTTACTCTGGCTCATTTGCTGAGGAAGTAACTCAAAACATAAGCTACCATAAACCCTCTTTTCTTTTATAGAGACCTCAAATATAGTTAACATAATACTCATGGAAAGTTTGTAACATACAGTGCAATGTGCGAGTAACAGCATAAAAGATCAAAGAAAACCCATCAGGTAGAACTTTAGAACTGTTTCTTGCCAAGCTAGCAACTCTTCGTATATTATGCAAGGGTTTAATACAGCTAAATTTATCCTCTATCAGATTCATCTTGCAAGGACTTTGCAATATGCTAGAACTCTGGTAATAGCACCGTTACCTTGTAACAGCCAATTACATATATTACCCATCAACATCTTTGATAATTTTAGTAAATGACATGACTTCTAAAAAGTGCAAACCATAAGGTAAGATTTCCAAATTGGCTATATCATCCAAGTAAGTTATTTTTGCATCACAGATATGGACCTTTGAAAACAAATATGCACCCCAAAGTGTTAAATATGTTATGAAACTAATAGTTGATATTTTTTGATGTGAATGTACTTACTAATTCATTTTGTATTCAAGAATGTTTATGTATCTTTTGGAAACTGTAAATATTATGTTTCTATCTTTTATAAGGTTTGAGTTGTTGTGTTTTGAACATGGTAACCCCATATCACACAAAATGTGAAATATAATTCTGTGGCTCTTTTGTTAGGATACAATCAAGTTTTCTTTCACCCAGAACTACTCGATTTCCTTCCCATTTATTTCCACACATTTTGTCCATATTTGGAAAGCCTCACTTGTATTTATGGGAAAGACTTGATAGCTCAATCTTTGTATGTACATCTGACCGACAGAAAAGCAGGGTGGAGGTAAGCTCATGTTCATGCCATTTGAAATAGTCAGTATATGTGTATGGCTTTGGTACTTTTTCAGAAACATGTCGTACTGCAGCTTATTCACTTTAATATAAATAGCACATGTTAGGGCTTCATGTCACTGATGAGTGCCCAGAGCAATTCTTTGTTGTTTTCCTACACTGCTTTAGAATGTTGATAAACAAGTGGGGAGGGGTTTGATAATTTGATAGGAACAACCTTGCTGTGGTACTAACAGATCTGCACATTGATAGTGTCACAATCTGTTAAACAGTGTATTACTGTAGATCTCTTTCCCGAAATTCTGGCCAATACTGTTGAAATTCAGAAGGTGCATCTTTTGTTGCATACACCATTGTTGAATAAAACACCCAGGTTATCCTCTGCGAGAACCTTTGTAAGACTTTATAGACTGCTGCTTATACATTGTATATATGTATCATTGCAAAACCAACATGCTCTGCCATTTAGTGCCTGGCTGAATACTGGTGCTATCAGAGCCGTGAAGGTGACAGGAAAAGCTATTATGCTCTGTAGTAACGGCATTACCATCAAAGTTATGTGCAGCACTACATGGTCAATCTAATGTTGGTTCAATGTGTGATTGCAATCCATGCAGATGTTTGGACTTGTCAGTTTTGGTTGAAATTCTATCAGAAGTTGACAGTGACCATGGCACAGGTCCCATAAGGAACGGCAGTGTCATCTCAATGTCAACATCATGTCCAATAGAAAGAAGGTCATGCTGTCCAAAGACGCTCCTTTAAGCTCTCATCAGGCAATTTACATTTTTTAAATCGGACAATTTCTTCTTGCTTGACCTCACAAGCCTCAAAAACTTCATCAGCTTGTAGCATTTTATGGAGTTGTGAAAGACAGATTTTTAACTATAAGTGAGTCAATGAAGTCTGCAACAGCCTTCCTGCCAATGTCACCAGCCTCAATAAGATCCTTAGCTATGCCAGGCTTAGCAGGAACACTGAAAGACAAAAAGTACAGTTTATTGTCTTCAAAACTTAAGACTAAAAAGATTGGTGAAGCCTGAAACTGCCTCTAGTACTCATTTTACTTTGCATCTGAGCAGATTGAATATTTCATTTCAGTGTATAGAAGAGTTGTTTCAATACATTGAGCTCTGATGTGATGAGTAAAACACCATTCCATCTGTAGTATGAAGCGTAGTTCTAGTTGCTGAAGCCTATAATACCTCTTTATTGTTTGCCTGATAGTTATGTCATAGCATTTCTCCAGCAAAGAACCAATGGTTATGACACACTAATCCCATTTTTGTTCGAGAAGTTCTTTGCATCTGTGATGTGTATCAGACAACTTTATGAGTGTAATCAGTTACACTGATACATATTGCCCGTAGTTGTTGTGATCGTTTGCAATGAAGATTGGGAACAAGGCATACAGATAGAGCTGAAGTGCAATTCAAAGTTGTTTTCCATGTAGCCCTAGTCAGTGTCAACACCAGCTGAATTATATCCATATACCTTGCCCAGAACTGAGCTGTTTCACAGTGACTGTCTTTCACAACTTCCAATTTGAATGCATGGTATCTACTGTTTATGTGAGCAAACAGCGAAGGTTGATAGATCACAATATGATATTAGTTTAAGTCACCATAAATTAATAAGGTACTTCAATTTATTTCAGCCTTATAAATTTTCTAAATACTTTGACAGACTTTATACAGGGTGGAGGTAAGCTCATGTTTATGTCAACAACTGCTATACAGATACTCAGAATAATTAATGTATCATTTGGTAACATACATAACATTAAAAGCCTAAGGCATTTATCAAATGAATACTTAAAATAGGTAAACCTTGTTAAAAGAAGTACATAAACCTGTGCCAGCGTGCAAATAAGTATAAACATGGCTTGTTAGAGACATTAACTTGAATGCTTAATGCTATTTTGAAGGTAACATACTTAGCATGGGCCTGAAAAATAGTGTAAGCGACCATAATAAAGAACTTTAAATCATTTAAGTAGCAGCCTTATAGATTTACTATATTCTGTGACAGATGTAATACACATATAGTCAATAAATACCATACTCAGAAATAACGCAGGAAACTCTAAGTAACGTATACAACGGTAATAACTCAAGACATTTATTAAATTAATACTAGAAATATGTAACTGTGTTATAAGAACCTCATAAACCTGTGTCAGCATGAAAATATGTACGAACATGTCATGGTTGAGACATTATCAGGGACGTTTAATGCTATTTTGGGGGGTAACGTATATAACATGATGTTACACGTTAACGCTGCCACTCTCAGAGGGCTAACATCTTTTATATTGTGTCTTATATAATGTAGTTTCAGAAAATCATAGTGTACAAAATTCCCCCTGGGGGGGAGGGGGGTCTATAGCCAGCTCAAGGCTTATTATGCTCTTTGTTTTGAAACCACAAACAATTTTGTTAACCAGAAGAAAGGGAATATAACTCTTATAATCTTCCCATGGGGCAGAGTAAGTTTAGCTATGAGTTGATGTTCTTGTTCATTTCAATTGAAAACGCTGGCAAACAAGAAAGTAAAAACTACTTGAGAGTAGAGATCAATCAGTTTTGTAATGGTTAACGTGCTACCATGATATGTTCTTATGCCATCGGCAAAATGTGAGGGGTAAAGTTACCCCACCCACTTCTTGAAAAATAGGGTTAGTATTATTAGGAATAATTTTCTTGACTACAGGACTAAACAAGCCACACTATTTGCACAACGAAATTATTTGTATGCACTGTTTGCTACAAATAAAGCAACACATATACTCAATACGCATTTTTCATGCTCCTGTAGTGACACAATTTATAGTAAAAGTACAAAGAAAAATTGGAAAAATCGCATTTTCGAAAGTTCACCATTACAAACCTCATTTTACGTCTTTATACTGGGTGCCGCTTAAACCAGACGTTGAGTAAATGCATTGCTACATGTGTAGGTTTTAAAAAAGCAAAATGTTAAAATGTTAAGGGTAGGAGTGCCCCTTATTTCTCAAACCTTAGCCTATTCCTTCTGCGCATGCGTACAAAATACACCTAAAATTGTGACGTTTGTCATTGCAAAGATGAAACTTGTGTCTTTCAGTTTATTTTCATTCCCCCCTAGACCCAAGATGCCCTTTGGACAACGACATGTCGCTATAAATATTTACAACATATGTAAAGGGCATTTTGGGTCTAGGGGGGAGCATCTAAATACAAACTGAAAGACACCAGTTTCATCTTTCCAATGACAAACGTCACACTTTTAGGTGTATTTCGTACGCATACACAGAAGGAATACGGTACGATTTTGGAAATGAAAAGCACTTACATCCTTAACATTTCAGCATTTTTCTGTTTCTAAAACTAGCAATGCATTTACTCAAAGTCTGGTTTAAACAGCACCCAGTATAGTGACGTAAAAAAGGGGGTGGAGTAGAAAGTGCACGTTTTCACAGTATAATTGTAAATGGGTAAATCGCTTTGAAACTTATTTTGTTGCCTACTTTGAAACTACACCAATTTTAAAAACATAAGGACAGTTTGAAAATTTGGTGTTTGTAGGCATGTCAACTAGAGAAAATATACGCCTTACCGCTAGAACTCCTTCATATTACTTGTAAGAAGTAATTCAGCACAGCATTATAAAGCTGAAAAATAAGAAGAAAAAATGTATAATAAGTTGCAACTCAGGAATCGACCCTGGTCTGCTGGTTCCAATGTCCGACGCTCTAACCACTAGGCCATGAGGTCAGATCCTGCGCCGCACTAATTAACTGTACATCGGAGTTCCAGCCATATTCGTATTCGCATACATGGTATAAACTTGGAAATGTTGAATAGTGTTGAGTTTGTCAAATCTATTTATCAGTATTTGGTACTGAGACGATCAATTATATTAATGGGTCAATAGATATTTTGGACACATTTTAGTTAATTTATTTCGACCAGGAAATGCGGAAATATCCATCTGATATAAGCTTTTCTGAAAACTGTATTGATCCGAATTTGTAAATGGTCTGAAAAAATTGAGATCCAGACAACTTTCCCCGTTTCCCGCCCCAGGAATGTTGCAGGTGGGAAATACCCTAAATTGCCCTTAAATTTGTTTTATTTGCGTTTTAGCGTCAACAGTGAGCCCTCAAATAATTACTAGACCAGTACAGACTGCTACCAGTTCTTCTGCTGTATTTTCATCGTCATCATCCAAAGTATATTCTAGTACACAATGTATGTATCAACATTTCCTTTGTTCTAACTCATCACCTACACTGTTTGGCTTTGTCACACGTGACCTATCCTTAAACTGGAGCCAGATTTTCATACGCATTCCTCATTTTCCGAAACCTCCATTTTCAAGCCATGAATTTTGTATTATATTGTGAAGAGAGTCGTATTTTAATGTTCCTGTCCATAAGAAGTAACTAATATACAATTATTGACTTGACGAAAAAGTGATAATTCACCGAGGCTGCTAGGCCTAGGTGAATATCACTTTTCAGGGTAGATAAATCCTTATGTCTACCGAAATTGAAGTCAATAACTGTTTTGTTATATGACTTTTCATTTAAGAATGAAAATTTTGGCTACTTTCACTTTTGTTGTTAAAGACATGTTCAATTTTCAATCTAAGACATCTTAGGACTTTCTCACAAGTTTATAGTAACTGTTATTAAAATATTTTAATGTAGTATTTTGCATTTTCAAATGTATATTAATTCCCTTAATGTTATCATAAAACTGTTTTTACAGTTTGTTTATTCAAACAAAGATAAATAAGCAAACCAAAACAAAACAAAACTGTTATAAAAATTCATAAAAGTCTTTAATTTACCTATTGGGAGGTGAAACAGCAAATCATGTCAATTTCATGCAGCACATGCTAGTTTCACACTCATCATGCTTTTTTTAGCTCTCAAGAGGGTAATATTGTAGAAGTGTCAAAAATATTAACTTCTGGAAACTAGTTTGAGCTGGTTTTCATGCAATATTTACTTGTGGACCGGCTTAAACCAGTTTCCAGGTAGACATACAGATTTATGAAGACAAATTTGGCCAATCAGGAGACAGGATTCACTCCAGTCATATAACAAGAATTTTTACTGGACGCTAAAAGAAATCACAATGAGAATCATATTTTCCACTTGATGTATTCTTGCCACCACATTTTCAAGTTAAATCAATATAATATGGATCATAGCATTGAAAGGGTAACGTGTATTTTTGTAAAATTACGTCTTAAAGGAGAATATGGTATTGACGTATCTTACTCAAACGATAAAATGATCACTGGAAGCTTGAAACTGCAACAAGAGGGCCCTAGGGTCCTGGATCGCTCACATGAGCCCTGACTCATGAGAAGGGGGTATTTATTAATAAATATTACTCCCATTTCTCCAACACCAAAGTCCATCTTGGATACCACTCACATCATAACTATTTAGCCTGTCAATTATATAGTACAGCCAATGTTTAAGTATCAACACGCTAAGTTCAATCAAAATATACTTATCTTCTGACCATTTAACCCAACCTGTAGAGCAGGAGTGTGCAAAATGTCAAATAATTTGCTTGCATGTTGTTCGACACTTTTTCTCTTTGATTTGACATGTAACATCACTACATTTAGAATAAAATGACCTTTTGGGTCTACCCCAGGGTTCGAGGGTGTGTAATAGTCCAGAATATTTGTTTGCATGGTGTTCTATGCTTCATATCTGTTAATTTGATATTCAACATGACTACTTTCAGAAAATAAAAAATGGTCTATTACCCGACCTCAGGGTTCAAGGTGTGTGTAAGGGCAAAATATTTGCAAGCATGTCAATCCTTATTATTTGATATGCAACATGACCATATTCTGAAAACAATACTTATTTTTTCGCATCGGCCAAGCTCTACATACCTGACCTTCAATCTTATATTCTGGTTTGTTAAGTTTCATAAAATTTCGGTTTGAAAATATTGACAACTGACTTAGTTATTGGGAAATTTTGATATTTGACCTTTGACCCCGCCAAAGGGGTCATGGGGTAGGCTTAAGTTTTTTGACACTTGTGTGCTTATCTACAGTCACTGGACGACCATGGCTCATAGTGAGAAATTGTTAGATATAATAGCTTTGGGGAAATGTGAAGGTCCTTACACAAGAAGCCAATTTAATAGCTTTTACACTATAATCATTCTATATTAAATAGAAAGACTCTTGGGGCAGGGCCAATATTTGGCCCAAGGGCCATAGTTTGAACAAAGCTCTAGTAGGTGATGCTACAGCTCTGCCTAGTGATTCGAGACAAGAAGATTGTTTTATGTATTCAGTATATAAGTCTAAGTCTGTGATCCCCACATAGAGCCATCTTTGGTAGAGGTCAACTAGATGGTGCTGCATAGCAAATATCTAGGCCTTGTGGTTTCCGACATAGCTAGAAAGTGTGTGTATGAAACACTGAGCCCCCAACCGTTTGCTTGTTGATAAGGATGGTGTTCATTTTTATGACATGGGTCATCTTAAGTTTGAAGCTTCTAGCTATACTACTATCCACCCTTTATCCGCTGCCCAAATTTGAAGCTCCGAGCCATACTATTTTTTTAAATATCTGAATTACAAGTTTTCAATGGCCTAATTTGGAAAGGACAGTCCTTTGAAAAAAAATGTTTTATTTTACCAGGTAATCTACTCATCATTAGGGAGCGCAGTGGCTCAGTGGTAGAGTGCTTGACTCGAGACCGAGGGGCCGTGGGTTCGAGCCTCACCGGCGTCACTACGTTGTGGTCCTTGAGCAAGACGCATTTATCCTAGCTTAGTGCTGGTTCAACCCAGGAAGACCCGTTCCTGTTTAACTGAAAGATTGTTGATGGGACATGAAGAATTAAATCAAACAAAAACTACTCATCATTCTATATCAGCTGACCAAGTATAGTCTAGTTCATAATCTAATAAAAGAAAAACTCAGAATTAATTGAACAAACATTGAACAGAGAGGGCTCACTTTATTTGGCTTGTAATGATAAAAATGCCTGTTTTACTTATGAACAACCTAAACGATTTAAATTGTGGTCATGCCAGAAGATGTGTGATGCGCTCCATTATCTTTTTGACAATATATTTATAACATTTGGCTCGAAATTATATAGACAAATTGTAGGTATTCCAATGAGTACTAATTGTGCTCCTCTGGTTGCAGATTTTTTTTGTTATGAGAGAGAGTTATGTTGTCTTTGTCAGACAATAATCAAACTGATATTATTGAAGCTTTTAACTCCACCTCCAGATATTTAGATGGCTTACTTAATATTGATAATCCTTATTTTGTACAAATGGTAGGTCAGATATATCCTACTGAACTTCAGTTAAATAAGGCTTATTATTCTGACACTGAAGCTCCGTTTTGGGACTTGAACTTGTCAATAACAAATGGCATAGTTTCTTCTAAAATTTATGATAAACAGGATGATTTTAATTTTGAAATAGTAAATTTCCCATTTCTTGATGGAGATGCTCCTCGCTTCCCTTCATATGGTATATATATTTCCCAGCTTATTCGTTTTGCTAGAGTGTGTTCTAATGTTGGTGACTTCAACAGAAACTTATTTTTAACTGTTAAGTTATTAAAACAAGGTTATAGATGTCATAAAATTCGAAAATCATTTTCTAAATTCTACCTCAGACACTCAGCAATTATTGTTACATACAATATTGGGTTAAAAACTCTTCTGCAGCAAGGCATATCAGAACCTATATTTTATTGTGATTTAGTTTACGGTTCTCATCTCAAAGTAAAGCTTTTTTGTACACCTTTATTTGTATTGTTTTGGTCCCATTGAGAGAAAACCTGAGTTTGTTGCATGCAAACAACAAAGGTACAGACCAATCAGCGCATTTGTTTTATCCATTTATTTGAATGTATATCTAAACATGCAAAGTTATAGCCAGTCTCTGTACGTGAGCAGGTTGGTTTAAGGTTTAACACTTAATCAGTTTGAAAACCCAAAAACAGTTTTCCTCGTGACGAGGAATATTTCATTTCATATTTCAGCTCTGGTTGATATAGATGACTGTAACAGCCACCCGTGTATGAATGGTGGCACGTGTGTTGATGGTCTGTATAAATACACGTGTCTGTGTGCTCACCTGTACAATGGAACTAACTGCCAAAATGATCTCAGTAGTTTTGGATGTGCTGTGGATCCCTGTCTAAATGGTGGTACCTGCGTCACTATTACAGGAGTGAAAAACTATAGATGTTATTGTTATAATAGTAGGTTCCCAATTTCGATACTCAGCCTAGTAGTTAGCACTCATATCCAAATAAGCATATATACGCTGGCTACTATCGGCCAGCCAGCGAAACATCATTTGATTGTCCCTTTGCTGGCTAGCCGATGATGGCTGGAGAAGATTTTCTGGCAGGGTTGCAAACTTACTCACTTACTATTTTAGAACTTACTTGCTTGCTGTATGCTAGTAGTTTTGTCCCGAAACAGTAAGTCAAACCTTTATTAGCCAGTATATACAAGTTTATTTGAGTGTCACAGCATTATCAAAATTGTGTATTTCAATTTATTACAGTATATCACATTCACTGTATGACTATTAGTATCTATAAATGTGAGGTTGAGATAGAAAAATTCGTCTCGAGGATCACTTTGGCATCACATGGCTTTGTAAGTGATGACACGTGGTGATCAAGAGGGACATATTTGTCTATTCCATCCTCACACACATGAACACTGTTTCTTCTTCACAATTAAATTTCGCATTTTATTTTTGAAAAAGTTTTCAGTTGTTAACGATTACGCTGTAATGTGATATAAAAACTGTAGCAGCTACCCATGTATACTGAGACCAAGTTCTAATCGGTCACCTTACATATTTACGTTAGTTCAGAAAGTAAGGAAAAGCTCATGCAAAATTTATGCTTTAAAAATTAAGAAATACTTTGCCAAAACTCTACATGTTATTGCATTTAAAAATGAAGTGTACTTCTTACACAAACGAAGTTAGAGAAAAGGTACTCATCATTTCAAAAAATCACACTTTTTCTACGATATTGTATATGCCATAGAGATGTTATCTATTTACGTTTTTGTTTGTTTGAAGATGTTACTGACTATAATGCCTTCAATGTTTACTGTCGTGAGTTGGCTCCCGGTACCGTTAGTTTAACAGGTTACAGGGCCCAGGGCGACGACGATAAACATTGCGCTTACTGTACCATGAATTAAGAAGAATAAAATTCAAAGTTTTTTTTGAAAGGACTCTTTGTTTTTTCAACAAAATATCATAAGGCAAACACTATTGGTAGCATAATAATAGAAATTCAGCTTTAAGCTTGCAATTTACATACAAAAAATCGCTCTGCACGCTTTATTATCAGCGACACGGCACTGAATTTTTCAGCGATTATTTATTATTACTATAAGCTACTTTTTTACTTAGAGAATTGAAGAAACCCACAATTCCGTCAAATTGATTTTTAAACTTTCACATTGAAACTGGAAGTGTACAGCAGTCGTGAAACTTTTATAGTACAAAAAAGACTAATTGAGTTCTATTGCGTTTGGTCTACAGTGTTTAGATGAAATAAAGTGCATTAAAACACTTTAGCATGAGTTACTGATGAATTTTAAAAATATTGAAAAATACTAAAGCAAATGCATTATTTTTGAAAAAAATCGTACATAATCTATCGAGGAGGGTCTGATTAGTAAGAGATGGTTGAATGTATAGCATTCTCCATTACAAGATAATTTAGAATTTCTTTGATCATGTTTTTCTTATTTTACTTGCTATAAATGTGTTGTATATTTATGTTTTATGTCCAGCATTTTTGTCAGACTCCTAGTCTACGATCATAGATGTACTCTATACCCCATCGTCTTCCTTAAACAAGTTCATTATCTGACAAGAGGGTGCTAATTATTACAACTTTATCGTCGTATAGCTTTAGTCCTATAGTCTTGAACCAATGAACTCATGGTTAAACCCAATGATGATATGCTAGTAGGGCAGATCACCCAAACACAAGGTTCAAGGCCAGCTTACTGGTAGGATCGACTGCTAAATTCCACATGCTGCTTTAACATTTGTTTGGTTGGGATCAACAGCCAAACACCCACCTTAAACAAAGATCATTTATCAATTTAAAGGTGAGATCACTGACCTAATATACATATCAGGTGGAATCACCAGCCCAACTAGCCAAAATCACTCGCCTTTAGTCACTGATAATAAATCTAGGGGTTTGGATCTGCTGCCTCAAGCTAGAGGTACATGTAAGATCACTTACATATTTGAAGGAAGGATCAATTTCCTATTGTCTATATCTGGTGGAATTACCTGCCCAATTAGGCGAGATCAATTACTTTCCGACATAAATAATCCATCTTAGGGTTGGAATTACCTACCCAAAGCTAAAGGTAAGATAACGACGGTCAGATTACTTTTCTATTGTCTGTATCTGATAGGGTTACCTGCCTTACTTGGCCAGATCACTCACCTGGCACAAATAATCGGTCTTAGGGTTGGGATAACCTAACCCAAGCTAAATGTTGGATCACTTTCCTGTTCGAAGGTGAGATTATTTTCTATTATCTGTATCTGATGTGATCACCTGCCAAACTAAGCGATATTCACTCGCCCTCTGTCATAAATAATTTAACTAGGGGTTTGGATCATCTACCCCAAGCTATATGTAAGATCACTTACCTTAGGCAAGATTACATATTTATTTCTGATTCTGCTGGGGTAACCTACCAAACAGCAAATTCCACTCACCTGATACCTCGGATTACTCTGTGGGAGATCAACTGCCTTAATCTATAGTCATTCTTTAGTTGATTTAATGAGGATCACCCCAGGCTTAAGATTCAATCAATTTCTTAATGGTCCTGGGATGCTGCCTCATCAAAAAGGCCAACATTTCGGCATCTCAATTAATATAATTTATATATATATACATAGTAGTTGCCATGTGAATGTAACTCCTCTTATAGTTTTATCAGATCTTTTTATAACTTTGCATGCGTTTTTTTCAATTTTGTAGGAAGTTGTGCATTTTTTGGACATTATCCCCACTACATGTTTTGTCATATTTTCGCAGGTAAACTGCGTTATTTTGGCCATCATAAGTTTATATCTATATACATAGTAGATACCTTGTGAGCGCATCTCTCCTCTTACAATTTATACTATAATTATTGTAATATAAGAATGTTCATGTGATTTGGACATTATTGTCAAACGCTTGTGTGAATTTCGCAAGAGTATGTTCAAATGTAACTAACTCCAATAACAGAAACCAATGTTAATTGCTTAGTTATTAGAAAGGGCTTTCGATATCATAAACTTCGTTAAGCATTTTCTAAGTTCTACAAAAGACACCCAGAGTTGATCGTTAAATACAATGTTAGCTTAATAACTGCTCTGCAAGAAGGCATGTCTTAGCTGGTATTTTATGGCGATTCAGTTAGTTTATATGTTCAAAAGAATCGTTGGAAAGCCTTCCTTTCCTGACCAGTTCAAAACGATCATCCAGCATTGTAAAAGAGTGGGTTATAGCCTGAATATTATGTCTCAGTCTGCATGCCTGGTTCATCAGCAGAATCTATTGATTTAGCCAGTAAGATTTATTTAAGCCCCCAGTGGCTTCGTCTGCTTTAGTGGTTCTGTTGTTGTTGATATATTGTTTATTGTTAATTCCATTTTATCATATGACGTCGCGTCTGGGAGTGAAATAACGCCATGCAATAAAATCTGTAAACCACTAGTGGTTTATCAATTCTCGGGAAACGTTATGACGTCCATAACAACGTTGGACATATGACGTCCATAACAACGCTGCGTACATAATGCCAAAATTATAACGTTTTTACGCCAGAAATGAGATTTCGAAGTTATCTTAATGTCATATGATAAATAGAATCTAACATTCGTGCTCTTGTATTATTGAATTAATTAAACTCGTTGCGAAAAAGAGATTAAATGCTCGGCAAGCCTCGCATTTTATCTCTTTTCCTCAACTCGTTTAATAAATTCAATAAAACATGAGCACTCATGTAAGATCCTCTATGTTTTGTTAGAGTTTTGTGTTCAGTATTTGTTTTGTTGTGAAGTACTTATCAGTTTCTCGTATTCACGGTGTGGTGGGTTGGTATGCAGTGTGTGATTGTGGCAGTTCCTGGACATACTCACTTACTGGTTGTTATTTTTACCATCACAATTTCAAATTTTTATTTTTATACTTAACTACTAAAGAAACCTGACACTTTTTACTTGCTTCAAACTCGTAAATAACAAATCATAGAGCTAAGCGCATATGCTTATTTCAATAACACGACATTAGAAAGTATTCTTCGAAAAAGTATATTCATCAAATAGAGAATATGACGTCACAACGTCCAAAATACCGTTTTATCACTTTTTCCTCGGGAGTGTATGTCTAGATATTTTTGAAAACTGTTTTTCATGTATGCAAGGTAACTACCAGTACAGACCAAAGTGCATATTAAGAACTTGCAATTTCTTGTTGTGGCGTATGATATAGGGTTTTTAAGTTCTACTTTCGACGTTGTCTAAACGCAGTGTTTTTTTTACCTTTGTTTAAGCAATTTCTAGAAACTCAAATGACATGGAGTCAACCAATCATTGTAAGAGAATGCATTTTCAAGAATCAAAACTTATGTTTTGCGTGGCGTTAAAGGGTAAAAGCGGAATCAATCAAATTTAACGTCAATTTAGAAACAACGTAAAATATGGATAGCAACCGTTTTATTTTCTATGTCAACGTCTGTCGCCATTTAGAGTGTGATAACTACTTTCTTATAGTGCAAATAGGCTACACTTTAGTAAATCAAGTATGAATTTCAAGCTTTGCAGTATGCACATATCAGCATGTAATTGTAACTGTTGACGTCGCTAAATGGACGTAGGCGGCAGCTAGGGAGTTCAAAAGGATTGGAATATTGTCAAAATGCATTACAAACATCATACAAAGTAAAAAGAATGGATAAAAATGGACAGTACTTTTAAAAAACTCATCAAACGCTGATAACGTAAAATTGATGTTAAGAATATTAAAACTGGCTTTTGGTTTGCACGCATGACTTATTTGAATGCCCAGATGATTTCAATGAAATAACAAAATCACACTAAAGCGGTTTCTGGTGAATTTTGCGTGATTTCTTTGTTCTTGCACAAATTGATTTTAGGGGTTACGTGACGTTTTGATAGCTGACGTCTGAAATCAGTTAATATTTTCAAATAATATTCATTTGATGCATCTTAGTCCACATTTGTTCAACTTTACGCAATGGAAAGACAAGTATGCCACATATATGTGTCAGGTTTCTTAAGTAGTTAAGTATAAATTTCTTAGGCTGCGGGAACGAAAATGTGTTCAAGTGGTCCTGATCACATGACAAAAGATGGCCGCCATACCCATATATGGTAATGCAATTAAATATGAAATATTTTGAGAAGTTCATATTTTGAAAACTGTTGAAGTCAAATTCATTATACTCACTAGATATGTTTTAGCCTAATGAGACAATGACTAGAAATAAGTCCCTTGACTTTTCCGCTAGGTTGATCATATTAGATTGCCATCAATGCATTAAGGCATATTCAATCTCAGAAACGATAAGGCCAGTTGAAATTAAATGTCATACTCGTATATGCTCCTTCGTACAGGGGATCGAAAAGTTATACAGACGGTTTTCGTCACATGACCAAGATGGCCACCAGGCCTGAATATGATAAATATGTTTTAAAAGGGCAAAACCCGTATAACAATCTTCTCCAGAACCAGAAGGCAGATGACCTTGGGACTTGGTATGTAGCATTTTGGAACACCAAATATTTTTTAAAAAGGTTATCCTTTGGAAAAAAACAAAACAAATAACTGAAAGTGTAGAGTGAAGTTTTTTTACCAAGCTAGTCAGTTTCGGCCAGTTAGGCCTCATCAGTGATCCACCAAGCTTGTTTAAGTTATGATCCTAGGTTGACATTGACCTACTTTATGGCAAGGTCAAATTTATTTCCAAATACTTGTATGGGTATAATCTTGAAAAGTTCATTTTCAGTTACTGGCTTAAGTCATTAAACTCACTAGTTATACTTATGGATAAGCATCTAAGGTCAAGATTGCATTTTAATTTTCAGCCAAGGTCACTCTCATGGGACTACAATCAATAAATTTAAGCATGTCTTTCTCAGTAGCCACGATGCAAATTGAACTCAAATTCCATATGGAACATCAATAAGATGAGACAATGTCAACTGAATGTGGTCAAGGTCACATAAAGATAGGCTGGCATACCCATATGAAGTAAAGACTCGACTTCAAAAAAAAGTAAAACCTTATATTAAGGTAATCTACATCCTTGTAACTCAGTGTCAGGCGACCGCTTCAAGACCTTATGGCCCTCTGCTTTATTTATTTTTTTTGCACTTTTTGAAAGTGTTCATTTTCTTTAGCTAACTACTATGCATAAGCATGTTGATACATGCATTTCCCAGGGTGGGGGAGGGGGATACGGAAATATCTTCTGGTCGGCAAATGTTTTCATCATTGATGCCTTTTTGTCTTTTAATTCAAGATTTTTTTACAAATTGTATAATGTAGTATTTAATTTGATCCTTGCTTTTTTCTGCAAAAATTTGTCCAGGATTTATATCTCGTAATCGCCCCACCCCCCTTCCCGCATACACACGCACACAAATAAAGAATAGGTTGCCATCAAATTTATAGAAAAAAAAAAACGTTCATACATTAAACTTAAAAAATGATCGTTTACAAAACAACACTTGTGTGTCTGCTTTGATATACCTTATTATTTTAATCATAACCGGTACTGACAAAGCACAAACGCGGGTGACACTTGACCAACACAGTCATTTTTCATTTAGGAAGGATTTTATTATATTCTCCATTTAGCTAAATCAATGCAATTTTATATGTAAAGGACTGTGTTCCGATCGGCAAAATGTTGAGAAAAAAATGTGGATATGGGCTCGAATACACCCATACTTATACAATAACTCTTTTTCAGGGTTTTATGGAGAGCATTGTGAAAATCATCGAATGCAGACCAATCCTTTGTTGAAACGGTTGCCATAACATTGACTTGGTCAGAGGCTTCCAACACAGGTAATAAACACACTGGTAAATGTATACGTCGATTTGGTGGTATTTACGCGCATTGCCGGTACTTCATAGACCGGAAGTGGTAGATATTGGTGTTAACACCATAAAGAAAAACATGCCATATGCCTAAAGGACTATAGAATTAGATCATTTTTAAGTATTCAGTATGTGCATGACGATTCCTGTAAGCATTTAGGAATAGATTCGAGTACCGATCTGTATGATCGGTACTCGAATCTATTCCTTAATGCTTACATAAATCGCCATGTGCATGCCTTATACTTAAAAATGGTCTAATTCTATAGTCCTTTAGGCATATGGCATGTTTTTCTATATATGATTTAACACCAATATCAACCACTTCCGGTCTATGAAGTACCGGCAATGCGCGTAAATACCACCAAATCAACGTATACATTTGCCAGTGTGATAAAGGTCTCTAGAGGTTATTTATCTGCCAGATAATTAATGAACTCCTGATAGTTTTACATGGAAGGTAATGTAAAGCCCTGTCCAGTAGACAATAAATGCTCTTCCTCAGACAATGTGACAAAACTGCATTCATTTTCCTTTGTTATGTTTTACAAGAGGATTAGCATATTTGATCACATAAAGTTTGGGTTAAAGAGAATCCATCATTGGTGTTTAGTGGGTACAGGAATATCCCAACCCAAGGCCCCAAATTTTCAGTGGGAAAAGAGGCATGCCAAGTTTCCCACTGAACGGTGAAACAGAGGGTTGGGATTTCCTGCAAACGTTGGACTAAAATAATAGATTACTCATATACTCATATACCAATTTCTCTTTTGGCGATGTACTGTATAATATTTGTTGGTGACATCAGTGAGTTGATGTTTACAATGACGCGCACTAGTGTAAAAAGGTCAACTGTTTGTCAGCTAAATATTACAGCTTGAAAAAGCGATAAACAGCACTTTAAATGATGAACAAATGGTCATTTTGCCTTAATGGATTTACAAGAGCTGCCTTATCAACAACCGTAAGTAATTTTGCTGAGAAAAAATTGTTTTTTACACATCAACAAGACTCCCGCTTTACCTGGGCATGACCCCTTGCCCAGCATGCCAAAATATACCAATGACAATGCATTCAACATGTTCAAAGTGTTAACCTACTGTAATCCTTGAAATTTCAATTTTAAAACTGCCATGATCAACAATTCAGCTTTTGATTTCCGTAAGAATACAATTATGGGCCTAAAATGTCGCGTGTACCTTATCTTAACAACCCGCCTTGAGTAGCTTATTTCGTATTAGCAATGCTTATATCACATGGGTAGCGATTTGGGATAGAGTTTGCCAACATCGATTTAACATAGGGACCACTCGAGCTTGTATGCATTGATATGTGAGAAAAACAATTCTTGCACACCGAATAGGTATTTTTCGCTGTTTTTGCCCATGTGAGATAATTCTTTCTCGCACACTAGATCGGGATTTTCGCTTTTTCACTCACGTAAGATAATTCTATCTCACATACCCGTAACAGCCCGTTGGAAAGATAAAAAAATCCGAGCAGCCTCACGTCGGTGGCAGGCTAGCTGCACGTCGACCAATGACATCATTGTAATGTTAAAATAATGTCCCAAAGGCACATCTGGGTGTGTTTAGGATTTTCTGGAAGTCTTTTTCAGGTTTTTCTAATAGAAAATTGGGTGTAAGAAAGAGAATCCATTATTCGTGTGAGGGTGGGATAGATAAATCTGTCCCTCGCAATCACTGATTGTCATCACTCAGCAAGCCTTAAAAGATGCCAATCGGTGATATTCTAGATGGATTTTTTTTATCCCAATGAATTCTTATAATCTCACCTGTGGGAAAGATGAACAAGAGGGCCCTAGGGCCCTGGATCGGTCACCTGAGTCCTGGCACATGCTAAGGAGATATGATATGTTTTTAAAGATATTTCTATTTCCAGCTCTGGTAGCCGCCAATCTGAACCTTCTGATCAATTTAAGGTCACTACCGACACCAATAATCAAAATTATTGCATGACTAAACACATTTTGTCTTATAACTTTAATATTTGTTGCTGTTACCGTATTTACCTGAAACTTCCTGAGATGAATGGAATTTGCATGTCAGACGCAAATATAATGCATTAAACTATCTACATATTTAAATTGGAGTTACTGCCTCTGTTTGTTATTATAACATTTTTGGCATGGGAAAACTGCAGTAAAGTTAATATAAGCTCAATAACTTAAAAACTTATTTTCTAAAATGGAGGAAAGCTGTTCTGAACCATTACTATGTCAAACTGTAGATTAAAAGTTGCTTCTAACACATTTTATTTCAAACATGAGTCATTTCCCTTTAATGTTAGTATTTAAATGGAAAATTGGCCAAAAATCCATTTTGCTTCAATAACTTGCTCACTAAGGATCAGATTGCAGTAAAAGCACATGCAACCTATTTGATTTGACACATCTTAACGTCTGTTAACTTAATTGACCTAAAATTTTGCCATCAAACATAAGTTACTGCCCTTGATTTTGCATTATGAGGTGAAACAATCAATAAAATATGCCTTACGAATGCCTCAATAACCCCAAAACAGCTAATGAATATTGATTTACCCTACAATTTTGATATATTTCTTTGACGTCTTCAATTGTCTTTATATATAAATTTTAAGGGAAAATTATTTAAAGTAAAAGATGATATGTCATGTAAGTCAAAATATGTAATCTATATGATACAGTGCAGAGGCTGCGATGAACAATACATTGGCGAAACAGTAAATTTGAGAAATCGCATAACACTCCATAATCAACATATAAGGCATGCGGAATTACGAAAAATACCAGTAAGTGGACACATTGCAGACTGTTCTGATCAGGACCCAAAATACTTTGTTTTCCCTTTCTATCTAATGAAAACAGAAAGCATAATGAAACGAAAAGAAAAGTAGAAGTATTTCATTCGAACATTTTTGCCTAAACTTAACTCTTTATATTAATTAATTCTGTATGCTGCCAAGTGCGTACATTGTATTTATGACGTTTTCAAAGCTATTATTCATCACGCTCTTTAGTACAAAGCGGAAGGAAGTAAATGACGTTACGTTACGTCGTCGCTCTTGACAACGTAGCGCCATTTTACTTTCAACAAAGAAACGCAACGTTTAAAGGCTTTGAAAATTGTTTTTTAACATGAAACCGGTTAGCCATATAAAATAAAAATTTGTGCATTCTATTGGACTTTTTTAATACTATATATATATATATATATATATATATATATATATACATATATATATATATATATATATATATATATATATATATATATATATATATATATATATATATATATATATATATATATATATATATATATATATCAACAACAAAAATGGGTGTTTGTAATTGTTTGGACAATTTTTAACTCCTTCATTGCGCCAGTGTCGATAATTATTCAAAAAAGTGGGTGGGCTAACAATATATATATTTATCTGTCACAGTGGGAGCGCAGTGGCTCAGTGGTACAGTGTTTGACTCGAGACCGAGGGGCCGCGGGTTCGAGCCTCACCGGCGTCACTGCTGGTGGTCCTTGAGCAATACACATTTATCCTAGCTTAGTACTGGTTCAACCCAGGAAGACCCATCCCTTTCAACTGAAAGATTGTTGATGGGACGTAAATAATCAAATCAAACAAACAAACAAATTATCTGTCACGGAAAAAATCATTTTATAATTTAATCTCCTCAGAAATATTTTCTACATATACGGATACCATCAAATCATTATTACAAACACTTTGGGTTTGTTGAAAGTAAATTTATTCCTTGTTATGCAGTTAAAGAGCTACACAATTGAAAGTGTGCATTACAGGGAGTAGGGTTAGTAATCAAGGAATTTCCTCTTTCTATACGGTGAAAAATACTCAAATTTCACACAGATACAGCTTATGTACTAATGTTTATGATATACAAGTTTCACAGAAATATATTATCTTGTGTTCCTAAAATATTTGAATATGTAGTGATCAAATGTAAAAATGCAATACTTTTGACTATTTTATTAATGTAAAAGTTGGTCAGCAAATATGTTATGGCTAGATTCACATCATTTAACCATTCCTATATTTCAAGTGAATCTAAGCTATTCACAATATTCCATGCTCATTAGCTATAATATCATAGACCTGTTTATATGTTACTTCAACCCCAAACATGTTTGGAGATAAAGGGCGTATAATGCATGTCTTTGAATAGCCAGAGCTCAAATACTAAATGGTGATTTTTTTTTATTATTGTTGTCTATCCTTAATGATAAAATGAAACAGCAAAAAACAGAAATTGAAGACAATCTATTATTTGGAAGAAATGCCCAGGTGTCGGTAGTGACCTTAAGTAGAGGGCAACATGAGGACAATTTCTGTGAAATTATAATAATTTTGGACCAGCGGTTCAGTAGATATCATTAGAAGATATTTCTTATCTAGAGCTCTGCCAACCCCTTTTTCAGCGGAGCAAAACCATTTGGGCAATTTCAGTAGAAGGTATCACAAGGAACATGTCTGTGAAATTATTTTAGATGTTAGATCAGTGGTTCAGGAGAAGACGTTATTTAAAGACATTTCTCATCTGGAGTTCAGGTAACCCCTGTTTAAAGCCTAGCGAAACTGTTTGTGCAATTTTGGTAGAAGCCATTATGTGAGAAATAACTCTGTGAAATTAATTTGAATTCGAACCAGTGGTTCAGGAGGAAATGTCATTAAAACATTTCTTATCTAGAGCTCTGGCAGCCTTTTTATTCGATAGAGCAGAACCATTCGTGCAATTTTGGTAGAAGTCATCATGAGGAAAAATTCTGTGAAATTATTTTGAATTTGGACCAGTGGTCAGGAGGAGAGGCTGGTAAAAGATATTTCTTATCTGGAGCTCTGGTGGCTGTTTTTCAAGATAAATGCTTACGGACGACGTAAGATAGACGACGGACGCACACCAGACGAAGACAAATTACAATACCTCACCTTGAACCTTCGGCTCAGGTGAGCTAAGAAACGAACAACCACACGATCTTCCATGACAATAGCGCACGTCTTTAGAAAAGTGACGTCATTATTACGTTATAGTGACGTCATTATGTTAATGTCGCAGACCAGCGTACTCGGGAACTTCTTGGAGCCTTTTTTTAAATATGAAAATGCCGTATATGCAAAAAAAAACGAATCCATTATTTGTGTGAGGCAAGCATCGTGATGCCAAACGGTGATTCTCGGGACGGATATTTCTATCTTTGCGCATATGCACAGGCTGATCTGAGGCTTTGCTGGTCGTACATACCACATTGTTGGAAATTTCATGTTGCGGCTCATTTTACTTTTACAAAGCTCGTAGTTTACGTTTTCTTGAAAGAGGCTTATACATATATAAACATCCATGACGCCTGTCATGAATGCAATAACCGGAAGTAAGAGCAATAAAGAGAAAAAGATGAACATCAAAGCAAAAATAATTAAAAAGCATGATTTGAATACATGTAGGCACTGATGCGACAAAACCTGTACTCTGGTGTCCGACAAAGCGAGACACAAACCAGTTCTCGTAGCAATTCTAGATATTATGCTTTTCAAAAAGTGTGCCTTTGCACACACTCGTCAGAGCATTTCAGCTTAGGCCTAAATGAAATATATGTGGGGTCCCTGTTGCATACCAACAAAATTTAGGGTAGGTAGGTAGGGAAATTCTTACATTTTGTTATAACATTTAACAAAGAAAACAGTGACAAAATCTGAAAACGTGCCCATTTAGGTATTTTTTCTCCAAAGACCATTTTAATGTTTAGGGTAGGGTTAAAAAAAATTAGGGTAGGTAGGCAACAGGAACCACACATATATTTCATTTAAGCCTTAACTATGATATACAGTACCAAAAAGTCATTTATTGGCTTATATTAATTTATTTAATCTAAAAGTGATTTTTGATATGTAGTATGTTATTTTCCATACAATTAGTAGCTTATACTGCTTTTGTATTTTCAGCCTACAGAAACGTTCAAGAATAATGACTCTGAAACTGTTTGAAAACATTCACGAAGCATAGCCAATAGACACTTAAAAAGTGCTAAATTGCTAGGCTAACAAATGTTGATTTGAAATGGAGTTAACCTATATAAGCCCAGCGACCATTTTTGTAAGACAGATGCAAACAGTGCAGACCACTATCAGACGCCCCAGAACGCGGCGTCTGATGAGGGTCTTAACTGTTTGCTAACATAGGTTTCTATTAAAATGTGAAGGAAAACTTAATATATACCACCAAACAACCATTCAGACGGAAATAAACTCGTCCAATTGATAAGACTGGGAAATTCCATTCGGCTTAAATAGGTAATGCCCAGGTCACACATTCACCGATCACCTCGCCGGTTCTACTACGGATTAAATGTCACGGATGACCCCGGAAATGGCAATTTCCGTAGTCCGATACGGATGCACTTTATACGTATGATAAAGTACTACTACGTATGATTACGGATGCAATACGGAAAGCTACGGACCAAAACGGATTGCTAATCCGGCGTCCAGTCCATGAATGTGTGACCTGGGCATTAAATAGGTGCAAGTTTTCATGCTAGCCTATATCATGGTGAACATTCCAAGAACATATATTCAAGAATAATTTAGCTAAAACTACATTCTAATAAAGTTTGTATAACTGTCATTTTAATAGTAATGTCTTGTATCCACTGTGTTCTGTCTTTAACCCATAAAGCGCCACCTATAATTTCCAGCAGACGACAATTTCAAATTTTGCCGCTTTTTCAAAAACAACAAATAAGGCATGCTATTTTATGAGAATCGTCCGCTGGCAGACGAGCAGACGGTTCTCATGTAATATCATGCTTCATTTTTTTCGAAAATTAGGAAAGATGTTGCAAAATTTGTCGTCTGCTGCAGTTGTGATTGGCGCTTTAAGGGTGAAATTGTCTGATAAATCTGCACATCCAGGGGTCGCGAGTTAGATCCCGGCTCGCTCCCATACTTTCATGGAGATTGATCATGAACTTATTTCTGCGGTCATTCTCTTCCCTTCCGCTGAATCATTCAAGAAGATTTGTTGTCAGTTACAAGCGAAAGTATGTGCACGAAGTACTGGTTAACTGCTTGTTCAAGCTTGCCCAGGAAAATTGTGGTAAGGTGAAATGACCGTCCCGCCATGACCATAACTCTTCACTTTGGAGGTAAAGCAACACAGCAAACAAAATCGTCCAAATTTTTCAAGTGCAATGCCTATTACAATGATACATGTACATAATCTAACAGTACACTAGATACATCTATATCAAATTAAGAAAGAAGGCAAATATCAGGAATCGATACAATCAAGCAACACACCTGACCTAGGACACCATATGGAAAAGTGACAAAAACACAATAAAACATCACATGCATTAAATCCCTGGCTCCGATTTTATGTTATCAGCATTTGTTTTACTATGATCAGGATGTCATTTACAAACGACAATAAACAGCAGAGACTGAGCCCTGGGGCACTCCACTTTACACTTCTGTGGATTAGATTCAAACCGGCCCGATCTGCTTGAGAAATAAACTAAAAACCGTTTATACGATATCATATGGAAAACAAAACTGTTTTGTTTTCTAAATTTTAATATATTTGTAATATTTTAGAGATGCATTATAAAATGTAAATATAAGCAATAAATTCAATATTTTGTCTGTTCATGGAATCATGAATATTTCCGATCTCATGCAAAGTAGGGCTTCACGTTAGCTTTTGGTTTCACTTTTTTGCGAGAGATCCGAAGTATTCATGATTCCATGAACATTCCAAACATTGAATTCATTTCTTAATTGAATTTGAGTGGCAGTGAGTAACTATATGACATACTTGATTATGAAAAAAGTTATTTTACAATAGAATGTAAAAGTTAATGTATGTTTATTGTTGAGTAAAGTTATATTAGTTTGTGTTCTCTCTCCTGGCACTTAAATAATGAGTGGGTGTTAAGAATCTATTACATTTGAGAATATATTTTAGATAAAATTATTCCCTGTATCTAATAGAACTATTCACATAAAAATGAAAGGATATGAAAATGGACTTTACAGGTCATTGTTTTCGATGCAGTACCTTACCCCTTACCAAAAGTAATAGCACTCTTTACCAAAAGACAACAAGCAAAAATTAGATCTTATACTCTTTGTTGCAAATTTGGTCTAGTCATTCCATATTTTTACTTTACTACATGCTAATGTATTCTACACCCCTTTAACAGTCTTAAAACATAACACAAGAATTTCTTAAATATGTTTACTTAAAGAATATCTTAGCCAAGATTTCAAATTGGCAGTAAAAGAAAATTAGGTGTCGGACTTGTGAAGCCAACAATAAATTCAGCCAGTCATCAAGGTATAAAGACAAGAAAAATGGGGTTAAATCATTTTTAAATGTTTGCGAACTTTGAATATGGAGGGCAAGACCATTTGGAACAGTACTGTACTTGTACTATTGACGCGTGGCTTACATTAAGCAGACAAGTTGATAGCAGATATCTGGAACTTTCTATTCCATGCATATTGTAATTAGTTTATATTTTGTTGAATGTTAGAAATGGAAATAGAATATAATTTTTAATACCCTCCAATTGTTTTCTGAGTAAAATTACTGACAATGGTAGCCTTGGAGGCTATGCCCCACCTCTCCCACTGCAACATATATGAGCCAGTGCATGAGATTTCCAGCAATGTGGTTTGTGCGACCAGCAAAGCCTCAGATCAGCCTGTGCATACGCACAGTCTGATCAGAGCCTTTGCTAGTCGCTTGAGTATGGTATGATTGTTAAGTTTCTGACTGAACACCATTTGGAGTTTCTATGCTTAAAAGGAGGCTGCAGAGGCTCATCCCAGTCTACACTTGTCAAAATGTCAAATTGTTGGAAAATCTCATGCCACGGCTCATATATTACTGTTCCCTGCCCTTTGGTGCATTCATCAGCATTGGCAGAGTGTGCCATAGGATTATACGCAGCGTTTCCCTCTTCATACCTGGCCTTATGTCGAGGGTAAAAAAAGAACAGAAGAATGTTTACCTCGAACTGGTTGAGATACTTTATCTAGGAATGTACCGATCAATCTCTATTTGCAAGTTTTTGTCTGAGAAATTTCAATTTATTTATATTGTGTCGTAACCAAGATAACGAAATTTAATACGGTGCATTTCGCAAAATTGTAAAATAAAATACAGATAAAACGTATTTACACAGCTAAATCAAACAGAAAGATCGCGAGAAACAGTATCATCGCGAAAAAGGCCCTCGCAAGCCCCTAGATAAGAGTGGATATTAATTGAAAATTAGTTTTCTTATTTCTCAATTAAAATAGTCATGCATTGCAAGTACTCAAAAAGAATCGTCTCAGTGAGACGATTCTTTAGAGCAGACAAAACTTATGTTAAAACTGATCACAACTTTACGCTATTTTCATTCGTTTTTCAAATGATATCAGCATTTTCTCTTCCTTTTTAGGTTCTCCATCTTTATTTTATATAATATAAGACAATACGTATAAATCAGTACAAACTTACAATTTCAACAGCATCATACACTTGCGCCTTTCTCTCTTTTTTCGCGCGATTTTTAATAAATTCTACTTTAACAGTAGAATTTATTAACGTAAAGAGTAAGGCAGTATTCCGGCTATCACAAACGAGAGCCAAGTTGTTAGTTTTCCCAGCAGGTGACCACAAGGCATCAGTAAACAGAGGTGCACGAAAGCATAACAAAAACAAGACAGAAATAACATAAATGATAACCGCTTTGAAACGGTCAGCAAAATATTTTACTGGAGGGCTTAAACCAGTTCCTCACCCTTAATCTGCTGTGGGCACGTTTATGAAAGGGACAAAAGACCAGAAAACACAACACACACGACAGCCAAGAGGTCAGTCTTTTCCTAGCAGGTGACCACAAGGCTGCAAGGAACAGACAAATATATCAAGGTTGACGAAGAAAGAATGCAAGTTAGGGAAATGTTTCTTCTAAATAGAAATTCTTATAAAGTGTTATCAGCTAAGTAAATGATCAGAAGTACTCAGTTTGTGTGATAAATAGTTATTCTGAAAATAAACTAAGCCCAGTTTAAAAGCTAAAACAAGTACTTTGTCATCATCTGCATATGCATATAGATGTCAGTATACAATGTAATTTTGAGACAGTCTCTTTCAAAATTAACTGATTACAGACACGTTCCATGCATAATGTATGTTACATGTTTCAAATTTTATTCTTCCAATTCTTAGATGATTGATTCTATCTGTAATGTAAGCAAAATTTAATTTAATTGTATGCTACCACCTGCATAATAACTTTAGTAAGTTGCGATCTTCTTGTCGTAAATTAAAATAGATATACAAGGAACTAGCCTGTATCATGTTAGGGATTATGTTTTGTATATTGTGAACGTCAAAAAACTGGGCACACCGTTTGTTTTAAATAACTGATTAGATTTCTTTCATTTGAGGCCGAATTAAACTTAGCTTTTCAGATAAATATAGTAAAAATCTACCTCCAACATTTGTAAACTTTCAGACCCAATACTATACTGTATTTGACAACAATTTGTACAAGCAAAGGACCTTACCATATATTTTATATGGTTATAGATGTTACTTTGATAAATTTGTCAGAAAATGAAAATGTATCTTTCTACTATTACTAAAGTGCTTTCCTTTCTTTGTTTATGATTTTTAAAATCCTTAACTTTGGACAAATCAAAATAAATATGTTGTGGATATCAAAAGTTCAAATATTTACTTTTTTCAGAAATGTAAGTGTGTATAGATATAGTTTCTTGATAAATAGTAAGTGAGTATGATCAGAAAATACCACAATCACAAACCGCAGACGACCCCGTGGCACCACGAGGAAGAGCCGTTCAACCATCACCAGACACCAGGAAGACAAATTAAGCAAAGCAATCAGCTCTCTCTTCCCAATCAAGATGATTGCAATACTAGAATGGACATAAAGTAGCGTACCACAAAACATAGAACAATTACAGACTCCCACAATGGGAGTAACAATAAACAAAAAAGTCAACAACAACAGAGCCACCGCCTTAGAACGGACAGCAGCCTAAGCTACGGGGGGGGGGGGCTTAAATGCATTTTACTGGTACCAAATCTTCGCCCTAGATTCTGTTGTTGTTGAAGTACAAGAAATGTTCAGCTCGCATGGTAAAAGTGATAATTATTTAAGGACAAACTGATATCTTGTCGTAAAATTCAACACATAAAACAATTTTTGGATGAAAAAAGTATTATATGACATAAAATATAAGGTATTAAGCAATATATATACATGTATATAGTAATTCTTAAAGTCTGTAATGTATGTTGCATATTGACATACAAGCAACAAAATTATATTTTACAACAGAAACTATGTTAGTTATAGCTTTTCACGACTATTTATCTGTAGAATGATCAGTTATGGTTTTGTAAAGTGCACATGCTTATTTTTAAAGCGAAACGATTCACTCCTAAATCAACATTTTATTTGGGGTCATCGTATTCAACAGCCTATAATTCATAAAGTATGTTTGATAGAAACAAGCTATTTGCAGTTTTGAAATATAAAATTAATTGTCTATTAGGAACATGGTACTTGAATATATATATACTCGTACTTGTCATGAAGATTATCAAATGAAATGACTTTGTAAGGAGTAGTTGCACGTGTAAAGTAAATGGCATAAATAACATAAAGATGTGTTTCTGGAAGCAAACAATTTATTATGATACTTGTTTAAGCCCCAAACGAGCTAATGGCATTTATAAAGACTGTATATATCATCTGGATACCATGAGGATAGTTTTTTTTAATGTTGCAATTTTTGTTTTAATAGTAAAACATGGGGTAGTTGCACAATGTTGTAGGAGGCTTGTCCTAACTCTTTATGAAGTGAAACCCTTTAGGGCTTAAAACTTTGTGCAATTTTGACTCTCAGACACTACCTGAAAATTTGATGACAGAATTGAAGGCTGTTCATTGATTCTAATGAAGACAGTTTGTTAACACATTTGTATTATGCTCAATGACATATGGCTTGAAATAATTTATGATTTGTATTAATAATAATGGATAATTTAATGTAGACTGACTCCCATTGTACGTTCCATATTAGCCAAATTATATATCATGTCCTATAGCCTACTCTTTTTTTCTTGTAATATTTACATCTCTACTTGTGCTCAAAACACAAACTCAGTCATTTGAAGATTGAATGCTGTGTAAAGATATGCATGTTTTACTAAGTAAATGTTTGAAAGCTAGGAGCCAGGCTAGATTTGATGTAATACGTAGATATACTTTATTGAGAATAATGATTGAATGTGATCTTTGCCAGTATATGAGATAGATAGAACATTTCCCCTGATAATTAGAGAATAATTTTACTGTTGCTTTTAACTACTGAATCATCAATAATAGGTGATTAACATTAAGAATTAGGGTTAGCCTTCTAAAACATTTATAGGCACCAAGATCAGTTGTTGATTTAAAAAAATGTTTTTCTGTTTACCTAATTAAAATAAAATAGGCAAACATTTGCATGGTACATGGAGCTGGACTGATGTCATCCAATAGCTAGATATATACATTGTGTTTTATTATAGATGCAGTTTGCCAATGATGATAATCATTCCGTTTAAATAGCAAAGTAGATTATTTGTAGGCATACCATAATTTTCCTACATACCTTCAAAAGGTTATGTGTTTTATGTGTTGTGATATAAACATTCTTATGAATAAAAAAAGTAAAAGATGACTTAAAAGACATAAGCCATGTGTATGTCCATAAAAAGAGGTACAATAGCTAATACGTGTCCTAATTTACTTTATATCAGGCCTTTGTTTATTATATCATCAATAAATGAATAAGAATAGGAACATTCCATAAAATTAAAATAATTATATTAATTTTGTCAGTGAACTGATATCTATACTGTTGGTGAACTATCTTGTCAGTGAATTGTCTTGATTCTGCTTTAAACGGTAGAAGTAGCTTAGTGTGCTGTTTATTTGTCCGTCTGCCTGAGTGACTCTCAGAATACTCATCCAGAAGCGTTGCACAACTCGAAATGCCCATCCACCTCAACTAGAACAACGCTACAGTTTATACGCCCGGTAAGTAGAACTATTGGTGTGCGTACAGTCTGGAAATGACCATAAAACTGGGGTTAAATTTAGAAATAGCAATATGTTTGGGATATATTTATATATTTATTTTCTCTTCATGTCATGGTTTTAACATGAAGAAAATATGAAATAAAAACCGTCTTATCATAACAAAAATGTGAATTTGATGACCCAAACCAGGGCAAATTTTACTGAGCAACAGCCGCTTCAGCAGCATTTTTATTCATAAAAGCAAAATAAAACAGGCATTAACATTTAAAGAAAAATTCTATACTGAAGCGGAATGTGTATACAATCTGTTAAATCAAATAGACAAGATATTTATTTACCTCGCAAATTTCCCCCTCTGGTGTGGTGCATGCTCCAACGTTCGCCATTTTTTGCTCGAAAAAACGGTTGCATAGGGACAGCCTCTGATGGCCTGGTATTGTATACCAACAAAAACAGCTAGACTAAACAGCTAGATTTACATGGAGATTTAGTTATTCTCACTCACAAGACCGGGATTTCCGTTGTTTTTACCCATGTGAGATTTTTCTATTTATTACTCAAACCCCAAATACATGGCAATGGACTATTTTTGCTATCTGCACAAACTAGAACCTTATTGCACGTGGTGGAGCGACATACACGTAACACTACTAATCTGACGCCACCAGCTGGTCAATAGTTTTGACCATATCATGCTGGTGACGCCACCTATAACCATGAATTATTTAAAAAGGGATTGAACAATTGGATGCTCTTTTTACACCAAAAAGGCCTGATTTCAAGGGGTAAAAATAGCTACATTTTTTCAACTTTTTTTTATTTTTCAAAAAAGTACCCCCTGAAAAATCATGTGTTAGAATCACAATCCTGGTGGGAGACTGTTTTCAAACATACTTCAAGGGTAGTACGCGTACCACTTTGAAACAAAAGCAGCATAAAAAAGTGCAACATATTTAATAAATAATTTATACTGTTATGAGAGAGTGGTAAAATGTTTTAGAATTCAAAATCTACTCTGTCTTATCTAGAAGGCCAACGTGGTTTATGTACCACTTTGCAATCAGCGCAGTTTAAAAACTGGAATCAAAATGAGCCAACATGACAAGATGACCTTATTCTAAGGGGGTTGTATTATTACCTAGCACTCTCCCAAAAAAAGGAAGATATTAACTTAGATTATGTAATCTCATTAAAATAATTGTTTCATCCAGGAGGGAAAAGTAGTACGCGTACCACTTTAGAACCAGTGTAGTTAAAAGTCCAAAATAGGACAACTTAAAAAGGAAAATATAAACTTTCCATTCAAAATCTTTTCTTGTTTCATCAAGGCGGCCAAAGTGGTAAGCGTACCACTTTGGAGGCCAAAGTGATAAGCCTACCACTTTGGAGTCTGTGAAATTTAAATTCCGAGTCAAAATAAGCCAACATGACTGGATCACCTTATTCTTACCGGGTCGTATATCTAGTACTCCCCCAAAAAGGAAGATATTAACTTAGAATATTATTCTTTTTTTAAATTTGTTTCAAACAGGAGGGCAAAGTGGTACTTTAGAACCAGTGTAGTTAAAAGTCCAAATAAGCCAACTTAAAAAAAGGAAAATATAAACTTTCCATTCTAAATCTTTTTTGTCTCATTGAGGAGGGCAAAGTGGTGCGCGTACCACTTTAGCTGGTGTAGTTAAAAGTCCAAATAAGCCTCATTAAAGAAAAAAGGAAACTATAAACTTTTCATTCAAAATCTTTTTGTCTCATCAAGGAGGGCAAAGTGGTACGCCTTCCCGTACCACTTTAGAGCCAGTGTAGTTAAAAGTCCAAAATAGGCCAACTTACAAACTTTGCATTCAAAATCTTTTCTCATCTCATCAAGGAGGGCAAAGTGGTATACTTAAATAGTGGTGGAGTTAAAAATCGAAGTCAAAATTTGTCAAAATGCCTGATTAATCAAAGTGGTGGTATATATACCAATCTCTCCCCACCCCCTCCCAAAAAAAATGTTTTAGAATTCAAAAGCTACTTTGTCTTATTAAGGAGGTAAAAGTCGCACGCGTACTTCTTTGGAGTCAGTACAGTTAAAAATCAGAGTCAAAATGAGCAAATATGACAGTGAGACCTTATTCTAACAGGGTTGTATATCTATCACTCTCCCAAAAAGGAAGATATTAACTTAGAATATGAAATCTCTGGTTTCATCCAGGAGGACTAAGTGGTACGCGTACCACTTTAGAACAGTGTAGTTAAAAGTCCAAATAGGCAAATTAAAAGTATTTAAAGGGGTTTTATCTTATATCGGCATTGCTGCCAGCTTGGTCATGCGACCATAAACATTTTTATACATTAACTCCCCTCAACTTAAGGAGTCGCAATTTAGAATTTGAGTTCAATTGGCCTTGTGGTTTCATGGTTTTGGAGATTTCGTTTTCATATACTGACGGGACTCCAATGAGCGACTTTAGCAGAAAGGTCAACCTTGGCCTTTGGAACTTATCAATAATCATTGTCTCATAGGTTTAAGTGAGTATAATGACTTTCGCTTCAACACTTTTCAAAAAAAAACTTTTCAAAAATGTACCAATTTAAATGCATTATGAAGCATATTTGACCTTGATATTCAGTAGGTCAAGGTCAACCTAGGATCAACATTTGAACAAATTTGGTAGGCCCCATATCCCAAATGTTACATACCAAGTCCTAAGGTCATAAAATATCTGTTTTGAGAGAAGATTTTAAAGGGTTTTACCATATATGGGCATGTCAGCCATCTTAGGCATGTGACCAGAATATTTTGTATATATTCTGGCAAACTTATCAAAAGGAGCCTTCGTATGATATCTGAGTTTGATTGGCCTAATGGTTTTATGTTTTAATATATTGATAGGAATCCAATAAGAGTAACCTCAAGTCAAAGGTCAACGGTCAACTTTGATCTTTGGGACTTATTTATAGCCATTGTCACATTAGGTTAAACATACAAGCTCGTATCTAGTGATTTGGCTTCAACAGTTTTCAAAAAATCACCTTTTCAAAAACAATTCCATTTAAAAGCATTAGGAAGCAATTTTGATCTTGACGTTAAGTATGTCAAGGTCAACCTAGAATCATCATTTGAACAAACTTAGTAGGCCCTACATCCCCAATGATACATACCAAGTCCCCAGGTCATCAGATTTCTGGTTATGGAGAAGATTTTAAAGGGTTATACCATAAAATTATATGGGCGTTGCGGCCATCTTGGTCATAGAACCAGATTCATTTAAACAACTTTAGTTCCCCTATCCTTAGGAGTCTCCATAGGATATTTGAGTTCAATTGGCCCAGTAGTTTCAGAGAAGATGTTTAAAATGTTAAGGGATCGCCGGACGCCGGAGTCATTGGTATACCATTAGCTCATCTCGGAGCCTTCGGCTCAGATAGGCTAAAAATAAGTAACTTATTTTTGTTCATCTGTGATAAGAGACCAGAAAGGAAAAATACATAACATACATTTTATCCAAATATCTAACAAACACATTTCTTTTGCAACTCATACTGGTGGACAGAGTGGAACATGTACATTATCTGAAACAGAAAATTTGCAAGTTTCTTCATTCACATTAAGAGACTTAACATGAGTACCAATTTCAGTCCATGTACAAATAAAACAGACAGTTTATACAAGCATTTCTTCAAAAATAAACATATAACAATACACCATAACAGTGACCTAGCTATATAACAGTGATTTCAGCCAGAGGTATGTTGTATCATGTGTCACATGACTCACACTTAGTGAGCCTTTCATCATACAAAGAAAATGGCGACACAGCCTTGAAAAATGGCTGGATCTATTCAAACTTTGGAGTTCATCTTTGTGGTTTTAAAATGCTCACTGCTATAATCAGGCAATATCAATTTAAAAAAAGATATATGGAATACATGTATCTGTTAATGACATGTTTTTACATGCTAAACAATTCTATTAAACTATTACAATGTGATAAAATATATGTCGTGAATAACAAAATCTCCATCTAAATCTAGCTAATTTTTGCAGACGGCGAAAGCAAACAACTTGCTGGGGTTGGCACTCTAATTGTTAATAAATGTGAGTTCAGTATCCATACAGTCACGATTTTTCATGAAATGTAAACCCGTTTGCGCGGCTCAAACAACATATTAAGTCCACCAAATTATAAATAAAACCTGACTTCCCTTCCCTAGCAGATAAAATGGCCAAGCCATGCCCAGATATGAATATTAAATGTGCTGCCTTTACAGTGACCCAACAGCTCTATAATACACATACCAGATTCTAAGAAATGGAAATTGGCCTATGTTTTTTGGAAACGGGAGCTAGATCACTCACAGTAGTCCTGGTTCATGATGGATGTTTTGTTTCGGTTGAGCAGAACGGTGCACTTTTAGTATTTCAGTAATTTGGCACTACCGCAACGAAACATTGGATGTTATAGAACTTGGCAAGTGGTTCAGAATTGTTTTCGTATTTTACCTCTTTACCTACTAGTGTTGTTTGCTGATAACCTTTGCAAACAGTATGGACCCAGATTAGGACAAACAATGTCAGGCCTGATCTGGATCCAACTGTTTGGCACTCTGATAACATTCTTGACAATTTTTTGCAAGAGTTGATTTTGAAACGTATCTGCCGACAGCACGAAGTATGAACATTTGCCAAGTAGGCAAAGATTTAAGCTCTGGCAGGCATTTGTTCAGCTGAGCAGAACCCTTTATGCAATTTACTGGAAAGCAATGTGGTAAACATTGTTGTGAAATTATTTTAACTTTCTACCAGTGGTTCAGATGTGGTTTTAAGATTTTTTTTATATCTAAGCTCTGGCTACCATTTGTGCAATTTTAGTAGAGGTCATTATGAGGTACATTGGTGTGAAAATGTGTTTCCCTGCCCTTCACTTTAGTGTAGATTTTATATTCTTGTCCTTTGGGATCATGGGTTTCATTGTGGAACTTTGAAACTATTTGAGGGTCACTGATGAAGCCTAAATGGCAGAAACTAGCTAGTCTGGCCCAGGAAATATGCACACTCTGGTTTCAGTTCTTTGGTGCAGTCTTTGCTTCCAAAGGATACCCTTTAAAGAACATATTTGATTTCTCTACAGCTGGTGAATGGGACTGTGTGGCGGCGGTAGAACTTTTCCCTGCCTTTCACTATAGTGTAGATTTTATATTCTTGTCCTTTGGGATCATGGGTTTCATTGTGGAACTTTGAAACTATTTGAGGGTCACTGATGAAGCCTAAATGGCAGAAACTAGCTAGTCTGGCCCAGGAAATATGCACACTCTGGTTTCAGTTCTTTGGTGCAGTCTTTGCTTCCAAAGGATACCCTTTAAAGAACATATTAAATTAGGACAATTGGTTCAGGAGATGCCACCTGAAGATATTTCTATTTTTAACTCTGGTGGCCATTTTGTTCAGCAGGGCAGAACCATTACGCAGCTTTGATAGAGGGCATGATGCAGGTTATCAAGTGTCCTTCAAAAAAAAATAGGGAAAAGAAGGGCCCTCTTGAAAACCTGCATTATTGGGAACATTTCTATAAAACTATACTGACAGATTTTATATATGTTTTATGTCTTTCAAAAGAGAGTTGAATGTAAACTTCCTTGGCTTTGACGAGTTCATGAGTTGGTTTCATCAGCAAACGATTTAGTTTTAATTGTACAACTAAACTTGATGACTTTACGGGTTCATATAAATTTAGGTCACTGAAACATTTCTTAAGTAGAGGAGATTTTAAGCCACCGAATGAAAGGGTATAAACAGATAAACGTCAAATAAGCAAATGGCTGTATCGCAGACCTGCCAAACAATACATGTATGAGTAATTTCTCAATGACTTGTGAGGTCCATGACACAAATTTGATACTTCTAGTGTTTCTTAATTTAAAGAAGTAGGCAATCTATCACTGATAACACTTTGTTACATGAAACAATTGACTCCTATCTAAAAAAAAGTTTACATTTTATTTTTTTATAAATTCATCTTAATTGGACAAATTGTTATTGTGTTACTTACAAATTAACACTCTTTAACATACAACCAAAAAGATTGTTTTTGCCTTCGTTTTTAAGACAATAATTAAAGCTGCTATCCAAATGTTGTGATTTTAAAGTCTGTAAGCATATTATGAATCCAGACTGGTGGTTCTTATTTAAATCATTAACTATACATAAGGCACTTTATTTATAATCCTCCCACCACCACATCTTGTAAAGTTAAAAAAAATAAGACTAGCACCAGAGAGGGTAGCTTGCCTATTTCATGCTTGTGCTTGGACTTTCTTGTATATATAAAAATGAACATTCTAAATCCATGACCCTGACCTTATGATCCAAAATGTGGATATGGGTGTTGATGCAACAAAAAAATCTTTGGATCAGTATAAACATTATACCATATGAATTGATTATAAGGTTTGATAGTAATGTCCACAAAAAGCAAACACAAAATTACATGGAAACTGCATGTTTGTGACCGTGACCTTAAGAATGGTGTGCGGATGACACTGGTCTATCATCATACTATACATTATCATAATTTGTTAAAAGGTTTAAAAGGGAGCTCTTAAAATATTCTTAACCCCCGAAAATACTAAGTCTGTGACCTTGATCTTGAGGTCACTCACCAGGCATTGGTGACAATGGGTTTGCTGGAAAACTTCGTACTAATTAATATCATCATACCTAATATTGACTCAATCCAATGTAATTTAGACCAGGTCTTAAATTAAACATTGAAAAGATGTCCTACATTTTGCTGTAAATTTGTGTTGATGCATTTCATGCCAGTTAACAATATTTCAGCTGGTTGAACCAAGTCCTTTCCAGCGGATAAAGTGTCTTACTCAAGGACACAGTACATCAGCTCTGGTAAGTCTTGCACGCACAACCCTTTAATTCACAGTCTAAAGGTCTACCAATGATCGCCACTTTGCTCTGCCCTTCAATTTGAACTGTACCTCAACCCACCTTAGGGCATGAAACCCAGGGGTGGATACTAATAGAATTCTAATAGAATCTTAGAAGATTATTCAGAGGTACACATGTTCCATATATTGAATGGTTCTGACACTGACTAGAAATAGTTTAAGATATAAGCAGTTAAAAATTACTTTTAATAATGCAAAATTAGTTTACAAAGGTGTCGTGGGTATTGATCACTCACTTCACCCTTTAACATTAACCACGGGTCTGTACGCACAGATTCTAGGAACGCCTTCCTAAGTACCCATGCTCCATATAAGAATGCTTTTTGACAAGTTGGTAAAAAATATTAGCGTTTGAAAAAAACGTAATAATCCTTAAAACCATCTTCAAAAATTGCATGTGAAAATGTTGTCTGCTCAAGTCATCTGCTGCATATATTTATCAACATTATTCATTAAGTATATATGCAAACATTGTGGAGCCTAATAAGACTGCTCCACATGACCAGTCTAATCTGGGCTGCTATGTTTGTTGAAGAGGCTACTAATACATTCAGCAGATGATAAAACAAATGACATTTGTGATTCATGCTTAAAGGGTTACCACTGCATAAAGGGTGCTTTATAAACTTTAAGATGTATTGATTTTAATCTCTAGCCCATTTCCTGGTCATAAGCCAAGGAGGTTATAATTCTCGAATCAAAGAAGACTTTCCCAGCCATCAATATTCCAGGCATCCGAGCTTACGAGAAGCATTGATAGGAAAGCATAAATCAAGGCCTTCCAAAGCACAGAAAAGATGGTATTTTACATAATATTAAAAGCTTTAACTAAAGTTTCAATAAGGCTAGCAGACACCTCAAATTAAAACTAAATCACACACAGAAGAATAACTCATACACCATAGAAGCCTTATAGCAAAAACGAAATATAAGGCATGCTCTAGTGACCTATGTTTTTCATACATACTTTAGCAAATTTCATACTGAGTTTTTCGGGAACGTCCTGATTAGCTCTGAGCACATCCCAAATAGATATAATGTGAACAATAAAAAAAACTAACATTAAAGTGGCCTTTATTCAAATAAGCATTTCAGATACCCAAAGATGACAAGTGGAAAAGTGTAAGTTTGACAATATTTGGTTATGTTAGGAATATATTTTGCTAGATTGACTAGAAAATGTAATGCCAAAGTGCCACGGGTATTTTTGCTGAGGCTTTTTGTCATTCTTCAAATAGTGAAATGTTAAAAAGATCACCGGCTACACTGACCTCAGAATAAAACAACATGAATACTAAAATTGGAATTTGAGATATACAAAACGGCACTAAATATCCCTTTACAACCAAAATCACCAACCCTAGACAACCCCATGGCACCGCAAGGAAGAGCCACTCAACCATCACGAGACACCAGGAAGACAAATAAAGCAAAGCAACCAGCTTTCTCTTCCCCATCAAGATGATTGCAATACTAGAATGGACATAACGCTACGTATAACAAAACATAGAACAATTACAGACTCCCGCAATGGGAGTAACAATAAACAATGAGTCAACAACAACAGAGCCACCGCCTAAGAACGGACCGCAGCCTAAGCCATTGGGGGGCTTAAATGCACTTTACAGGTACAAAATTTTCGCCCTAAATTCTGCTGTTGTTGAAGTACAAGAATTGTTCAGCTCGCATGGAAGCCTTCTAACTAATGCAATGTATCATCATGGAGAAACACTCTAATCAAATTAACACACCGTGATGAAACAAAGAAAAGTGCTAATGTCTCACAGATAGTCAGAGCTAAAGAAAACCTCAAGTTGAGCCACGGTGGGTCTACTTACAATCCCAACTTCGTATGCAATATATACAAGGCTGTACGCATACAAAACAGAACAAATTACTACTGTTGATATTTTGTTGCTGGCCATATACGGGAGGAATTTTGACTAGCTGAATTAGTCATATGTTATAAGCTCATGTGACTCAATTCCAGAAAGAAATCTGGAATTATGAAATTGGCCATATTTGGTCCAAAATATAGGATAGCCCATTGTTTAAATGTGCTAGCTCATATTTATTCATCTCTCATACCCGTTGTATAGCAGAAACATGTTAAAAGAACTCAAAATTAGTGTATGTACTACAATAGGATATGCAACATCTTATTACAGTCTGCAACATTTGCTAAAAAACAAACTCCAATCAGTGGTCATAAAAATATAAAATTGTTTGTCAAAGCATAAGTTTATCATCTTGGTGGAAGGGTTTACCCAGTATAAAATGGGTTTACATTACTTATGAAAGGAAATCTTACAGACGTCAATGCCTGAAATAAAAAAAATAATTGTTTGGGTTGATGGACTAATCACTTTCAAAGATCAAGTGAGCGCAGTGGCTCAGTGATAGTGTGCTTGTCTTGAGATCAAGGGGTTGCTGGTTCAAGCCTCACTGGTGTTCTTGGGGAAGACACATAAATCATTGCTAAGTACCCATTTAACCTAGAAAGACCCGTCCAGACATAACTGAAAAGTGTTGAATGTAACATAAAGAATCAAATAAAACAAATCAAAGATCGAGTTCTAAGACAACAATGCTAATAATTTGTGCTTAATACTTGATTTTGCGGCATGCTCCCTTGAAGGTCAGCCCCAAAATTATGATTTTAAGGACAATCTAGCAACAAATTACTCATTCAACAGAATATAGTTAGACAATTGGAAAAATACAGGCCTCTTTTTCTTGGGGAGCAGCTTGTATTCGGATGTAAATTAGGCAAGGACATTATCAAATGGGCCTCGTCGCGAGAAAACCTGTCTTCGGGGGTTTGTGAACAACACAGGCGCAGACCAGCTTGCGCATCCGCGCAGTCTGATAAGCGCCTTTGTTATTCAAATTTTGGACAGTATCATATGTAATCTTGCTACATGTGAAGTTTTAATTTGCTAGCTAGTCTCTGTAGCTGAGGAGACTGGTTTAAAACTCGCTTATTAGGAACCCCGAAGACAGGTTTTCTCGCGACGTGGCCCAATCTATGTACTACTTAGCTACAGCATAGAAAACCAACAATGTGGCTGTGTATCATAAGAAGACTCAAGATGAACCTATGCATCAGCACAGTGTAATCAGTCCTCACTGGCCACATGAAATGCTTGCATCCATAGTTACCAACTAAGATTCCCAACTGGTCATTATAATCATTTGCACACTCATTTTGTTGGTTTTGGCATGTTGGTGCTCAAATATGACACTACATTCCACATGTAATTTGGTTTGATAATAGTTTTTTAGATAATGTTTGAAAAGGTTTAAACCAAAGGCTTAACTCTTGGAGAAATTTGAGCTTTCTTTCTGCACTTTCCTAATCCATTTCTTTAACACAGACATCCCATCCATCTTCAAACAGCACACTGTAGCTACATGAAAATAAGAAAACATTCTGTAAGAATTTGACTGGGCCCACTCTGGCTCTACTGGGTTTTTTTTTTCTTTAGCTCTTACTCTCTGTGAGTTCAACCCATTTTCTTTGTTCCGACAGTAAGTAAAATTGATTTGACTGTTTCATTGTGAAGATACATTGCATAATTAAAAAAACTCTATTCGAGCTTAACAACTTTTGTGCTTTTACATCAGGAGTATCAGGGATATTGACCCAAGGGTCTGAAACTGCTAAGTGCTAGCCAACTATCAATAGTACCACTAGTCAAAATTTTGCTGATAAACATCTACTCCGGCGAAGGCTTCCTTGGTATTTACCTTTCAACGAACTCTTTTAATCTTTTATGAGTCAATAAATCAATCTATTATTTTTAATCGACCAATCAAAACGCCAGGAAGGATTTTTTTTCTGGAGTTTTGTATGATCACCATAGACTCTCTTGGACAGAATGTTTTTGGCAAACATGTGCAATTATAAAAATATATTACCATCTGTCTTTATCTTCTTCACTTGCGCTTTGTACCAGCCCTAAAGAGACTTCTATTTATCATGCCAGAAGGCTTCAATCTCTCCATTTTCTGAGAAGCTGATCTCCTGTTAAACAGAATAAACTAAAATTGTCAGAGAATCTGCCTATAGACCCGCTGCAGCCCTTTTATATGACAAAGGCTGAGTTCTAAAAATATTTAGCAGGAAAATCTAAAGATATTAAGCCGGAACAAATTTTGACATCAATCAAGGGCCATAGGTCTGTAAAAACTAGAGTTTGTCAATATGAATGCATATATAAATTTTTGTGATATTCTGTCAATTTGTTTTCAAGATATTGAGCAAAAAAATCATTCTGGCGTAAATCATGGGCCATAACTCTGAAACCAATGTGCAAAATAAAGTCGTGTGACAATCCCAATATTAATCTTGTCTATATAAATGCATATATAAAATTTGGTGAAATTCTGTCAATTAGTTCTCAAGATATTGAGCGGAAACGAATTTTGGCATAAATCAGGGGCCAAAACTCTGGTACAAATGTGTGAAAAATGAAGTGTGTCAATCCTAACATAGATCATGTCAAAATATATGCATATATAAAAATTTTGTAAAATTCTGTCAATTAGTCTTCAAGATATTGAGCGGAAACAAAATTTAGGCATAAATCAAGGGCCATAACTCTGGTACAAATGTGCGATAAATAACGTGTTTCAATCCCAGCGTAGACCTTGTCAATATAAATGCATATATGCAATTTGGTGAACTTATGACAATTTGTTCTCTAGATATTGAGTGGAAACCAATTTTGGAGCAAATGAAGGGACACACCTCTGGTACAAATGTGCCAAAAATGTCGTGTGACAATCCCAAAGTAGATATTGTCAATATGGATGAATATATAAAATTTGGTGAAATTCTGTCAATTAGTTCTCAAGATATTGAGCGGAAACGAAATTTTGGCATAATTCAAGGGTCATAACTCTGGTACAAATGTGGGAAATATGACATGTAACAATCCTAGCTAGATCATGTCAATATCAATGCACATGCAAAATTTGGATAAATTCTAACAGATGACCAAAAAATAACGTGTAACAATCCTAAGCTAGATCTTGTAAATATGAAGGCGTATATAAATTTGGTGAAATGCTGTCAATTTGTTCTCAAGATATTGAGCGGAAACAAAATGTTGGCGCAAATAATGGGCCATAACTCTCGTACAAATGTGCGAAAAATGTCGTGTGACAATACCAGCGTAGATCTTGTCAATATGAATGCATGTTTAAAACTTGGTGAAATTCTGTCAATTATCTCTCAATATATTGTTGGGAAGCGAAATTTTGGAATAAATCAAGAGCCATAGTTCTGATACAAATTAGCAAAGAAAATAACGTGTAACAATCCCAACGTAGATCTTGTCAATATGAATGCATATATACAATGTTTGGTGAAATTCTGTCAATTTGTTCTCAAGATATTGAGCAGAAACGAGATTTTGGCGTAAATCAAGGCCATAACTCTGGTACAAATGTGGAAAAAATGACATGAATAATCCCAAGCTAGATCATGTCAATATCAATGTACATACAAAATTTGGATAAATTCTATAAAAAATCTCAAGATATTGAGAAGAAAACAAGCTTATGATGGACGGATGGAAGAACCGACAGACCAAATGACAGACAACCCAAATCCAATATAGCCCCCACTTTTTTAAAATCGGGACTATAAATAGCTTCTTTCTTCAGCATCTTCAAAGAATTATATAATAGGTATTTCAGGCTGAACAGTTCGGTTCAGTTAGTTTCCCTGTGTCAAATCACTTTTTACTTCAAGGCGTAATCCAAGCAGTTGGTCTGAGCAAATAAGATTTTGGTTCTATTTCAAAAAACTATCATTTCCTGAATAATGAACCTTAATTTGTATCATTAGACTCTGCTATATGTCGTACCATGACCTTTAAGTAGGTGACTAATTTTCCCAATTCAGGGTCCTTTTCCAGTTTCGAATCCCTTAAGAAATTTTAGGAAATTACCTTCAGTAGTGCAGTTGCATTAAGGGTAGCTGAATTACTACTTCCCATAACCAGCATGATGCATTTTATTACCACATTTACTGCAATAAACATGCGCGAATCCAGAAAGTTTCGTTAGGGGATGTCCATGTCAAAATTGTTGACGTTTTTTTTTATATTTTAATTTTTACATTGGGGAAGGGAATCCGTACCAGTGTTTCTAAGAAACAGTTTACTCAGTAACTAATGCAAACCAGTAAAAACCATTTACACGGGCTGATGATGCCCCAACACAAAACACTGGCTGGGTAGTGGGCAGCTTTGTGATTTACATGGGGGTCCAAAGCAGTAATCTTAAGGAAATCTACAGCTTTGCACTTTCCATAGGGCAGGAGGTGGTCCGGACCCTCAGTCTCCACTCTTTTGGATCCCCACATGAATAAACGTCTGAGGACTGAACATTTAACCTCATGCAACTAATAGTCTCTATGTTATATCCCTCTATTTTAAGATTCAAATATTCTGAAACAGTCATATTTGGGCTAGAACTAGATAAGACATATGCTTTAGAGGTGCGGTCTAGTCAGTATCTGCACTGTCTTTCATTGGATGCATCGATTTATGAAAAAGACACTGAAGACACATTCACTTTTTTCAGAGTATTTCTTTTTTTTTCGTTTTATTGTTTTACTTTCCACTTTTTTTTATTTAACGGCTGTGTTCATGTCCATAATTGCTATCAAGTGCACGCATAGACCAACACACAAAGTAAGAGTGAAATGCATTTCTAATCAATGCCCCACCCTCCAACACTATCTCACTTACGAGAAAATGCAGCCGATAACGGCGTCATGGTAAATGGTTCGATCTATATAACAACTTAATTGCCCCCATCCCCCATTACAGGGTAAATGCCAGGTTTGTACATCTATATCTCTACACAATTTGAATTCTGTTTTATACATAGTTGGGCTAAAAGCAGGGTTTTATCCCAACATCAGCGGATCCCCTTGTGATGGAGTGGGGTTTATATCAGAAATAGTAAGTGAGTATGATCAGGAAATACCACAATCACAAACTGAAGACAACCCCGTGGCACCGCGAGGAAGAGCCGCTCAACCATCACGAGACACCAGGTAGACAAATTAAGTAAAGCAATCAGCTCTCTCTTCCCCATCAAGATGATTGCAATACTAGAATGGACATAAAGTAACGTACAACAAAACATGGAACAATTACAGACTCCCACAATGGGAGTAACAATAAACAAAAAGTCAACAACAACAACAGAACCACCACCTTAGAACGGACAGCAGCCTAAGCCACCGGGGGGCTTAAATGCATTTTACTGGTACCAAATCTTCACCCTAGAGACATCAACAAGACATTAGCCCCACTTTTACCTATAGGGGGGGGGGGTAGTGATTATGGATAAACGATGCATGATAATTGGTTTCCATGAGTTAAGGTTAATCAGGAAAGGGACTGAGTTAGAGTTGCAACAAGAAGACTTGACATATCCGGTATCAAACTCATGCTCCCTAATCTGCTAGGACTACATATGCTGTGAGAGAGAGAGAGAGAGAGAGAGAGAAAGAGAGAGAGAGAGAGACGGACAGACAGAGGAATAAAATTAAAACACCATATCAAGCTGAACAAGGAACATCTCCATCAAGAAATGGGAAATAAACTATTTCAAAATTATAATCATCCCGTTTATCATGAATTTTAGATGAAACTATGCCTTTCGTTATGGACAAGTCCAAGTCCAAAAAGGGGCTCAGTATCAAAGTAATTTATCTCATTCAACTCAAGTTCAGTGGGATATATCTGACATACCATTTGTTTGCAATAAGTATTATCAACATTAAGCAATAGTTCAATGCTTTAACAACGTCAGCTTGATTATTGTCAGAGAGAGACAACTTGAAGTCTCTCTTATAACAAAAAAAAAACCACAACAACAACAAATCTTCAACAAGAGGAGCGCTAGTAGTACCCATTGGAATACGTACCTACAATTTGTACACAATTTAGAGCCAAATCGTATTAATACATTGTGCAAAAGATAATGGAAAGCATTGCAAACTTCTGACATGACCACAGATTATATAATTTCGTTCCGAAATGAAAAATGTGCATTTCTCATTACAAGCCAAATTAAAGTAAGCCATCTCTGTTAAAAGGTTGTTCAATGAATTTAGTTAGTTTTTCTTTGATTAGATTATGAAGAAATGTAGTTAGAGAGTCGGGAAACCATATGTAGACAAACTAGATGCTAGAAAACCTTTAGATTTTAATTTATTAAGAATCTCTTCTGAATATTTAATAGACCAAATCAGGCAAGAAGCCAAACCTACAGACAACTCAGTAGTAGTACATGAGCTAGAATTAGAAATAAATCGTGACCTATAGGGTCTATTTATGAAATTTATTTGTTTGTTTGATTTGATTCTTTACGTCTCATCAACAATCTTTCAGTTAAACAGGGACGGGTCTTCCTGGGTTGAACCAGTACTAAGCTAGGATAAATTTGTCTTGTTCAAGGACCAAAACACAGTGACGCCGCTTAGGCTCGAACCCGTGGCCTCTCGGTTTTGAGTCAAGCACTCTATCACTGAGCCACTGTGCTCCCTTTTTATGAAATTTAGGTAACCAGTTGGTAACGTTGGAAGCTTGCTATGATCCTCAACAAACACACCAAACTTTACCGCCAATGACACCGATGCCTATCAACGACAGACCTCTCATCAAGCAAATTATGCTCATAGGTATTAGCAGTGTTACATGCAAGTTCTTGCTTCTGTAGTGCATTTTTCAAACGACCACAACGATGTTAGCAGGCTTATCTGCAGGCGCTAAATCAAACTTCCTATATAGTTCCTCGACCCCTTTCTTCAAATATCTAAAAGTGACTTTAGGTTTAGACGGAAATAGATCTAAATCAGTTGTTATTTTACTGGTAGTCCAAGTGTACACAATATGCTCCACTTAAAACATTTCTAGCTCTTCATGTTCACGCAGTGCTTGGTAAATATAATGCTATAAGACCATCATCTGCAGTTGTATTGAATTTTATCTGCTTTTATGTTGTCGATGTTTATTGTTATTTAACATAAGACAAAATATAAAATGTGGAATCTCCTTTTTTGAAAAAATAATAATTTGTCACTTTCACTCGCATTGATGAGTTAGATACGGTCATTTTTCATTAATTTGGGTTCTTCTAAAACTGTTGTAGGGCTTACAGTTTTAATTCTGTGCCTAGTGGGTAATTTTTATGCTTTTATGACATCTGCTAATTTGATTAAAAATTCATTTTTTCGAAAATTCCTCTCATGGGCACCATCAGAATGTCAAACAGTTTACTTCCAAATCTCAACCAAAATTTTTTTGGGTCCGATCTGGGTCTGAATTGTTTGCAAAAGTTATCAGCAGATAAAGAGCTAAAGACAATGAGTTAAAGTAACTACATACTGCAAAGTACCAACGTTATTTTAATACATCTATGCCTATATGTAACAGTCAGGGGCATAACCTGTATAAGTTACAATATATCACTTGAAGAAGTTAAAATTGTGTCTTTTCAACAATGATTTCAAAGTGAGGACATCGGAAGTAACTTATGTAAGTTATATTTGAAATTATTTACGCCAAGGTCAAAAGTTAGGACGTCAAACATATAACTTATTCAAGTTAAAAAGTAGCTTATTTTCTGATCTTCAATGACCTTGCGTACGAATTTCTAGACGATGCGTACACAAATTTATTGCATAATCGTAAAGCTATGTAATAGGTCTTTCAGATAAAATTACACACATGGCCATGAAAATTGCAGTAACTCCGGAATATGAAGAGGAAAAAAGGCAGTTTCACTCACACAGGTTACTTTTGTTTTTGTTGCTAAAAAAAGTTAACTGCTTTAAGTGATATATTTTTTAACTTTTGGAAGTTATGCACCTGACTGTGTAATGACTTTCTTCTTTATTTTCCTTACAAGACAAGACATTTGCATTTAACCAAATCAGCAATTTCTGCTGGCTTCCAGATGATGGGTCATATTTGGTAAGTAAGTAACCAGCTACATTATTGAAGGGGTGGGGTAGGTTTTTTTTTTTTTTTTTTTTTTTTTTTTTTTTTTTTGTTTTGGGGGTGGGGGTGGGTTGTTGTTACTTGCTTTTATGTATATTATTTTTCATACAGGAACCCAGAACATAATGCAGATAAAGTGAATAAATGATGTCAGAATGATGAAACTGCTTAGGGGTACGTGCATTAAGGGGCTATTTTGGCCCTCTCTAGAGCCAAAAACTGAAACTTGCTTTTTACCAATTTATTTTGATTGGTTTATTAGAAGAATAAATGAAGTGTAAAATTTCGGCATTTATCTACATTTTACCGTTGCTATGGTAACAAAAATGACCAACAAAATAGGCTTAAAACAGAGAAATTGCCATTTTGGACCAAATGTAAGGCTTTTGGAGACTGATTCATTATAAATTAGATATCAGCACAGATAAATACCAAAAAATCGTTTTAATGTGTAATTCTCATCTTCTGTTATAGTATATTTTAGTATTTGTTTGTGCTCTATGTTTATTTCTCTGTCAAACCTCTCAATTTTGCCCCAAAATGGTCAATTTCCTATTTTCAACCTAATTAGGCGGCCATTTTTGTTGAGGAAATTCTTAAAGAGTAGGTAAATTAGGGATACTTTCCATTACTTTTAGGGATATGGGGATAAAATGCTTTCTGATTAATGGTGATATTTGTTGTATTTCTTTTAGGGATATGGGATATTTTTCAAAATACTTAAAGGGATATGGGATACTGAGACCCCCACCCGTCGAGGGCCTCATATTGGGCCGTGGAAGGGAATGTTTCGCAGGTTATAAACACATCTGATACGACTAACCTCCTTATAGATAACAATTATTACATGTCAATGGGTACGTTTGAGCAATACGATCATATCCACAACATCGTTAGTCTTTAACTTCCCAAAGATGAGTTTTAACAGGAAAGTTCTATACTAATTAACTCTGATGTTGAATTAGTGAGGCGATTCTAAGAAATGTTGACCAACAATAAAAATTACAACAACTCAAAAGCTTCTTATCTACAATTTACGTAACGTGTTACTGTGCTAAATTTTGATCTTGGGTTGCTGATAACATATGTGAATGGCGACCACCTCGCGAAAAACTATATTGTTTGATTACGAACAAAAACGACACAGATACATGTAAGTCTGTGAATCAATACAGGTTGCTCAGCGTCTTCATTATTCGCTTCTGATGTGGTACAACAGCTTCACACATGCCCAATCTACCTTTTTTAAGATTTTAGCTAAGCAGACTTATTTGAGTAAATACTAATCTCAAGCCTCCTCGAAGATAGGTTTGCGAGAAAACCTATCTTCGGGATTTGCGACCGGGTTAGGCTCAATCCAGCTTGCTCAGCTACAGAGACTAGCTAGATTTTTGAAATTTTGCGTGTAGAATGTTTAGCTATGATACTTACAACAAGGCAAATGACAAAGGCGCTGATCAGCCTGCGCGGAAGCGCAGGCATGTCTGCGCCATTGTTGTTCGCAGGTAACAAAACCAGGTTTTCTTGCGACGATGTCCATCTAATGATGCAATTCTATCGATAGCGTAGATATCGTCAATACATACATGTATTTAAAACTTTGTTTTCAATAGTTATAGTGCATGTATTTTCAACAATGGCATTAATATTTGGAACAGGAAATGTTATATTTTTAGTTATTTTGAATGGTATCTACTTATTATTAGATCTTCAACTTTGTAGTTAACGCAGACGGTTTGGCACATAGGTCTGTGTTACATGAAATACACCAACATGGTAGTTTTGTTTATTGTTTGACGTCTTGCTGACCTCTGACAATTACATGTACCGACGCAGATTTGTTGCTATTTGCCAGCACACGTGATTTGGTACTATTATCGCATATGTCTGTACGTAACTATGTGCGTGCAAGCAACGAAGGCTCGGTAAGGCTGTACGGATGTCTAATACTTTATCCAAATGAGCCACTGTGTCCCCCGAGTATACATGTACAATATTCTGTTGTGGCGAACCGATAGTTTGCAGTCACGCAATTTCAGTTTCTAGAAATCGTGGAACAAGATGCGTTTGTATTTTATCACTCCATCCGTTGGTAAACATTCACATCTGGAGTCTGCGCGAGTGCTAACTATGGCTTCTGCTCGAAGGACCACGTTGGTTCGTCACTTAAATTGGACAAACGAACGTAAACATCCACACACGTCGATGGATTCGGCCTGTGGGACCACGTTGTTCGTCACTAGAATTCGACAAACGAACGAAAACATTTACACACGTCGATTGCTTCGGCATGTGTGACCACGTTGAATCATCACTTGAATTCGACAAACGAGCGTAAACTTTAACACACATCGATAGTTTCGGCCTGTGTGACCATGTTGGAACGTTACTTGAATTCGACAAACAAACGTAAACATTCACACACGTCGATAGCTTCGGTCTGTGTGACCATGTTGGCTCTTCACGTGAATTGGGCAAAGGCACGTAAACTTTTACACACGTCGATAACTTCGGCCTATGTAACCACGTTGGATCGTCACTTGAATTGGGCAAATAAACATAAACATTCACACACGTCGATAGCTTCGGCCTGTGTGACCACGCTTGTTCGTCACGTGAATTGGACAAAAACACGTAATCATTCACACACGTCGATAGCTTTGGCCTGTGGGACCACGTTGGCTCGTCACTTGAATTGGACGAACGAACGTAAACATTCAGACACGTCGATAGCTTCGGCCTGTGTGACTAGGCTGGTTCGTCACTGGAATTTGACAAACGAACGTAAACATTCACTCACGTCGACAGCTTCGGCCTGTGGGACCACGTTGGATCATCACTTGAATTGGACAAACGGACGTTAACATTCAGACACGTCGATAGCTTCGACCTGTGTGACCAGGTTGGTTTGACACTGGAGTTCGACATACGAACGCAAACATTCACACACGTCGTTGATAGCTTCGGCCTGTTGGACCAGATTGAGGTTAGTTCGTTATCGTTGGTTCGTCAATGACGTTATGCAGAATATTTATTTGGTACAACATTTCCTTAAAGGTAAATTGGATTATTATCACCTAACGTACCGGATGTTTCATGTATGTAGAATGTATACATAGAACAGCATTTACATAAAGACAACATGGATACTTTCATTTAGCGCCTAGACTGCGTAGTTAAACGCTCACAACATTCAAACACGTCGTGGATGTTATGCAAAACATATGATAAAATGGCTCAATTAAGCACATAAGAACCCTATTAATACACATTATTCATTGGTAAACAGTCACATCTGGAGCCAGCGGGTGCTGACTCTATGGCTTCGGTCTGTAGGACCACGTTGGTTTGTCACGGTAAGTAAACAAATGAACGTAAACATTCACACACGTCTATAATGTTATACATCTTACATAAACTTACGAAAAAAATTGCTTAAAGAGACTAAGTCTGAAACTATTGACATTTTTCGAAAAAAAAAATATTTTTAAATCAATTGTAAAAGCAGAATTAAGTTAAGTTTTCACAATAAATATGTTCGCTATGGCTGAAAACTGCATTGAAAAGTAAATTATCTTATAAAATATCTCTTGATGGTAAATATTTGCGTCCCTCCTATAATTATAGACAGTTAATTTTTAACATAAATGCTGTTGTTTCGATACTGATAATTTGTTAAGATTTACGAAATTGGTAAAATTTATGCCTGATCTTTTTGTTTTTTACTGTGTTCTTAAAAAATAGAAACAATTTTTCTAAAATTAAAAGATCAAAAGTTACAGACTATGCAGCTCTAAAGGTAATATGGCTCATAAGCATTTAAACCTCAATCATTTGGCAAACATTCACACGTAGGGGATGTTATGTAAAATGCGTTTCCATGAAATTGAGCACCTTTGGCCCGTATTTAAACGCTCAATGATTGGCCCCAATGGATTTTGGCAATCTAGGGAGAATGGCTATTTATTTCCAGGGAGCTGGGGAGCACTGGTAATTATTTTCAGGGAATAAGGGAGCAAACTCATAGTTTTGGGGATTTAGGGAGCCCTACAAAAAAGTTTAAAAAAATCACTTTATAGTTGGCCATCCAGAGCCTGAAAAAAAATCTGTTGGCATTTTTGAGTATATTTTGGCATCCATGCTCAAAGTGTATCTTGATGTGTTTTAAGAAGGATAGGGGTGGATGCCAAGTCTGGAAATGCCCCAAAGTCCCAGAATTAGGTCAAAGGTCAACTGAGTGCAAATTCTTGTATATACGTCAGATTTTAGCGTTTTAATCAATTAGCTATCCAAAATTATGATTCAAAGTAATGCAAAATCTCTTTTGGATAATACAGCCATGCTTTATAAACAAACAGCATCATCAAGGCATGATGTGTGTTTGGACCAAAGGTCATTTAAGTGCAGAATCGGTGAAAATTGTAGCAAAATTTTATTATATAGGGGCAAAATTCAAATTTTAAGCTCCCTTCTATCCTAATGGAATAATTTTTATTGTTATCTTGCTAGGTGTGTGTCTATCATGTTTGGAAAGCAATGATTTACCAAGTTTCCCGCGGTCAAATATTCATAATAGGCCTATAAATTACGTTACTGTATAAAATAAATTAAAATGCAATACAACTAAGAATAACCATTTCATTTTAGAGAAATGTTTTTTTGCTTAACCCTTTGTATGAATAAGTCATTTTATGCAATTATCTATCCTTTTATACATAAGATGTGTTTAAGTTGTTACTTACGTTACATTTTACCATCTAAAATTGAGTCAATTCTCAAAGGTATATGTTCCTAGCTACAGGTTTCATGAAGGACTTGGCCATGATCTCATGCTTATATGACTAAAATATATTTATTTTCTCATTTCACACATTTGGTGTGTTTGTTCCCATCTATGAGTAATTGTAAAACACTTTTTACAAGGGCCACTACCTGCTAATTGCATATACTAAGCATAGCATCATGAAAACACAAAGACCACCAAGCCTCCTTTCATAAACATCAGGTGTGTTGAAACTATGATAGAATATGGTAAATACCATAAACTGGAAGGAATATATCATCACCTTGGTCTTCACATCGGCCTGTCAGCAGATGGTAAAATACATAACATAAAGCTAATTTACAGGTACATTTCTAATAGTGACCATCAGGTGAAAACATTGTTAACGTTTTGTTGGGTATATCATGGATATAGCCTTGACATTAAGGGTAATCCTCCATATAACTTTAAACATTTAATTGTAAGAATGTCCTTTCATTTGCACATATTAATGAAATGATATGGATTCAAAAGTAGCATTACTTTGAAATCAGGCTGTCTGTGTAAACGTATTCATCCATATATAGAAGCAGTATAGATATGATATTAAAGGTAACCTCTAACTTTAAGATACCATAAAATATATAGCTATGTCTTTCACAGCGCAACTTTTTATACATTGTAATTATTGTTTCAGTGTCGATAAATTCAATTCTATGTATCATTAATAAACATAATTTGCTTATTATTTTTTGCAATGATGAAAGAGATCAAATGCTATGAGGTTATTGGCATGTGTTTCTTTATGTTATTCTTTTTAACTGTAAAATACCAATGCAATGTTTATTTCAAATTAAATTTCCCTAAAACAGATGTCTGGTGACTTCTTGGCAACACAGGCATTCACCATATTAGTGCACCTAATCATTTGATTGTGTTCATAGTTTTTTATAAGTTTGGGGTCATTTCTTAGTATTTAGAGTAAATGTGTTCTTAAATGGTTATCTAATATGCACATTTACTTGCATAATTCATTGGTTTAACATCTCTTATTTGCTCGATGCATATAAGATCCTAATGTAGTTAACTCGCCTGTTCTAGTGTAGAATCTATCTGTTAACCATGACAATTTGCTAAGACAGGGATTGATTCCATATAGGGTAGGTGACTTACATTAATGTATACATCTACTGCTCGTAGAGACAAGTGCAATATATCAGATTGGATGGCACTTGTAACTGGTAACATGTGTAGTTTTAATATGGCATTAATTTTGAAATAAAACTGAACTTCTTTCCTTTCACTATATAAAAGACAGTCCTCAAGCAGTGTTAGTCTTCACAAATATCTAAAAGGATATAGGTACAAGAGTGAGCAAATTTATGCTTAAAATGCTTTCTGCAAGCTGTTGTTAGCAATGCTGTTCACATGTTCGATGGTTTTGAATATATATTTAAGACTATTACAATAAAAGTAAGTAAGGGTGCAAAGATCAGGAATCGATACAATCAAGTACCACACCTGACCCAGGATACCAATGGGAAAGTGACAAATTCACAGTTAGACACCACAAACGAGAGCCAAGAGGTCAGCCCTTTCCCAGCAGGTGACCACAAAGCACATATAAACAGACGTGCACAATGACATAGCAAACACAAGACAGAAAAAAGATAAGCCTAATTTAGTAAACCTTTTAAAACCAACAAACAGAACAAAACTCACTTTTCATACAACATATATAAAACATGTACTAGGGTTACTAGGGGCCTGATGCTTTGGCTGTTTGTCGGGCCCACCGGGGTTTACCTGTTGGATTTCTTTTGCTCCGGTATTCAGTTTAATTTACTGTGGAGTCCTTATCCTTGCTTTATCTCCTTGTTATATCTTGATTTATATGTTTTAGGAGATGATGCATTGATAAGTTAGGGGTCTTTCATGCAAACCAAATATCTATGTGTCTTGATCCACATCTGAATTAAGGGTGAGGTTGGCGCCGTTAAACCGGTTTAAGCCCTCCAGTAAAATATTTTACTGACCGTTCCAAGGCGGTACTTCTTTTGTGGATCTTTTATGTTTTTGTTCTGTCTTGTGTTTGCTATGTTTTGTGCGCGTCTGTTTATATGTGCTTCGTGGTCACCTGCTGGGAAAGGGCTGACCTCTTGGCTCTCGTCTGTGGTGTCTTCTGTGAGTTTGTCACTTTCCCATTGGTATCCTGGGTCAGGTGTGGTAATTGATTGTATCGATTCCTGATCTTTGCAACCTTACTTACTTTACAAATAGCTCAACAAAATCAAATAGTGCATAAACAAAACTAAAAACAAACTACCTTGTGAATAAGAAAAGCAAAGAATTCAGCTGCGTGTAACACTACTTTTTCAACATTCAGTTTAATCGGTGAGTTTCAGAGATGCAAACCATACTAGTGAATTTTGGGAGTCGTGTTTTTGTTTTATGCTTAAGAATATAACAGTTAACTGATCTTTAAAATAAAGTATCACTAACTTTCGAATAATTAGTTGTTCATGAAATATGTTCAGATGTTATACAGGACTGCTACATGGCTCAGGTAGCCTTACCTCAATTAGCCTTAGTCTTAGATAATTAATAAGCAGAATAGCTTCTATCAGAATTGCTGCATAATATAATAAGATAATCAACATGACAATATGATATGAATCTAGTTCAACAAAACATAGAAGATTTTAATGGGGACAGATGATAAAATAATTTTATAATGTAAATGCCAACAGTGGAAAGTGAAAATTAAAAGAATTCAGCATACAAGGAAAATCTTTAATACTAGATCTAGGTAACATCCTATATTTGGACATAAACCATGCTGGTTCTGTACTACGATGTTATATTTGTAATCTTCAAAATCCTATAGCTATGAAAGACACTCAGCACTACCCTGCCTGAATTTCTGCCTGCCACTAGATGTATGAAATATTGCTTTGCTATTTTAAGTAAATTATTGATATTAAGTCAATATTTATATCATGATGTAGATTGCATGTTTATCGTTATGTACCAATTGGTAGAAATCTGAAAACTGCAATATGAATGTAAAAGAACCAAGCAAATTACAAAAAGTAATTGAGTTAGACCAGGAAATGCCACATTCACATATTGCAGACCAACCCATAGCACTCTTTTAAATTAAATCTTATATAGAATAAAATGTGTGTAGTATATGTAAGTGAATTGTGGAGAGCAGACCCAAATTTTTTATAAGCCTAACAACAATTTACTACCTTTATCCCTTTGGGATTGCAGTGGCTCAGTGGTAGAGTGCTTGACTTGAGACCGAGAGGCCGTGGGTTCGAGCCTCACCAGCGTCACTGCGTTGTGTCCTTGAGCAAGACACATTTATCCTAGCTTAGTACTTGTTCAACCCAGGAAGACCCGTCCCTGTTTAACTGAAAGATTGTGGATGGGACGTAAAGAAAAATCAAACAATCAAACAAACAAAATCTTTATCCATTTATGTAAGGCAACTTTTGTTACCTACGTTACCTCATTAATATATGTCCAGCAATTTAAGAGCCATAATTGTTAATAAAGTTATAATTTGATTTCATTATAAAAGATATTTTGCAAATTCCAATGCAATGTAAATAAAAGAAAAATGAATCTGTAAGCAGCTATGCGTTACATGCTGGAGCCAGTACAAATTACATACTAATTAGCATATTTAAATATTAACTTGATTTCACTTCATTGCAAGTTAAAAGTTATAAACAACTTCAAATATATGAAAATGAACATTTTCAAATAGAACATAGATCAATATCATGTATATTTCAGGTCAGGTATCATGGTTTATTCTAAAACATGTAATTTGTAAAGGCATTATCTGCAATTTAGTATAAAATGTAACATACGTATTGCTGACGAGCAGAAATACATATCAAAGATGTATGCAATTGATTTTTATGTCTAGTTTAAACCTTTAATGCTTAAACCGTTTCACTAATACTATTAAAATAAATCAACATTAGCCTTGTACTGTGTGTACTGTTATTTTCAATGCCAGTAGGGTAACGTTGATTACAAGTGATTTATAGAAAAATGACTACAGAAAAGTTAATTAAATTATGGGTTTCTAATGCTCCAAGACATGTCTCAAACTGAAAATAGTTTTACTTTCTGAGAGGTGAAGCAAACTCCAAAGTAGTCCATATATCTCAGTTTAGCCCAATTGAGGGAGAATTTCCGTCAGAATTGCACAAAACTTACGATGTTTGTCTTTGTAAAATCCATAAAAGGATGCTTCCAAAGGGGTTCCTTCAATGATAAACATGTTAATTTAAGCCTTCTAAGAGACTTCTACTACTTTTAGAGTTTGAAAAGCATCTTGTTGTTGGACCAGAGAAAAAAAGAATACAGTTTGTAAAAACGCTCAAATTATTGCACTTGATGACCTTTGACCCAAATTTAAAGTCGACATATGAACATTTAGTTATAAAAAACATTTTCTCAATGTTTTTCAGACTTATAACTATAAGCATACAAAATTTGGCTTGAAATGAAATATGTTTACATACAAAAAGTTAAAGTTGTTTTACAGTAGTTCATATTTTCTCACTTTTGCACTCAATGAGCTTTGACCTAATTTATGGCCGTCATATGCAAATTCAGACTTGGCATCCATATTATGTTAAAAGTGGTCTAACAAATGTACTCAAAACTGCCAACAAAACCAAAAATATGCATCTTTTTTCGGTTCGGATTGCCAACTATTATAGGAAAAACCTTCAGTTTGTTGATATTTTTGTTAAAAAAAATCTTTGACCCCCTTGGAAAATCTAAATGTATTTTATTTAATTCTAACATGCTTATCTGGATTGGTATTGGTGACTGATGTGGCGAATCATTTTTACTATCGTGGAAAATTATCCTTAAAATGTTGATTTTTAGGTTGATAATAACGTATTTTGGAACACTCAGAATGCGCAAGATTGCACGAATCTAGCACGAAACCCCCAAGCACAAATCTGAATCCAGATCTTCACAGGTCTGTCTACACACCTGGTATGCATTATTTTATGTAAAAAAAGGAAAAGCCTTTTATTTTTTCTTTGGCTTCGGGGGGCTAATGCCCCCAGACACCCCCCCCCCCCCCTGGAAAATGTGAATCTATTCATTTTTGTTCTAACGTGCGCATTTGGATTGATCTTTGAGAAAAATATGTCACACAATTTGGGTTGTTGATATATTATCCTTAAATTGTTGATTTTTAGGTTGATAATAACATATTTTGGAACAATCAGAATGCATCAGATCGCACCATTTATATAATTTTTTCGTGTGAACATGTCCCAACCCCCCTAGCACAAGTGTTAATGAACACCATAACACAGATAATTTCGCGCCTGATAGGTAATAATCTATCTAGGTAATTAGACGTTTTTTTTATTAAAACTTTGATGATTGTTGATCAGATATATTCTTAATTGTTGAAACTGAAGTTAAACTAACTGATAGGACCTAATAACAAAAAAAAAATTCTATGGTTACAAAAATAAATGCTTTCACTTTGTCTAAGAAAATCTAGTTTCATCTATTGAAATAAACAGCTCCTCCCTTACCAGAAAACCAAATAGTCTAGCTGCCCCTAGTAAAATAATCAAAGCTAGAGAGCTTTCCTCCACACCTACTCTACCAGGTACAGCAACAGCATTTTAAGGATGGCCTCATACTTTGAGCTAAATAGCATGCATTTCAGTTAAATAATTATATATCATGCATTCCGTGGCTAAGCCCTATCTTTATGTGTATAACGCAAAATATTAAATGAAAATTAAGTTATCAGCTCGTGTATAGCTTCATAGTTTTTAAGTATGTGAATTTAATCCTATGGAAAGAAGAATACATTTAAGGGAGAATTGGCTTATATTTTTGGGAATTCGGGGAGAAGCTAAATTAATTGTAAGGATTTGGGGAGCAAAGGAAAAATACTTTCAGGGAGCTAAGAAATTTTCGTTCAGGGATTTTGGAAGATCAGTGCATTATTTTCAGGGTTTAAGGGAGCACAGACCCCCCCACCCCCCGTGGGGGCTCATCAATTGGTAAGCATTCAAACACACCGCGGATGTAATGTAACTATGTACACTAAACAACACTTATAACTGTGCACATATAAATGGGCCCATATCTCCCTTGATGATGATCAGATCAATTTGAAAATTTCAACAAAATGAGTATGAGGCACTGGACATGCATGTCATGAAAATCCTTTTATTTAATTTTGAAGAAACTAAAAAGGTAAAAGATGCAAACACAAATTTCAAATATATGGTGAAATCAAAGTTTACATTTTCCCAATACTTTAGAATTTATCAAACTTTGAACAAAACTGTTCAAAAACTATTTTTGAAAGGAATTCAAATGAAAAATGATAGTTGTGACGTACCTCTGCGTGTGGCACTCTAGTGTTCACTTAGCCAACAGCTTTTTACATTGTTCGATGGACATCCGAACCATATTTGTGTTGTACTGACGTATGGAAACTTTGAGACGTCCAATGAAGAATGAGGAGACAATTACATTTCTCTGCAGTTTCCTGATTTTCTCTTGTTTTTTGTTGTTGTTTTTTTATTTGAACGCTTTATTGAATCCTGAAAGCCTTATCTATACGAGTTACAACGGAATAATACTTTGTATTGAGAAGAAACTTACCACACAAAGTTTTACTCAAAACTTTTATTAATACACTTAAAAAGATATGCACAGATGATGTGCCACTTAGATGAATTCTATAACACTAGAAAAACTGTGAACTTGGATTTTACAATACATTTGAATTTTGAGTTTGCATTTCAACACTTTCAGTTTTTTGCAGAATACAATTCATGGAGTATCATTTCAGATATATTTTCAGTACTAGCAGTACCTCTATTCAGCCTGTTGATAGATTACTTATGATGATAATTCCTCTTAAAGATATAGAAATATTCTTAGGCCTGAATTAGAATTAAAGTGGATAAAAATATTACAAACACCACACCCGCTTGGTTTTAATGATAATATTTACCATGAAGGTAACATTTCTAGATTACCTAATTTTGATGTTTTTTTTTCTCTTTTAGATATCCGTAAACGCAATAAGCGATCTCATGGTAAACGCAAAAATGGAAATTTAAAACGCAAAAAAAACATGTTTCGACTCTTTCAGATTTAAGTATCACCTTAAAACATTCAGGCCAACATATGGCCCTTTCACGTTTATTTACTCTTTCTATCTTTTCTCTTCGTAATTTGGATTTTGAAGCTGATACATTCTATGATAGAGCTCATTGACTTTATGATGCAGCACTTCTTACCCGGTGTTACATTCAGCATGCTCTTCAGCCATATATAGACTCCGAAATTTATCATATTTGACATTTTATCAAAATTTGATTCGTCAACAATGGGATTGAATTCATTAACGTACCCAGTATATTTAAAGATAAATCTGTTATCTCTTCTATTCCTACTTATTTTGAAAATAAGGAATCCCCTATCATTTGTTATAATTACAATAAACCTATTTATAGTACTGTTTTTAACTTTAACAAATTAGTAACAGAACTTGATATTGAAAAGTCTATTCCTGACTCTTGATTGTAAAGACTCTAAGTATTGCTATCAACCCGCTGGTCATATAGTCACAGGGGGTTTAAAAATCATAACTGATTCAAGAATTCAGTCTATTATATGTAAGGGACCTAAATCTAGGTTTCCTTTGCCAATACACTTCAAATCTTGTCGTGTGGAAATTGCAGGCGCCTTACAAGAACTTTGTAATCGCTGGTGTAAACGAGAGCATGTTGAGTCGAATGCCTTAAAAAGTTGGAAACTAAACATGTTTTAGATTATTGATGGTAGAATTTCATTTTATTACAACAATTTAGATCTTCTACCACCTAAACCTAAATTCACATTAGACATGTGAAGAAAGGGATCCGGGAATTCCAAAGGAAGTTTGTTTTGGCACCTGCAGATAAGGCTGCTAACAATGTTGTGGTCCTTTGAAAAAGGTACTATATTAACACCCTAAAGCAAGAACTTAGCACTGCAAAAACATATGAACATAACAGGCCTGATGAGACGTATATCGTTGATAGACATCAATGCTATATGGCAGCTAAGTTTGGGGTGTTTGTTGATGAGGACCATAGCAAGCTTCAACGACATACTGGTTACCTAAACTTCAAAAATTATTTCTCAGCTTATTCGTTTTGCAAGAGTGTGTTCTAATGTTGATCACTTCAACAAAAGAAACTTATTTTCAACTGCTAAATTATAAAAAAAGTCTTGAAAATATCATAAAAATCAAAATGATTTTTCTACATTCTACCACAGACACTCAGAGTTAATTGTTAAATACGACATTGGGTTAAAACTATTCTGCAACAAGGCATATCAGAACCTATATTTTATGGTGATTTAGTTTAAAATTCAAACGAATTTTTTGAAAACCTAATTTTAGTGATCAATTTAAACAGATTATCAAACGTTATATAAACTTGGATATAACTTGGATATCATGCGACAGTCTGCATGCCTGGTGTTAAACCCAATCACGGTTTATAGCTATGGTTTCCTCTTTAATTGCACGTCCGTAGGTCAGGCCTCAGACTCTATGACGGCTCTGACGTAAACCTTTTATTGGTGAGTTGATGCCTGATGCTTATCTGTAGCTTGTCCCATCGTGGCTCAACTTGAGGTTTTCTTTAGCGCTGACTTTCTGTGAGTCGTGAACCCTTTTTTTTTGTTTATTTATAGTGTGTTATTTTGATTAGAGTGTTTCTCCATGATTATACATTGCATTAGTTAGAAGGCTTCCATGCGAGCTAAACAGTTCTGTACTTCAATAACAGCAGAATCTAGGGCGAAGATTTGGTACCAGTAAAATGCATTAAAGCCCCCGGTGGCTTAGGCTGCTGCCGTTCTAAGGCGGTGGTTCTGTTGTTGTTGACTTGTTGTTAATTGTTACTCCCATTGTGGGATTCGTTAATTGTTCTGTTTTGTTGTACGCTACTTTATGTCCCTTCTAGTTTTGCAATCATCTTGATGGGGAAGAGAGAGCTGGTCGCTTTGCTTAGTATGTCTTCTTGGTGTCTCGTGATTGCTGTGTGGCTCTTTCTCGCGGTGCCATGGGTTTGTCTGCAGTTTGTGATGTGGTATTTCCTGATCATACTCACTTACTATTTTTGTTGAAAATTCCATAATGCTCAGACCAGTATGTATGGAGTGTTCTACATTTTAAACAGTTTCGCTCAAGTTGTATACATTCTAAAGTATTGGACTAAAAACTTGTGACCTTTGGTTTGACCATAAATTAGAATTTTGCGTGGGATTTTTTTACTTTATATTTTATTCGAAATAGAATTGATGTAATTTTATGACATGCCTGTTGTTTGTTTTTGTTGAAAAATTGACCTTACAATTATTATGGGAGATATGAACCCATTTATATGTGCACAGTTATAACTTTTGTTAAGTGTAGTACGAGACCTGTGTCATGCTTATTTGACATTTTGCTTTATCTTAGATAACGGACGTGTCCCAAGTTTGGTCAAATAGACAAAATGGCAATTTAAAGCAGAACCATCTAACGGAGGCCCAAAATACACATTCACCCCCTCCCCTTTCAATGATTTTAAGAGCTAGAACGGGTGTATCTTTCATGAACATGCTTATTTAACTGTGCAAGTTTCTTTTAAGTTTAGAGGAGCATTTAATTAATTATTCAAATGAAAAACAGCTTATATGCGCCTACTTTTGCTTGATAACTGGGCTTGATAAGTTCTACCATACAAATGCCCTAATGGGTATGCCATGATTTAAATATGTCCTGGAAGAATAACGAAAAACAAATTCTCAAAACTCACAGCCGACTCAAGTTCTTATATATTTTAAGTATATATCGCCAATAAAACTGATCACCAAAAATGCATTCATGTATTTTGCATACAATGATTTATTTTCTAACAGAACACACTTTAATTATTTATGTACAATTTATATTAGATTTCCAGAGAAAAACTTCATCTCTTTAAGAGAAATCGCTTGAGAACGATTCAGAACATTTCGATTCAGGCAGCATTTTTAAACGATTGAAATTTAACACCTCATTTGCAGAGACTGTTTCAAACCAGCGAATTAAGTTAAGAGCTATTTTCTTTGTGTCTGTGTATTTCTGGAGTCAGACTAACCTATGTAAATCAATTATTACAAAAAATAATGAGAAATAAATGAGTTACAGCAATTTCAAATTTGTTCAAGTAAACATGAAACACCTCTTGTATAAAACTGCCCAAGTAAGCACATTCGATCCCTATTAAAACACTTCATTCATTGTTAAACATTCACATCTGGAGCCACAGCAGGTGCTGAATCTATAGATCCGGTCTGAAAGGCCATGTTTGTTCGTCACCTGAAATTATACAAATGAACGTTAAGTAAAACCTGTCTGAAACGGCCACTCTCAAAAAGAACAAAAATTGGTTTTCAATACTTATTATTGCTTAATGCAGATCCAAGGGGAGCATTCTGCAATACCTTTGACCTTCATTCTGCTACGATTTTCCATTAAGATCTTTGTTTTGTCTATTTTTGAGTGGCCGTTTTACACAGGTTTTACTATACATGTGATCATTCACATGTTGATGATGTTATGCAGAATTTATAATTAGCACATTATTTCCTTAAAAGTTATATGGCTTATTAGCACCTTAGGCCATTATTTAAACCTCCAATCAGTTGGTAAACATTCGCATACGTAGCGGATGTTATGTAGACTGTATAACGAAAATTATATGCTATTTTGTATGTACTGATGCCTCAAGTTTTACATGTATCATGTAACTGATAGAATAAAGTTTGATTGATTGATTGTGTACGCATAATAGCACTTTACAACCAGGTAACCACCAATTTAGCATTTTATTCCAATAAAACATCTAAAGATTAGCTGTCAATAATATAAAATTGGCTATCTATTATGTCATCCAAGTGCAAGCTAAACTACCCCAAAACGTGTTCATTTCTGCATGCTTATTATACTGAAACATAATACAATATTTGAGAAGTTTGTAAAAAAACATTTATGGTGAAAAACACCCATTTATTGAATTGATATATGTTGTAGGTGTTCTTTTGAATTGAATTCTAGTGTGTACCAACAAAATATGTTACTTAAATTAAGGAAACCTTTTTTGAAATATACATTTATCAAGAATCATATCCATTGGTTTGCCTCTTTAACACATCTCAATCTGTCTAGCAGTATCAAAATACCTGTCACTTTATAGCAAATTGTTTATATTTACATGACAGCAAAACCACCAGATTTGATTTCATGAACTATGCTTTTGCTAAGTTGGTACTTGCATGGTTGTAAACTCCGGATCATTTAGTAAACATGATGTTAAATAAAAAAAATATATATACTTGTCACAATATTTCCATAAATAACATAATGGCTCCAAAAGGCATATTAGATCCATATTTAAACGATTCATCCTTAGGTAATCATTCACACACTTCGCGGTTCCCAACTTATACCTTTTGTTGGATACAGGCTCATTATAGAGCTCCTGAAATCAGTCGTTTATTACATGGATGCTGTGATGTAAAAAGCAATGGCCGACGTGTAATTTAAAATTGTCATGTATAAAGCAACAATGTCGCGATTTGTTCATAAGAAAGCTTAAGATTTTCCATAAGCATAATTATTCAAAAGAGAAAAACGGAGGCACATGCATTGGTTTGCACCTGAGTCGCACGTAGATTTGTTAAAGACATAACATATTCTGCGACGGGAAATTATTACCTATGACCCCTCAATCATACAATGAAACTACCCAAGTCATTCTTGTATTAAACCGGAAGAAGAAGAAAAGTACAAAGGGTTGATTGCACACACTAATGCACGCACGCTCGCACAAAAATACATGCAGTAATGGTTATTTCTATCCTTGTCACTACTTTTCTGTTTTTTGTTAAAGATGTAACATGATAAGAGCATAACCTGCTAGCAATTAAAAAAACACATTCGATTTGGTAGAATTGGAGTTGCTTTTGATAGAAAGAACATTCCTATGCAAAGTAAGGACGAATGCAAAGAACAGGAATCGATACAATCAAATACCACACCTGACCCGAGACACCATATAGGAAAACGACTAAACACAGAAAACCGCACACACAAGAAAGCCAAGAGGCCAGCCCTTTCCCAGCAGGTGATCATTAGGCTGCTAGGAACAGACACAACAGCATATCAAAGACAGACGTGAAACATAAATAACAAAAAGGATCCACAAAAGAAGCAACGCCTTGTAACGGTCGGTAAGATCCCTAACTTATCGATCATCATATCCCAGTTTATACAAATCAATATATAACAATTATAAGGACTCAACAGTACATACAACTGAATACCGGCGCAAAGAAAATCCAACCATAAATTCCCGGTCGTGAGTAAAAACATGTCAAAATACTCTCAAGGAAATCTGACGTGTTGAGTTAGTTATTAACATATTTTTCTGGGCTATTGGCAGAGCGTACTGACGTTCTGGCCCATGTGAAAGTCAAAATACCAATGGCACAACCTTTATTCAAGAATTTAAAGGCGAAAGTTCTGTTCGTGAGATATGTAAACCAGTTTTCCTGCATCATTTGAGGGTTGAAAATTGAGCAATGTGATCTAAAGTGCATGCCTAAGAAACTAGGGGTCAAGACCCAAATTTCACAAAAAATGACATGCTTTCAATGACACATGCTAATGATGCAGTTTGGATATCTTTGTTTTTTTAGGATTTTTTTCGTGTCTAGGAGATAGGGCGGTGACAAAAGTAAAAAAAAAAGTAACAAGATTCACTAAAATTAACAAATTTTAGCCACGCATTCCTGAAATTGAGGACAAAGAGATCAAACCAATTCTAAAATTAAAAAATAATAATCAATAACGGATATTTCCTTTTTTAAAAAACATAGCCATTGCATAATCCGTCTCCGTGATATTCACGTGTAAGAATTGAAAGGCTGACCCTAATCTAAATATGGTTGTCTCAGAAACACATGACCAGATTAAGCTTAGAAAATTTTATTGATATTGTCGGTGAGATGATTTGGCTAATTAATACTAGCTGTACATGGTATTATTTTTGTTGTTGGGTTTTTTGTGTCACCACTGATTTGTTTTATGGTGTATTTACATTGTTTTTGTTTTTTTTCAGTTTATCAGTTTTGCCTAAGTTGGATGATGAAGTATTGTATAACTACCTTTATAATTTCAGGACTTGGCTTAAGTCAAGGTTTCCTGTTTTCTGGAGTGGGTACGTATGTTGATGTAACTAACCCTTTATATACTGGAAACCTCTAAACGAGTACTTTTTGCCAATAGTTAAAACCTATAATAATGGTATACATGTACCTTTAGGTCGTTTCAATTTATAAGACAGGCACTGTGTTGTGTCATTGAGTAAAATATTATATCATATTCTTATTACTGATTAAACCCAGAAAGACAGAAAATCGTCCGGCATGACAGAAAAATTGTTGACTGGGACGTACATGTAAAGCATAAACGCAAACACAGCTTATCAAAGACCATATACAATATATGTATACTATTCTATTGAATACATGTACCAAGTAGGAGACTTTATTTTTTAATAACCTTTTAAGCAGCCTTTCGCCAACTTAAACAGGATACATATATAAACTCCCATTTTCGAGTACCGAAGGCTCGATGAGTCTGCGCATATGTCAGGCTCACCAGGTCCTTTGCTACTTGGATACGCACATCAAGGATGCAGGCGCTATAGCTCCACTGGATGGGTCAGCATGCGCTTTTATTAATGGCGTCTGTTCGTGTGCGATAAGTACCAACATTAAAGGGTATGGACCAAATGTTATTGTTTGTCTTCCAGTTATAAACGTCAGAGAAGGTGAACAAGCCATGCTTAAGTGCACCATCACCGTACAAATACCAACGTGGACATCGCCATCTGGAGGATTTATAAATAGCCATGATTTCGCTTCCTTAAATCCGTCGAGTCCTTTCAGGAACAGAATGGAGATAGCAGCAAATGGTGACCTTATTATCAACAACGCACGAGATTATGATCGTGGCGACTACCTGTGTTCTTACCCTGGTCGTGGTAAACAAACAGTACGACTCATAGTGAGCGGTACGTAATATTATTTTTATAATTAAAAAAACACAATTATATGAGCTACAGTTGTTCGAAATACCCGCAAATTCAAATTAAATTTGCGATATAGAGGGAAACTATGCCACAACCGTAAATGGGAATGTTCAAAAATAATGAAGCTTTTCACCTTATGGCATCCCATGCACATGTTTGCCTAGATTTTAAGGACCAAACATAGCTAGAAAATGTAGTATGGTCCCTGTGTTCATCATGCAAAATTGTATTAAAATCGAACAAGTAATGCAAAATTTATGCCAGTAAAACTAGCTAAAAAACTAAGGAGTGTAACACCTTTTGCGTGACATTTTTTTATTTTGTTTGTTTGTTTGTTTGATTTGATTCTTAACGTCCACTCAACAAGCTTTCAGTTATGCGGGGCAGTCTTCCTGGGTTGAACCAGTACTAAACTAGGATAAATGTGTCTTGCTCAAGGACCACAACACAGTGACGCCGGTGAGGCTCGAACCCGCGGCCCTTCAGTCTCGAGTCAAGCACTCTACCACTGAGCCACTGCGCTCCCTGACATTTTTTATAACATAATTTCACTTGTGCATTCATACAAAACTGTGGATGTTGCCATACTTATTAGCCGACTTTGTGGTTACCCATTCCTTTCAACTTAATGAAAATATGAAGATCATGTCTTTTCATCTTTACCTATGTTATTATTTATGCATTGTCCAACAGGACTAGTCTGAAATTCAGGTGCAGTAAAAATGAAGAGATTTTGCCCAGAATTGATTTGACATGAATTTTTGAAAAGATTATAACCTATAATGTGGTCTGCAGCACTGACCAATCTTAATACATTTTATTTCAAGTTTTACTGCTGCTTTATAAGCATTTATAAAAGAACGAGCAGAACTGGTTGTATAGCACCCTTTAAACTAAGGAGTGTAACACTTGACATTTCAAGCCTCATAAACTTTTCCAAGGTAATGTTTTGTGAGCTAATATGCCTCATATGAAAAGTGTTTGACCCATATGAGAGATTCATACAGTGTGAGTTTTTATCTTGGTCTTAATTTTCTTCATATCATCCATAAAAGCCACTAAGGGGTGTAACACTTTCTTGCAAAACACTTCTGTGGGTTATTTCTATACCAGTAGCAGTATAATTTCAATTTATTTACCATTATTACTATAGAGCAATGTTCCTCAGACAATTCTAGCAGCACCTTTTTATGTTCAAAGTGTAAAAACAGCTGTACTGCATTGAAAATGCCTAAAAAGTGGTGATTTTGACAATCCATTTTCTTGAAATTTTACCTACCTATGCATTCAGGACAACATTTATTCTTGAAAATCATGTGTTCTGATAAATATAAAAGGATAAAATTGACCAATATAATCCTATTTTCTAACCAAGCTAATGTTTTGCTATGACATCACAACACAAATCATTACACTCCTTAGTGATTTTTGTTGTAATGCCATTTAAGAGCTTTTTTTTCTTTTCCAAACCAGCAATGTTTCACTTTTAATTGACTCTGATCATTCATTTCCAAGATTTAGAACAGTTCTTATGATGCATTTCTTTAAATCTTGATTAGCATTTGGGGTAAATCATTTTGAAACTAAATATAAAGGGACCTTTTCTATTGGTTCATGATTGGAGTATCAGTATCAGGAACTGGTATGCAAGCAAACTATTTTTTATTCCCTTTGGCAGCTAATTAAATGGTATTTAATTTATGTTACATACAGAAAAGTGTTCAATTGCTAAAATTATAAGAGAAGAAAATAGTATTTGCAATCAGTTTAAGCATTTAGAGAAAGAACATTCAACATATCTTTACACACTAATTCAAGATCTTGGGGAGACAATTTTTGTTTGTGCTGTAACACTGATTATGAGATTCTTATAAAGTAGAAAGGAAATTGTTTCATTAAATGTTAAAGCTAGAATTTATAGGTTTTTGAAGACCTAAGCATTTGTACAAAATGTTACCCTCCTTAGTATAAGATCAGACATTTCTTTACAAAAAGGCAACTAATCTGCAATAAAATTATATTAACACTATGCAAGTGAAGTCACTTCTTTGTATGCAATACTCTATATGTGGCTTAGCCCTGTTAGTTCAAAAGTCTGACACATAAACAAAGCAAACTAAGGAGTGTAACACATTTTCTTAATTTTTGCACATTTTTGTACATAGATAACCATTACATTCATGCTTACATATCACATATTGATTTGTAGCTTAGTTTTTTTTACCATGTGTTATCGTTTCAACGCAAATTTTATTGAGATTCAGACACCTGTTTTAAAAATATGAACATTTTGAGAGCTCTTCTACTTAAATAATGGGGCAAAATGGCAGTAAAATAAGAATTTTTTTGTTCAATTAGGCAATTCAATTTGGTAGAAATCACTCATTCACATGCTGTTAAGTGCTTGTCATCAAATAATGGGAATTTCAAGACATTTCATCGAGATTTCCTATAAAAACAAGCTACACAGAATATAGTCATAATTAACAATTTTTGCAAAAACAATCCTGAAAGAAAATGTTCAGAAAATTTATATTTTTGCTGCTATTTTCTAAACTTAAACAAATTTGAAAAACTTTAAGTACCCCCAATTCGTTTGGAGTAACAATTTTACCTATGACAACAGTTTCAATTTTCACCCCCAATGTCACGCTTTGGCTTCATTATTTTTGAACATGCCCACATTAAGTTAATCATGTTTTGCCAAATCCTAATTAAGTAATTATTATTCCACAGTTATACAATATATACAACATTTGTTTTTTACAAAGTGCTGATGTCACCAGACAAACAAGTAAATTCGACAACGAATTATTATACCCCGCCTAATTGAAACCACAAATTCATCAAAATTGAAACAAGTGAAGGGCAATGATTCCCCCATTTGGGAGAATGTACTGATGAAACTGCTTAAATAGCACCACATCATGGTGATACATATTTAGCATAATTTTCACAAAAATCCATTCACCCCTTAGCAAGTTATTGCACTAGATGGGTATAAGGCGGTCATTTTAATTTCCGGACCGCCATCTTGAAAATATGGTGACAATTGATAAGCTAGAAAACATTTTGCAGACAACTCATTCCCATAAGTACTGCAGCAAAGTATGATGCTTGTATCCCCGAAGTGCACAAATCTTGTCACTACTAACTCCACTAGATTAAAACTTATGATGAGATAGTCAAACTATAGACGAGTACAGACCCTACGTCACAGATCAATAACATCCAGAACACTACGGTCTTTATCCGATAGCTAGTAAATACTCTGGTTGGCAGAAAACTGTTGTTTACCTGTATCGGGCATGTAATATAGCGATTTAAAGCCAAATTTATTTCATAAAAAATAATTCTACCGATTGGTTCCCATAGTTTGATCATTGATCTATCAAATTATGTGTTTTTTCGCATATTTTATCGTCATTTAACAAAAATATCGGCGCGGAGGGCCGTCAAAACAAATAAAAACTAATAAAATTCATTATTTTTTTCACAAGAAAATTATTGTAAATCAATGTCTGATAATTATTCTACATATCCAATCAAAACCTAGGGCTAAAATATCGGTTAAGATGATTTTTTTCTCACTTAAATGTTGGCTCAAATCAATAGCCATTGCATTGAGCGGAGGATATTTTGCCAACCGCAATAAAAAGTCACGTGGTCAAAATTCTTATCACGTGGTCAAAAAGCCCGGATAAAAACAATAACATTGGACTGGTCTAAAACATACACAGCATAGTTCTTATAAAATCCAATTTAGTTCCTCTGTAATTAGCAATTGCATCTTTATGTTAGTCACATTGGATATAGTATCTTTATTTTGAATCTCTTTAATTGTTCAGACATGTATGGTAGGAGTCATATGCAATGGTCCATATATCTTTTTTTGTTAAAACGGCTTCTCTTACGTATGTTACATTTCACAACACGTTAAAACTGTAAGACAAACTATTAAACACACAATTATATGATATGTACATTATTCTTTATAAGGATAGATTTTGGCTATCAAGATTGCACAGTTAATTTGTATGTCGATAGGAAACCAAACATGTAAATAATCATAATAATGTAAAATGAACTTTATAAAATTCAAAAGGACCTTGTAAAGTAAACCGCTACAGCTTTTTATGACTATACAATATATAAAATTGTAGCATTACGTTTTTTAACATAACGTAGACAACATAATCTACATTATGAATAGCAAGTCTCAATGACAATTTTATCAACGACTGTCAGCTGTCTTGATCAAATTTTGCAATAAATATGCCATAAAGATGCAAGTTCATGTGCAGAGATTCCAAGGATTATCCTAGAAATCACAGTCCTAACAGACTAGGGTCTGTCACTTTCACGAAGAATAAAAGTACTTTTGCAAGACCTACCAAGATGCAAGCATTGGTTTTTATACTGCCCAAATACTGTACTGAACAACTATGCAAATGAAAGTTTTGGTACACTCTGACCACTTTGGAGCATTTTTGGGCTTTTCTTTATCTGGAGCCTAGACTTACTTTGAAAGAAAATATTTCACCCAAAGATTTATGCTTGCGAATCAAAATAAGTTTCTTTACTGGGGTAGGTATAAGAAAAATAACGTATTATATGCAAACCAGTCTTATCCGTTGGTGTCCGTCAGCAAATTGCCTTCTTTCTCTCCCGCCACTGCTATCTGCTATTGATGCAAGAATCTTACAATGACTGTACAAGTAAAAATAATGGTCACAAAAATACCCCACGCCCTAAACCGACGGTCGTGGCATGTATAAAAATATACAGTATTTCCCTGAATATATTTATTTTGTGTCCTGAATGTCATATTTTGATTAAAGCACAACAAGTGCGGATCCAGAGGGGGGGACAGGGGGTCCGGACCCCCCCCTTGAAAATCACAAGTTTTATGGGTTTCTATAGGGAATAAGCAATTGGACCCTCGTTGGAAAAAGTTGGATCCCCCCTGGAAAATGCTGGACCCCCTCTGGAACCTTAAAAAATGATAGTTTTCTTCGAAATTAATCATTTTTGACTTCAGTTAAATAAGCTGAGGACTAACTAAAAAAAAAGAAAAAAACAAACAAAAAAAACGCTGTCAGAGCTTTCATATGTCAGCTTGACCTGGACCCCCCCCCCCCGACGAAAATTCCTGGATCCGCGCATGCACACATTAATTTGGAAATTTGGACAGAATGAATAGGACTTCGTGAGAGGTCCTTCGAATCACTTACAAGTAATTCAAAGTAACAACTCTGATCCTAAGGATTTCGAATTAACGAGAAATAACTGTATAATGACAGCTCTTTTCAAAAGAATGTCAACAAAATGTATTTGCATGTACTGTAGTCGTCGGATAAGTTAAAAGTGACGTTATAGCATGTTTGGTAAATGGACATTGCCCATTCATGGGCGGATCCAGAAGGGGGGTCTGGTGGGTCCGGATCCCCCCCCCCCCCTGAAAAATTACAAAAATATAGTGTTTCTTAGCAATACAGGTCCAGATCCCCTGAAAAATCACAAAACTACCAAGCCAGCATTGATGTTTGGGCCATTATCGGTACGCCAGCGAAACGCCAAATGGCGTTTTGCTGGCGGGCCGATGTTGGCCCGCTTATAGTGGTATTTGCTTGGATCGCCTCTCCCCTCTAAAAAAGAAACAAAAAACAACAAAAGAAAAACCTCTGACAAAACTTTCTGGGTCCGCGCATTCCATTGCTGTAAACAGGTAGCATTGATTCGCTAATACGTTACTTACTATTCTTTTATCGTTTCAACTTGTCACTGTTGGCTTATAGCACACTGGTAAGATTGAAGACCACTGTGCCTACGTTTAGTTGTCACTTTCAACTTATCTTACACTTACATGAGGAAATAATTTATTGTCTGAGTTTATTTATTGTATCAGCCACCAAACAAATACTAAAGATACATAGGTTCTTCGCAGGTAAAAAACTACTAAAATTACTAAATATGGAATTATCAGAAATATGTGACACCGTTTTTGATCGAGCAATTTTTGACTAACTCCAATTGGCGCATTTTTAATAACACAAAATACAATGTAAAGACCCTGATAAAGCTTTTATTCTGATCAATTCATTTAACTAGGACCATTACTCATTGTATATCTATCAGTTAAATTCTGGGCTGTTTGCCCTTAAACTGTTGAAAACCCATAACGCCATGCTAGAGAATTTAACAACACAAATAAATTTTTGACTGCTGAGGTACTCGCACAGGGCTATCGATATCATAGACTTTATAAAGCATTTCGGAATTCTATCAGAGGCTGAATCATTTCTGACACGAGTATTTCTGTGTGTTTTCAGATCCGCTTAGCACAACAACTAAACCTAGTTCAACATTACGACCAACAGGTAATTGCTTTATTAAAAATAACTTAATTTCATAATTAGTTTAACTGTTAGGTTTTTTTTCGTGACTTTGACCTCTGAATAAGAATTTCCTAAATTTAAAATAAATCTTATTTATCAGTCAAAACATATATTGTGGGAATTTAAAAGAACAGTCTCAGAAAAATGTTTTGTTAAATAATTTATGCATGCAGAAAGCCTTATGCTTTCTTCACCAGCTCACACCAAAAGCTGCTCAATTTTTGAATTCATTTGATGCTGATCTGTGTCTTCCCTCAGCATAGCTGTCACTCTTCAGGGTGTGTCATGCTATATAATAATGTTGTTAAAAAGAGATACTTACTATCAACAGTGGATGATCCTGCCGCTTCAGTCTCTTCTGGAGCACAGATTCCACATGATAATAAGTAGAAGATGTATAAGGAAAATGGAGCCTTGCTCTTTCTTACAGTTCAACCGGATATCTCTTTTCACTCCCCAGGAACACCCCATTTCCGCTCCGGACTACCCAGCAGCTCCACACTTCCGTTTTCTTGATCTGGGCTATCTACCCAACTGAAAAGGGTGCTCTCGCACCACACTCCTCCCTGTTCTAACAATTTAGAGTAGATCATGGGTTCTCACCCAAGAATATAAATACGGGCCATAAACCCAAAATAAATCCAGGTTCCATACAAAAATAAAGATACGGGCCATAGACCCAAAATAAATCCAGGTTCCATCCAAAAATAAAGATACGGGTCATAGACCCAAAATAAATCCAGGTTCCAATATCTTTCTGCGCTAAGATGCAGTGAAGCTGATATTTGCTTAATTCTTGAACTTAATATATTCTTTTAAAAAGAACCATTTTTGCTTCATAACAAATTACAAAACCTGGTGACAATGAAAAGGGTTACGGGGTAGTCCCCAACATACTGTAGTATATGGATTACTGGTAGAGTCGCTGGCCATTGGTTGTTGTGATATCCAACAACTCCTCCCAAGATAGGAATCTGTGGTGAGCAACCATGCGGGCTATATCGCCCAAATATGCAGGGGTATTGGTCCGGTGATGCCGGCTCACTGGCATATATGGAGAGTCGGTTTCCAGCAGGATTCTGTCATTAGGGACAGCTCTCAGGCCTTCTAGTTGCGGATCGTTAAATGACGACACTTTGGCTGTGAACCCGAAATGGCAATTTGGGAAGTCCTCCAACCAATTCTCTACATCAACACGTCTGCCAGTAAAACAATGCAAATGGATTTTCTGGTCCCTGGAACAGGCTTTCCGAACATATTGAAGGCCGGTATTAAGAACATCCGACGAGTGTACTTCTGAATACCCTCTCAGGTGCAGGACCAAAACTTTATCTGGGTGACATAGGTTAACAACCGTTGGAAAGTCCTCTCTTGCTCATCCCACAAATAATCTGGAACAGTTCGATCCAAACCAATTTCCCCTAGAGCGGCTACAAGTGGGTTGGACTGGACTAATGTCCTAACTTGATCCAAATATGCATCGTCATGATTAAAACTTTTAGGGTGAAGACCCACAGCTACCTTCCACCTTCCGTCCATTAAAGGGATGCTGAGCGTTGTTCCCGGGTCGCAGAAAACTATGACCCCTCCTATCAGCGTGACTGGGTTATTGGGAGCAGGTGCCAATGGTTCTCTAAGTATATCATTCAACGTCACTGTAGAAACCTCATTCACGCCCCAAAGTTCTCGGGCTGTTCGGTCAAGGTGAAAATGGCTGTCGAAAGCAGCTGGTGGACCTTGTTGAGGAACTAGTGGTTGATTTCTTGGTGGACTCTGTCGTTTGGGTCTGCTTGTAGCTTGAACCAGTTCAGCATGTTCGGGAACTCGTAGTTCACTCCGTGGGGGGCTCTGTTGTCTGGTGGTTTGAAATGATGTAGCCAATGGAGCCTGGGTTATCTGAACTCTCTCAATGGTGTTTACACCTGGTGAACCTTGTTGAGCACGATCAATAACTATGCAGATATTTTCCGGCTGTCTGGGATGCAGAGTGGTGCAGCTCGGGCTTTGCCCCTGATGATAGGTTTGGAAGAATTCTTCTCGAGTACTGTCGGGTAGCTGACCCAGCAAATAAACAAATATTCTCCAATATACTAAACACGCTGGAGAGTTGACTTGAGGGAAGATCTCAAATTTATCGGGAATCTGCCATCTAGCAAACTTGCACAAAGCTTTCATATCAAGTTGAAGGGGAACCCAAATGCCAGCATAAGCGTGAATAATATCTTGTAGTCTAGAGTTCACATGATTCATGAGGGTATAAGGGGTTGCATTTGGACCCAACAGACTCCGGGCCAACTGTGTTAATCCATTCAATCTTTGTCTATGGGTATTACCCAGTGCTCTATCTTCAGGTTCTAACTGAACAAATAGACTTGGCATGTGAGTTGACTGGACATGGTCCTTCATATAGTTGGTCACGGCACCACATCTTGGCACAGGACAATCTTGGTAACGGCTTGACTGTCGACCCTTCTTTGCAGTGGGTTCCACCACAATCTTATCGGTGATTGGCCGCTTCCTAACCATATTTTCGGCCGGTGGTGCTCTTACTGGTGAAGGACGACTACGTCTTAACACTGTTGAACGGGATTCTTCCCTGTTGGAATGACTTGTTCCAGCTCTAGACGTGGATTGACGTGATGCATCTTTATGTGCGCGGCTAGTCACTGGGCCTTTGCCCTTATCTTGATGAGGAGCACGTACTGGAGAGTAAGGACGACTCTTCCGCGATGACTTTCCGGGCTGTTGCCCATACTGACTTCTTGAAGATCTTATAGGAGATCTCGAAGGCCTATGGGTTTCCTCCCTTCTCTCATCGGACTTGGAGATCGACCTTATGTCTTTTTCTTTGGTTTCTCCAATCCTCCTATTGACACTAGTCGGGCGATCGGCCCTAATAAGTTCCCAAGGGTCTGGGACAGGCACAACTTGCACATCTATTTGGCTTGTTGAAGCAGCATCTGTCCGTAGGCACGGCAGATCCTGCCCCTCCACCACGACACGTCTATCCTTCGCCATTCCTGATGTGGACTGTATGGTTGAAGTTGGCGGCTTGGTCTTTCTGCGTCCAGAGATGAGGGGTTTTCCCGGGTTCCATCTACAGAGGTGGGTATCAACCCAATTTTCCGGGAGGCATAGGACGGCCATCCTTCTGGCTTCGTACAGCCAAGAGCAGTTGTTGATTTTCTTTGCCAGGTCATACTGGCCCATGACGAGTTCCGCCAATATGTCCCTGTCCTGGACAATTCCGATCTGGTTGAAGAGCTCTCTTGGGTCCATCAACACATCATCAAAGTTTCGGAGACGGACCTCCTGGACAACCGTTTCCGCTCTTATTCTTTGACGTCTGGCCACTTCAGTCTCTGGCGATGGAGGTCTATTGGTGACCCGTGTACGATTGAAGAAATTATCAGCATGTCTTCTCATGGTTTCCAGTTTTCTATCGGTCTCCAGTTCTTTCTTACTATTTCGTACTGGAGACTGATGAAGGGTAGTCCCAGAGTGGCGGGAAGATGGGGAGTCTTCAAGGTATTGGCTGTAGATTTCCGGCCAGTTTTCGGGAGTCCTTGGCTCCCCCTCCAAAGTAAAGGGGTGATTCCGTATCCGGTCCTCGGGCTGTTGCCCAGTTTCCATGCTTCCGGCAGATTGGGAAGGATCTTGATCGGGCTGCTGCCCTATATCCCGGCTCCCTGTAGATAGCGAGGGATCTTGATCGGGCTGCTGCCCATTGTTCTGGTCTGTGTGATCTGACCAATGGCTGTCTCTTTCCATTCCTGAAAATAGAAAGAGTATTTTAGTACCAAGTTAGCAGCCATAAGCACCGTTACCCTTTTTGGTAACTGAGGCGCAACCTGGGCACTTGTACTTTTTAATTTGCATGACATCGTTGGTCGTCACTCCCACACAAGTGCCATGAAACCATTCAGTGCAGAAATCGCACTGTATCATCAAATCGCCCCTGTCTGGATTCCTGCAAATACAATAAACGGGCTGATGAGTGCCCACACTGGAATGGTCTTGATCTCTTTTTAGATTTTCTTTGAAATTGTACTGGAACCTCTCTAACCAATCTGGCAACTTTCTATCCCTACAAGGTTTGAGACGATCATGATTAGCTGTAAAAACCACATTGATTAGTTTCACCCTGTAAAGGTAAGATGTAAATCGGTTTATAACAATTCCCGGGCCTTTACAGGGATGACCCAACTTCTTGCATTGGCCCTTAATTGTTGCTGTGTCTAAAACATAAATTAAATCCCCGACATCATACACCCTGCTGAAAATCTTAAGATCATAATCCCGTTTCATTCTTGCTTGTGTGGTTTTGAGACATTTCCTGGCCGTATCATGCGCTTTTTTCAGAGACTTTTGCAAATGGGCAACATGCTGATCAGTCGACCACTCAGTAATTTTCATTGGGAACAGGAGGTCCACGGGCTGATTTACCTCCCTGCCCAGCATCATCATGTTAGGTGTGTATCCGGTACTTCTATTCACGGACGACCTCAATGCCCCAGCTATCTGTGCTATATGGAGATCCCAGTTTTTCTGTTTCCCATCAACGAAACATCGGACCGCATCCATTAGGGTACGGTTAAAACGCTCCACTTGGCCATTGGCCGATGGTCTGTATGGGGTTGTCCTGGTCTTATGTATCTGCATCGCTTTACACAAGGCAGCAAACAGCTTACTTTCAAAGTTTCTACCCTGGTCACTCATGATCTGGAACGGGTAGCCAAATCTGGAAAAGAAGTCATTCACTACTGCATAAGCTGTAACTTCCGCAGATTGGTTAGGTAGAGGGATACATTCCACCCATTTTGTAAACTGGTCTACGACCATAAGAACATGTTCGTTCCCTCTCTCAGTTTTGGGTAATGGACCCAGAAAATCAAGGTGTACCCTCTCTAGTGGCGCCCCAGCATGGTATAATGTAAGCGGACACTTTGCATTTCGGGCAGGTTTCTTGTTCCGGTTGCATATATCACAGGTAGCCACAAAGTTTGTTACCTGCTGAGCCATTCCATACCAGAAATATCTGTATTTAACTCTAGCCATGGTACGTTCTGCGGACTGGTGACCTGATGAAGGGATTTCATGGCACATTTCCATAACTAACTCTCGAAGACTATCTGGTATTACTAGACGTTTAGGCTGGTCCTCGAACTTGGGTCGTTTCCACAAAAGATCATCTTCCAAATAGAATAGCTCTTTGTTTATCCAGTAAAACTTCAGAGCTGGACTTGCGGACACCAAAATGTGCTTCTCGGGTTCAACCCCTTCCTTGTCCACTAACCACTTGCATAGAGTTTCTAAATCTTTGTCTGTCTTAAGTCCCTCTCTTACTTGATTGATGAGATCAGGAGGACAATTAGTTGAGACCTGTGATATTCGACCTGGTTCGGAGTTTACTCCAGCATCAACTTCTTCATCTTGGAGGCATACATCTTCCATATGAGGACAACAGAGAATAGTTATATCTCCATCTTCTTGCTTAATAAGGTCAAGGTGACACTCACCAAAATCTTCTGGTTGGTCGCAGTGATCTTCGATCTCCCAAGGCCACACTCTTTCAACATCCTTCAACTCTTGTACTGCCGCCTGATCTTGTTCTTCACTGTTAATAGGTCCCTCGACTACGGACTCGACCGCCATCTGACGACATGTAAGTGCCACAACATTGTCTACATCTTCTGTAAAACGGGACCATTTTTCATGTGCTCTGGTACACTTTGTGCATCCCCCACAGGGTAAATCTTCAGGTTTAACCCCTAGACAGTAATTATTGCAGCTACCCAAATCCTCAGACTGGATTCTTGACAGCGCATCTGCATTTTCATGTTTTCTACCTGGACAATGCTTTACAATGAGGTCATACTGACTGAGCTCTTCCAGCCACCGGGCTAGTTGCCCATCAATTTCTCTGAAATTTAACAGCCAACGTAGGCTATTATGATCAGTCCGGACCAGAAATTGTCTCCCTAAAAGATAATGGCGAAACTGCCTGGTGAAGCGGACCAGAGCCAGAAGCTCCTTTCCAGTGGTGCAATAGTTTAATTGTTCAGGGGTCAAAGAAAAACTACCATAAGCTATGACCCTCTCCTCGCCCTGCTGCAGTTGAATCAGCTCGGCACCAATGGCGTAATTTGATGCATCTGTATCTAAAATAAAGAAATCATTATTATTGGGTAGACCCAGCACTGGTGCGGTTGTAAGTGCCTTCTTCAGTTCCTCGAACGCCTCTTGGTGTTCTGATTGCCACTGGAAAGCTTGTTTTCCAGTTAACCTGTAAAGAGGAACAGCCATTTCAGCAAAACCCTTAATAAAGTTTCTATGGTAATTTACCAAACCTAGGAACTGTTCAACCTCCCTGGTATTCTGTGGCGCTTGCCAATCTAGAACTGTCTTAATATCGGTTTCCGTCAGCTCGATGCCATCTTCACTGACTAGTCTACCTAAAAAATCGACTTTCCTCTGAAACAGAATGCATTTCTTTGGTTTGAGCTTGAGCTGATGCTTTCTGAAACGCAACAACACTTCGCGTATATGGAACAGGTGTTCCTTAAATTTGGATCCCAAGACCAGTATGTCATCTAAGAATGCCAAAACTATACTCCACATTAAACCGCGTAAAACTAAGCTCATTACTCGGGCATAAGTCGCAGGCGCATTGCATAGTCCGAAGCCCATGCGGAGGTGCTCAAACAGGCCATACTTAGTGATGAAGGCTGTCTTCTTGCGATCAGGTTCGCTGATTGGTATCTGCCAATAAGCAGAGTTGGCGTCCAACTTTGAAAACCACATGTTTCCGGCCAAAGTATCAAGACAATCGTCTACCAGAGGTAGAGGAAAAACATCTTTAGTAGTTACAGAGTTTAAAGCCCTATAATCTACACACCACCTTATGGTGCCGTCTCTTTTTCGGACCAGAACCGGGGCTGAGGACCATTCTGAAACAGAAGGCTGGATAACTCCAGCTTTAAGCATCTTTTCTAGATGGACTTCCTCCTCATTCGCAAACCGAGCAGGTGTCCTTCTCATTCTTTGCTTAACGGGTTTAGCCGACCCAGTATCAATGTCATGTGTTATATCAGAGAAACTACCCAGATCAAACTCGGACTTTGCAAATACATCCTCAAACTCGATTAATAAATCTGCAAGCTCATCTTGTTCTTCTGGGTTTAAGTGTTCTATTGATCTCTGAAAAAGATCTCTTAAATGTTCGGGCATTGCCCTTGAATGATCTGACCCGGGGGGATTCTCCATCTCCGTCTGGCAGAACGGCATCACGGGCTAATGCCCCAGGTGAACTTGATTCATCCTCATCTCTCTCCCCCTTCATCGGTACAATTTTGGACACATTCACACTGCTTCCCTTATTGGGTTCTAACTCAACATTGCAGTTAATGTCTGATGATTGTGTTAGGGTGTCATTAGTGTCTGAAGAATTCTGAACCTCACTAATCTCTTCAGGTTCGTCTCGTGGAACAGTCAAAATACTACATACAGGTGAAGCCTTTGCGATCTGACTGTTATTTTTCAAGTTAATGTAATGATCCGTTAAGTTTAACATACATACGTGAGGGGTAGACCCCGCCGCATGCAGTGTCCTAGGTATGACTACCTCCAAGTCCTCAACGGGCTCAATCATATATTCTGTCAATTTTTCAGCAATTTCACATTGAAGGCGTACTGCTGAATTAGGAGGAATTCTAGTGGTTTTTCGAATGGTGACCTTTGCCACTTTGTTATCTGACTTAACCACTTCTATAGAGACCCTCTCTCCCTTCTCTCCAAAGACCATGCATCGGTCATTCAATTCCAGGTCTACTTTTTGTCTGAGTAGAAAATCCAAACCTAATAACATATCATCCTGAATAGGAGCTACATACACTGTTTCAGGAAATATGTTTTTCCCTAACTTTAACTGCACTGGTCCTACTACGAAGCCTTGCATAGACAAATCACGTCCTGCTGTGTACAGAGTTACTCTTCTCAGACATGGCGGTTTTGGATCCATTTCATTAAAAATCCTGTCAGAAATAATAGTTACTTCTGCTGCTGTATCCACTACTGCTTTTACTGGCACATTCTGCAAGATAATGGATACTCTTAGCATGGAAGATGACATTAGCTGACAAATCACTACATCTTTCCACATGCTGGTATCTACTTCCGTCTGGTCCAATGACCTCTAATCTGTATCACCTAGAATGAAGCTGTTTAGATCATTGGCCTTGTTGTTACCACCGGGGTCAAACCCCTGCATTCCGGAGTCATCCTCCTCTTTCATCCATATAATACCCTGGGGTTCTCTTTCGGACCCCTCCCTATTTTGCTCACCAGATGCTTCATCCTCTGAGCTAACTGTTTGTTTATATTTAGGGACACTCCCGTCATGGTGATTTTTTGCGGTGTCCAGCACCAAGTCTTTGGGAGTTGATGTGCCAAATTTTTGCATATCCACCCCCTCTACCCAAACTTCATAGCCCCCCAACTGTGAAGGCTGAGAAATTTTATTCACCTGTCCAGTCTCGTCTAAGTTTAATGGTAGGCCTTCTAATTGACGGGTCGCACTTAGGCCTCCTGGTCCGACCCACTGGTGTTTAAATCATCAGGGGTTACTTGTTTTGCATTAAAAGAAACCTTCTTTTTGTTGGGACAATCACGCTTAAAATGGCCTTCTTCATTGCAATTGAAACAGCTTACAGGTGACAATGACTTTCCCCATTGGGCTCCCACTGTGGAAGGTGAAGGAGACCTACTCCTGTAATTTCTCTCTGTAGCGGATTTAATATCCATTGCATCCACCAATAATTTAAGGGTTTTCTCTATATCTGCCAATCGTTCATTAGTGCCCGTATTTTTACTCTCTTTTGGGCTGCCTGCTGATGGATAGCTAGCCCTCGAACCTGTATATGTGTACCTTTCTCGTTGTGGTGGGCGTGATCCCCTGATTGGCTGGTAATTTTGGGGTTGACTGGCAACTAAATTTTGGGGTTGGCTGGCAACTAAAGTTTGTGGGTAATTTTGGGGTTGACTGGCAACTAAAGTTTTTGGGTCCGTTAATGCTGTTGCATAAACGTTGTAATCGGGAACTTCCCATGATTCAACTTCTCCCATCTGTCTCGCATATCTGGGCTTGGCTTGAAAAATTTGGTGGTTAAATTGATACCACTTAACTGCATCGATCGAATCTTCCATGCGGTTAAACATTTTGTTAACCACATACATTCCCGCATTTTTATCAAAGCACCCATGACAGAAACGCATAACTGCCTGTTTTTGTATGTGCTCGTCGGGTAAGTTCTTATAAGCCTTAGTGGCCAAAGTAAGTACCCTGTCCGCCCATTCCTCCATTTTCTCATCCTTATTTTGGAACGAATTCATGAATGCCAATTGGGAGGTTTCCGCTAATTCACGAAATGCAAATCGGGCTTTCATTTTCGCGATTACGTCATAGTATTCCATCTTGGGTGACCGTTCATGCAATGTAGCATAGAACTCTGATGCTTTACCCTCTAACACATACATCAATTTAGTTTTGCATTGGTCAGCCGACCAGTGTTTCTCGTCTGCGTAATTGTTAAACTTGAGATAGAAAGCCTCCCAAGTTGTCTTAGCTGGGTCAAACGTAAGAGATTTAGGTAGCCAATCCGAACTAGACTGTTTGATGTTTGGTTGTGTTTGGCGCTGCGTTGTGTTCGTCCCGGAAGTTTGGTTGAGTGCAGTGGGTTGATTTAGCAGAGTTGCTTGATTAAGCATTGTTGGTTGATTAACCGTTGCAGATTGGTTGAGTACTGTGGGTTGTGTTAACATTGAGGGTTGATTAAGCATTTGTGGTTGATTAAGCATTGGTGGTTGATAAAGCATTGGTGGTTGATTAACCGGTGCAGATTGGTTGAGTACTGTGGGTTGTGTTAACATTGAGGGTTGATTAAGCATTTGTGGTTGATTAAGCATTGGTGGCTAATTAAGCATTGGTGGCTGATTAAGCATTGTTGGTTGATTCAGCATTGGTGGTTGATTAAGTATTGTTGGTTGATTCAGCATTGGTGGTTGATTCAACGGTGTAGACTGATTTAACACCGTAGGTTGGTGTGATAATGTTGGTGGGACAAAAACACTTGGTTGAATAAATGAAAAAGGCTGAGTTGATGCAACGGGTAAAAACCCAGGTTCAGTCTTAACATTTGAAGGAACACTCTGGTTAGTGCCTTGATAGAACTGAATAGGGGGCCCATTATTCAACTGTGGTTGATATTTACTGGGATCAAACCGGGCATCCCTATTGGGCTTTTGAAATATAGGGTTCTGTAGACCCTGCTGAGATGCTAATGAATAACCGGGATGTGCCCCACTCAAATTATCTGGCGTTGGGCTGCTGTACTGACCCCATGACTGATTTATACTTAACTCACTGGTTTGACTACTGCTAGTTGCTGTAATTGGTGGATTGAGATATTTTGGTGGGGGTCCCGCCAAACTGGATTTGGCTATAACTTGGTCAACAGTAGAGGCCATTGGGTTCATAGTAACAGTTGACGAAATAGGGTTAATAGTACCCGGTGGTGCATATGGTTCAAAGTCAATTTGGTCCAATAAGGTTTGTGTTACACTCAAATATTGAATTTGTTCAAGATCTTCTGGCTTGATGTTGCCTAGTCTGTCTCGCAAATTTAATATTGCATCTGTAAGGGCTCTTCCAATGCCCGGGAGATTCATAAGCTCTCTTGGCGAGCAATAATTTATCTTAACCTTGTCAGACGACATGTTTCTTCAAAACTGCCGAGTAAGTTTATAACACAATAAACAACACCGATCAGCCTGATCTTTCCCCCCTTTTTTTTTTTTTTTTTCTTGGTGGGTTGTGTGTAGCCCCAATTTAATTAGCAATAGTATTGCTTAAAGCACCGAAATTGGATTAAATATTCCACGCGATATAATGCAATAAATTCAGTGGCAGAACTTTTTAGAAAAGTTTTTGTCACAAAATCGCATGAAATACAATGGGTATTAACCCAACGACAGGTTCGTCTAAACCGCGAAAAAAGGAAGAATTTCCGAAATTACAAAAAGCAGAAAAAATTGCAAATAATCTTCAGTGTAGCAGTCCTGGACATCTGAAATTATATCAGCAAAAAATTCCACATGGTTAGGTTATCAACAAATGGGCCTTAAAAATTGAAAATTTTAAACCAAGTCACAAAAAAGCACAGAATTACATAAAATTAATTGTGCTATGTAATTATTAAAGGTGCCTTGGTAATATGAGTATTGTGAATAGGGCCCAATGTGAAGAAAAAATAAAGTCAAAATTTGCGGGAAGACGGACAAGTCAGAATTTCAAAAATTGCAATATTTGAAAGAAAAAAAATTAAATACAACAAATAAAAGGACCTCGAAGATTCAATTCAACCTTTAGATATCACAATTACAGCCGCACACTACCTCGTGCTTTTGCAAATGGTCTTTATCTCTTTGAATGTCTACGCAACAAGGGGCCGATATATTTGGTGAAAAATTACAAAAATGAAAGAAATCCGTAGTTTTCCATCGTCGCCACTGTTGTTAAAAAGAGATACTTACTATCAACAGTGGATGATCCTGCCGCTTCAGTCTCTTCTGGAGCACAGATTCCACATGATAATAAGTAGAAGATGTATAAGGAAAATGGAGCCTTGCTCTTTCTTACAGTTCAACCGGATATCTCTTTTCACTCCCCAGGAACACCCCACTTCCGCTCCGGACTACCCAGCAGCTCCACACTTCCGTTTTCTTGATCTGGGCTATCTACCCAACTGAAAAGGGTGCTCTCGCACCACAATAATAATAATAATAATAATAATAATAATAATAATAATAATAATAATAATAATTATTATTATTATTATTATTATTATTATTATTATTATTAACAAGTTTTATTGCAGAGTGTTGTATATGTGATGACACCAGCCCAGATTTAAGAAAACGTTGCTCTGCCAATATCTGTGACAGTAGTTTTACTTCATGTGATTATTGTGAAACGGAAAGGAAATATGCAGGAACAGAATGGAAAATTACTCGAAGGTGAGTTATTGAATAGATTTTATAGTAAAAAAACACTCAAAGGTGATATATTGAATATACTTTTTAAGGTTAGTGTTTAACAACACTTGAGTTTAGTAAATCCCATCGCGCCTTGCGCAACACAAAAGTGATGTTGACATACAATACAGTCATTGATCAGATACTACTGAAACACCTCTTGAGCCAGTCCAAGACTTGTGCACAGGATTCGGTAAGTTTTGTTTACACCCAGTCCAATAAGAAAAAATCTTAACGTTTTCACACCAAAGATGCAATTTTTAAGCGTTTTAATGCCATGTGATAAATAGAATCTATCATTCGTGCTCTTGTTTTATTGAAATTATTAAACTAGTTGCGAAAAAGAGATAAAATCCTCTGCAAGCCTCGCATTTGATCTCTTTTCCCCAACTTGTTTCATAAATTCAATAAAACGTGAGCATTCACGTAAGATCCTCTATTTAGCTCACCTGAGCACAAAGTGCCCAAAAGCAAGCTTTTTCGATTAGTCAATGTCCAGCGTCCGTCGTTGTCCCTATGTCCACACTTTAACGTTTACACCACTGGGTCACAATTACTCAAACTTCACAGGTGTGTTTCCTATGTGACCCTAAGCAAACTATAGTTTTTTTTCTCCAAATGCCGGTACGTTTGTATACGAGGGCTGTTCAAATATGAATGCAAGTAGCTTCATAACTTTCTTCACACATATGCTACGACAAAATGTTATACTTTTCTAGAAAGAACTATTTGTCGCCTTTAAAATGGCACCAAAAATAAAGAAACACTCACTTTATTCCTCGAGTTACAGACATTTATATAAAGGCCATTCCTGTATACTGAAGTTTTTCTGAGGCAAATTGCCATGCACGTTTGGTACATGTGCGGATAAAGTGTCATATTTTTGTAAGTTTGAGACAAATTGGCACCAAATTTTAGATGCATGTTTAACATACATTGAAAATGTGCTTGCAGAAAAAAGTTTATATAAACCTGTTTCAATTTCGAGTAAACATGCACGTTTGTGACGTCATTAATTTTATGATAAACGTCATTTTGAGTTATCTACTGGTGATGCAATAATGAACATCGCTGTGATTTTTTTCTCTGCGTTTTGCTTAAAACATGCTTAATATGTCATAAGGAAGTTTTCAAAACTCTCCGTCCTCTATTTACAGAGTTATCAAATTTCATATCATTTTTCAAGCATTTTTTCTGCTTCTTAATGACGTGTTTAAATTAATTAAAATATGTTCAATCTGTCTAGTCCTCAAGACCTGGTGACTTATTTTATTTTAAACAATGCCTAATTTGGTACAACTTAACGTTAACGTTCAAATTCAGATTAAAATCGCAATGTTATGGCAACAAACTCAAGTAAAAATTCTATAACCTCTTCATTTAAGGCAGTTTTGTCTTAATAAAAATGCTTTTCAGCTTTTAAAAATTACCCACTATCCTTCAATGATTTGTAGCAACAACTCAGTATGAGCGATCAACATGTTGTCTTTGAGTTAAAACTAGTTTAAATGTTGCTTCGTGCATTTTGGTAGAGAAACGGTTGAATGAAAACTGAAAGGTGGTGTTTTGTTTACTATTTATTTGCAAACATAAGGTGACTTAAGTGAAACGATTCAATGTTATTTAACAAAAACATGTCAGATTTTCGCAACATTCACACAATCATTATATAAGTATATGGGGATACTTCCTTAAAAAATTCAAGAAATTTCACCAATTTATCGAAGAATTATACGCTCGTCTATATCACTGGTATGTTCAAAGCATTGAGTTTGTTAGTATAATAAAGTGACCCTCATTCAAAGGGCTATAACTCGAATAGTTTACTGTATTTTTCTTTAGGTCTGGTGCCAGTTTTAATGTAGCATATAATCCTTTATAGAAACGTATACCATTTTATCGTAGCATATATGTGACGATAATTATGAAGCTACTTGCATTCATATTTGAACAGCCCTCGTATTAATGTCAATATTGTTTTGATCGCAGCTTTGAATTGACATGTGATACAGTCCGCCTTTCATAGCATAGTGTGCTCTACAATAGGAGAAGATCTTTGTAAGTTTGCGCTTCTATTCCTTTTTATCCTAATTTCCTTATAAAGTGTATATAATAAAAATATACTGATTGCTTGTTATTTATTGGCATTAAACTATGTTAATACTAACAAAATATCGATTCACAACAAAAGTGATCCGTCAAAACAAATGGCCACCAGGGGTGTGGCTGGTTTACTTTACATGCCTATATTGAAACAGTTTAACATCTTATTATCTGAAACCTAAGATCAGGATCGAATACAATTTGGCAGGTATATTTACATGATTATGTAGTGAAAACGTAATTGATTGGTCAAAAAAGTGGTCGCCAGGGGGGGGGGGGGGCGTAGCTTAAGGACACTGTTAAAAACTTCTCTAAAACCACTGATCAAAATTAAAAATAATTTGGCAGAAATAGTCCAAGGGTTACCTCTACAAAATTAGCTAAAACGAATTTGATGACCACGAGGCGCGTGGCCATTTTCCATACAAAATGAATTTTACACATATTCTTATCTGAAACCAAAGATCAGATTTAAATATAATGTAGCATATCCTTTCACTTGTTGACTTACGAAAAACTAAAGTGAACGTGATCCATAAAAACAACATGGCTGCCAAGTGTGTGAATGATTGTGGGTAAAAGCACTTTAAAATTCTTCTCCTCTGAAATAGTTCATTAAAATTCAAAATTATTTGGCAGAACAATTGTCTTTGGGTGACCTTCTACAAAAACAGTTTAAGTGAATTTGATTTGTCAGTTGCCAGTTTCCATAAATAGCTATACAAGACACAGATTTAAGTCCATTTGCTTCATTCTTTACTCCCACGAGCAACAAATTTTGCCAATGGAAAATTCTAATAAGCCAACATTTGTTGCTATTTCAAAAATTATCACCAGGACAAAGGGTATTGTCTGCTATTTTGAACAAGAAAAGTGTCTTAATGGATTGCATCTTGATATTGATGAAGATGCACGTAGCAAAGTTCATGCTCGATTAAGCTTGAAAATCATTTAATAAACTTATAGGGCCAGAACCGGTTTGCAAATCTCCTAAATATTGATGATGGCAAGGCTAAGCCAAACATTCTCCGCGTTGTTGAGGAATTTAGCCAGACACATAAATATGTGAAGACAAGTCAATTTTTCAATTTTTATTCACTCTATGTCAACAACAAGAGGTATAATACAAATAATTGCATGCATGAAAATACATCATGGCGGTCATATTATTCAGTTATTAGATTCCATATATATAATGTCTAACCATAAATCCCTATTATCTGGTGGAGCACAACAGATTCCCTTATGGCTATTTATGGCCAGTATGATTAATCCTTAGATGAATGTGAATATAATTGATATATCTCATTATATTGAGCATCTGAATTCAGTAAGCAGATTTTGCTTTTCCAATGGAAAAGCAAAAATTGCTTACTCAAGGCATTTCGTAATAAACGCATATTGTAATTTTGGAACCATATATATATTGATTTACCATTTATTGGACATTGTGTATCAAAATTAAAGAATATAGTCACATTTGGTTTGGTTGTTTATGTCCCATTCAACAATTTTTCAGTCATGTCGGGACAGGTCTTCCTGGGTTGAATCAGCAGTGGATCAATTGTCTTGCTCAAGGACACAACATAGTGACTTCACCGTCGGTGAGACTCGAACAAGCAACCCTACGATCCCCACATGTGCGGATCCAGAGGGGGGACAGGGGGTCCAGACTCCCCTGGAAAATCACAAAAATTTAGAGTTTCTTAGCAATACTGGTCCGGATCCCCTGAAAACTCACAAAGCTACCAAGCTATCCTTCAATATTAGGGCCATCATCGGCCCGTCAGCGGAACGCCATTTAAATGACGTTTCGCTGGCGGGCCGATGATTGCCCATTTAAAGTGATATTTGGATCCTCTATCCCCTCATCAACTAAAAAAAACGTTATCAAATTTGGACCCACTCTGACAAAATTGTCTAGATCCGCGCTTGTCCCAGTCGAATGCTCTACCAACTAAGCCACTGCCCCGCACTGGTCTCATTAAATTGGAGAATTAAACATCAATATCTAATACTTACAATACTATGAACATTGAAGATCAGGGCCCGGAATTACGATGCCTCCTTAGAGTTAAGGAAGACTTAAATTAAGCATTGATTTTTCGGGATGCGAAAATAACGTTTCAAACTGATTACAATCAAAATAGTTTCATTTTATCTGTAGAATACAATGATATCTTTGACCACAAGTACTACCTCGATCCAGGCAATTTATTTAGCATCTAATATAGCATGTTGAAATATCAATATTTAACTAAAGTCTTCCTTAACTTTAAGGAGGCATTGTAATTCCGGGCCCTGGCTTCCAGGATTTCAGTATAGGCTATTAAATGGATAATTGTTTGTTTGTTTGATTTGATTCTTAACGTCCACTCAACAATCTTTCAGTTATGGGGGACGGTCTTCCTGGGTTGAACCAGTACTAAGCTAGGATAAATGTGTCTTGCTCAATGACCACAACGCAGTGACGCCGGTGAGGCTCGAACCCGCGGCCCTTCGGTCTCGAGTCAAGCACTCTACCACTGAGCCACTGCGCTCCCATTAAATGGATAAGCTTAAATTATATTACAGATGCGGAGATAAGGACAGCTGCACTGCTAAGCTATATCTAACAGCAGCAGAAGCAGGATGTAAAGTTAACGGGTCACCAAAGCCAGGAATCTCGTGTTACTCATGTTGCTTGACTACTGATAGATACCATCCGTTTTTCTGCGCCAGCAATCCCGATAAAAATCAAGTTGATTTTAAGATTACAACAGGTACTATAAACGCTGCTCGAAGACGGCGATTCTGTTGCTGTTGTATATTCATTGCTTATTGTTCACATTGTGTATCTTATTTGTTTTTGGTACTGGTTTTGTGATTATAGAGCTCTCTGTATCCATTTTAGTTTGACTATCATTTCGCTGAGGAAGAGGGTGCTGGTTTCTTTACTTAAGTGTATTCTTGCTCTCATGTATTTGTTTGTGCTACAAAGGTTCTTTCTTACTGTGCCAGGGGTTACATGTAGTCTTTGGTGTGTGATTGTGGCATTTCCTAATTGTTCTCACTTGTTTTGTATTTGTATAAGAATAAGGCAAAATGTAAATACTAACTAGAGCGCGCAGTCGATGGGGCGCCATCGCAAATCCCCATGCTAAAGGTTTTGACTCCCCCAGCACCCCGCAGTCCCACCCCGGGGCATGACCTTGGCAACAGAATGAAAATTCTGTTCAATATGTTTTCTATCTTTTATTTGTGAGAACACACACAAAGTTTGGTATAAAAATCTTTGAAATTGACATGTTAATGATTTTTGACCTTTTAACCTCGCCCCAAGGTCACCAAATTGACCCTAGGATAGAATGTTACTTGCATTTTGTTCTGCTCGTCATCCTCGTTGATTTGATATGCAACATTACAATGTAAAAAAATGTTTGACCCCCTGGGTACCCCCAGTGCCCCAAATGCCCACCCCTAGGGCATGACCTTGGCAACAGAATGAAAATTCTGTTCAATATGTTTTCTATCTTTTATTTGTGAGAACACACACACAGTTTGGTATAAAAATCTTTGAAATTGACATATTAAAGATATTGGACCTTTTGACATCGCCCCAAGGTCACCAAATTGACCCTAGGATAGGATAAAAATGTTGCTTGCATTTTGTTCTGCTCGTCATCCCCGTTGATTTGATATGCTACATGACCATGTTTAAAGAAAATGTTTGACCCCCCTGAGTACCCCAAGTGCCCCAAAGACCCGCCCCTGGGGCATGACCCAGGCGACAGAATATGTTTTGTATCTTTCATTTGTGAGAACACACACACAATTTGGTATAAAATCTTTGATATTTACATGGTAACCAAAATTTAATGATATTTGACCGTTGACCTCACCGCAAGTTCACCAGTTTGATTCTATGATGAACATTTTTCTTGTAATCTGTTCTGCTCGTCATCCCCGTCGAATTGATATACCACGTACATGACCATGTTTGAAAAAAAATTGTTTGACCCCCTGGTCATCCCCAGTGCCCCAAAGTCACTCCTCTGGGGCATGACACAGGGGACAGAATGAAAATCCCGTCTGATATGTTTTGTATCTTTCATTTGTGAGAACACACACAAAGTTTGGCATAAAAATCTTTGAAATTTAATTTGTAATTGAAATTTAATGATGTTTGACCTTTTGACCCCTCCCCAGGGCCCCAGGGGGCGGCCCAAAAATTGTTTGACGTTGCACGCCCCATTTATGTCAGTAACTCACACACCAAATTTGGTTGAATTTCGTTCAATGGTTTAGGAGGAGATAGCATAACGGGCAGACGTACGGACGGACGGACAGACAGACGGAGGCGACTACAATATCCCCTTTGCTTTTTTTTTAAAAAAAAGTGTGGGGATAATAAGCAAATAAAATGAAAAAGTCTGCTCAGATAATTTGGCCACTGTTTCAGTATTACGAGGGGCATCTTTATGTTCGCAGAGCTGCTGATTTATTGATAACATCGAACGTCAACACATACAGTATATATATATTTTGGAAAGATTGAGCTTTTATCTATGCATGCAACCTAATATTATTTCAAAATGTATATCTTTAATGACTTCCAAGAGGCAACGAAACACCTATATACGGGACACTGGAAATATAATATAATACCTATTTAACCATAGCCAATGAAACTTAACAGCATATAATTTCCTGCTGACTGCGCCCTTAAAATGACACGAATTTCAGCCAGTATCCTTTACTATGGTCAATTCAAAGCTATATATTATAACTGAATTAAACGCTCATGATGTAAAATTTATATAAATTGATAGACAGATGCTAGACCTTTCAAAAATGTATACTTATGGTACCGTAAATTTTATATTTGTAGAGATACAGCCCTATTCTACAAACATAAAAAATGACCATCGTATGTCCATTTCCCACAGTAAAATAGAACTACCACATGTATCTTTTAAAACTGTTGTCAGCGAATTCTTGATAAAATTGGTACATGTGTAACGTGGATCTGGATTCCCACTAACCAAATAACACACTTACTGTTAAAAACTAGCAATTTTGGCGGTAAAGGCGACATTGGGTTAAATCCTGTTTACCCTCAGATTTTACTGATATTGCCACCAAGCTTGATCCTGGGAGGCCTTTCTAAAGAAACCTATAGCCTCTGTGGTGGGTGTCCGGACTCCCCTTTGGATCCACCCGTGTAATTGGTTTACCAATTTCCATACAAAAAGTGCTATTTGGTGAGAAGCGATATCAATACGTTGTATATCTTCAAACAAAAATAGTAAGTTAGTATGATCAGGAAATACCACAATCACAAACTGCAGACAACCCTGTGGCACCGCCGCGAGGAAGAGCCGCTCAACCATCACAAGACACCAGGAAGACAAATTAAGCAAAGCAACCAGCTCTCTTCCCCATCAAGATGATTGCAATACTAGAATGGACACAAAGCAACGTACAACAAAACATAGAACAATACAGACTCCCAAAATGGGAGTAACAATAAACAAAAAGTCAACATCAACAGTACCACCGCCTTAGAACGGACAGCAGCCTAAGCCACCAGGGGGCTTAAATGCATTTCACTGGTACCAAATCTTCGCCCTAGATTCTGCTGTTGTTGAAGTACAAGAAATGTTCAGCTCGCATGGAGGCCATCTAACTAATGCAATGTATCATCATGGAGAAACATTCTAATCAAATTAACACACAATGATGAAACAAAGAAAAGGGCTCATGACTCACTAATATGATGATGTTTATGAAAACTAAAAAAAAAGTGTTTTTCTATCTAGGCTATGAGCTCAAGGTGAACTTGCGTTATCCTCTGATGTCCGTCGTCCCTCGTCGTAAACCAGTCGTCCTTCTGTCAACAATTTGCTTTAAACAACATCTCCTTCTAAACTACTAGCTGGAGTTTCACCAAACATCACAGGAATAATTCTGGTGGCCATCCTTCAAAGTTGTTCAAAGATTACAATTCTATACGGAATCGTGGTTGCCATGGCGCCCAAATGGAAACACTTTATAAATCTCATCGACATGTCAAACATAGACTGATATCAGTCGTAGTTGTTGGTATTGCCCCTATGAATCCATACCAACCTCTACCATTCCACATTTTATCTTATGCTAACATTCTAGTCCTGAATTTAAATTTATGCTGGCTAAAACATCTACTGATGCGATAGCAGAAGAAAAAAGGTATTTGAGAGGAATGATAAATCTAGTTAAGGAGGTAAATTTTTGAGCAACAATAGTGGTACCACTCATTAATACTCTCCCTAGGGGTCAAACTGGTTAGATCAAAGGACAATTATAATGAGGTGATTATGACTTCCTTACCAGGGCAATAGAGTGGTCCCCTGAAGGGTTTAGGTATTTTCTGATAAATTATTTATCTTTACCTTAGTGAAAGAAATTGTGCTGTATACAGGTAAGTACCCTCTTGAGGCCCCTTTAATTTTGTAAGATGTTGAAACTATCCCTTATCAGTTAATCCTTTAGTTATCTTATTGGACAGGAATGTATGCCTTTAAAAGACATCAATATTAATATAAAAAACATCTATATGAATAAAATAAATCATATCTCATCAGATTTTATAAGTCTATGTCAAACACTGTGGGTCCAGATTTAAAAATCTTAAGACACAAATGGTCCTAGGGTGAACCTTGGCTAAAGTAACTGTTGTTAAATCTATTTTGATCCGTAGAAAAAAACATGGCCACCAGGGCTGGAGTTAGTTTTTCCTAGTATACATTTATAAAGAACACCTTAAAACATGTCAAAAATTCTTTTGTTTGATTTGATTCTTTACGTCCACTCAACAATCTTTCAGTTATGCGGGACGGGTCTTCCTGGGTTGAACCAGTACTAAGCTAGGATAAATGTGTCTTGCTCAAGGACCACAACGCAGTGACTCCGGTGAGGCTCGAACCCGCGGCCCTTCGGTCTCGAGTCAAGCACTCTACCACTGAGCCACTGCGCTCCCGTCAAATTTCAGCATCAAAAACTTCTGCACTGATTTATAAATTATATGGCACAAACGGTCCTTGGGGGGACCCTCTACCAAGTTTGGTCAAATTATTTTGACACCTCCAAAAACGTAGTGGTAAACCGTTTGCGCCGAGGGCGGAGTTACATGTAGTTTTCCTTTACACATATGTCAGAAACAACTGGGCCGAATATAGTTGAGCTCAAATGGTCCTTACTGGCGAAGCCCTTTCACAGATGTTTCTGATCGATTAAAAAAATTGGCCACTAGGGCGCGGGGATATTTTTTCCCTATACCATATAATAAGAAAACTTACAAAATCTACTTGTTAAAACTACTGATCTTATATAAAATCAATTTAGCACGCATGTACCTAGGTTGCCAGAGTTGATCTAATTATGATGATCTGTCCTAAAATATAGCCAAAAAGAGGGCCACCTTTGATTTCACATAATGTACATAGGTTTATAAAGGTAAAAACGGCACAGACAATCTTCTGAAACCATTAGTCCAAGTGCCTTTGTATTTAGGATATAGCATCATCTAGTGGGCCACTACTAGGATGTTTCAAACTTTACCTGTGGGAAAGCTCCGCCCTGTAGAGTGAAATGGTTAACAACAGTATTGGCTCATAAAGGGAAGTACAACAATTCTTCTTGCTTTAATAATTGCACCTAGAACTTTGAGTTTTGGAATGTACATGTAACGTGGTAGGAATGTGGTGCTGAAATTTCGCAATCCATATGGGCCTCGTCGCGACAAAACCTGTCTTTTGAGTTTCTAACAAAGCGAGACTCAAACCAGTCCCCTCAGGCTGGTCTGCGCCTTTGTTGTTTGCAAACCCCGAAGACAGGTTTTCTGGCGCTGAGGCCCAATTTACGTTTTAAAACACAGCTCATGTCCCAAGAGTCATAAAGGGGTTGAGTATTTTGAGCCGTGATGCGACGAAACCTGCCTTTGTTGCATGCAAACAACAAAGGCGCAGAACAGCCTGCGCACCCACACAGACTGATCAGCGCATTGCTATTCGTTCCCGCTAAATACAATTTCTATGCTTCAATCATAGATAAGTTCAACATTCAAGCTTTCTCTTAGTACCTCAGTAGGCTGGTTTGAGCATAGGCTGCTTGGAAACCGGAAGACAAGTTTTCGCGCGACGAGGCCCATTTAATGAAAATAAAATTTGTCTTCGGGTCTTGCTTAGTACTACGAAATGAATCTGGCGTTTTCAAGTTTCAAGCTTTATTGTCTTAACATGCACACGCAGCAATCTAGTAGGCCAAGAGGCCTTAAGTTAAATCTTGGTCTTTATCTATGGCCATTCTTTGTGTATGCGAGTAGCTAAGGCTCTGGTGAGAATGTACGTTTGTTTAGACTGACCTGAGTCTACCCTACTCGCATATGCGATAAGCACCAGTTGTTCTTGACTTGTGTTGTATACCTTTTAGCCGCAACAGTGCAGACTTCTGAGACGACAACAGAGACATCATCAACATCTCAGTCGACCACTAAGACCTCAACAAGTACACTACCAAGAACTCAACTGTCAACGAGTACACCATCAAGTACTAAACTTTCAACGAGTACACCATCAAATACTCAAGCAGTGAAAACCTCAACTTGGCAAAGAACTAGTTCTTCTGGAGCCGTTATCTCTACGAAGGCAGGTAAACTCATATACATGTAACAAAGTCAACAATTTTGCTATGTACCTAGCGATCATTCAGAGCAGCGGTTAATTAGCCCAGTTTGGTAAGATTCGTCGCGGTGTGCATGAAGAAATAGTGGTTCTTAGGTTTCAAATTGAGCGCACAGCAGAGACTGATCAGATTAGGCTAATCTGATATTGCTGGGCGTAAAGTGAAATTATGATTTTTGTCATCTTATCCATATGTTTTGAAAATGTTTAAAACAACATATGTTTTTGTTGAACAATACGAAATGATAGTTTATTTTTAATTGTACACTGTTACCTTGAGACCTTGGCATCCCATATGCGGTCTTATCAGTCACCCCTAATATTAACTGAATTGTTCAACATAACCTAATAAACGTTTCCTATCTCACGGCATGTTACCTTTATCAGGTCATGATGACGTTGCACTTTTTCAATGACGTCGCTAAAGGCGCTGAATCAATACAAAATTCAAAAATTACGTCATAATCGCTTGTTTGAAGAGTGTTCAACAATGGGTAAACTGATAAATAGAATACCAGGTTCGTGTCTTTTGATATCAAGTTTACCAGGCTCGGCTTTGAGAACGCAAGTTGAATCGCTCGGCAAGCCTTGCGATGTCAACATGCGTTCTCAAAGCCTTGCCTGGTAAACTTGATATCAATAGACACTCACCTAGTGTTCTCTATATCTCTGCAAGCCTCGCAATGTCAACAAGCATTCTCAAAGCCTTGCCTGGTAAACTTGATATCAAAAGACACTCACCTAGTATTCTCTATTTCCCTTCTTTAAAGACATATGCGGCTAATTTCCATGTGCACCATTCCAGCGTCAGGAAACAGGTAAAGTTGTCTGGGTCCTGTCTTTCGATTATTTACGGATTAAGATCAACACAATTTTTAAATATTCTAATGTCATATCGGTGCTCCGACATTTTCTTGACAAAATAAAGTTATTAAAGTGTGTCCGAAATATCTATTGACCTTTTATCAGAACTGATGGTCACAGTATTAAAAAACAGGTAAATGTAGCTCAGACGAAATCAAACGACGTACACAATTACTCTGGTGACAAATATGAAAGTGGCCGAGTCTATTCTATTTGTACGGTTATTTAGAGCCATGCACGACCTGACCTCGTGGCCCAGTGGTTAGCGTGTATGGCTACAAAACCAGACGACCTGGATCAATTCCCGGATGTGCACCTAGGTTCAGTGTGTTTTTCACTTTCTTTTTTTAACATTGTAATGCTAAATTGCTTTATATACTAGTAAAGTGGCATCATCATAACGACCGAAATGGTGATTCCTGAATTTATATTTAATTATGCTTGAAACATATGGGGGTGGGGTTAAATTTGGCATTCCTGAATGCCCAAAATTGTATTTTTTTTCTGAAAGGTATTATAATAGTCCATGAAATAAAAATAAATTCTTAAGATTTTCAACATCAGATTTTTTAATATATGATTTATTCTAAAAACAAGTTCCAATTTTCGACGAATTGCAAAAATTTATCATTTATTATCTTGTCACAGCTTTTGATAATATATAAACTTGCACATTTTTCTAAAAGGTTTGAGGTCATAGGCAATAATTGAAACTAAAAGAAAGAAGCTGGCTGAAGATAACAGCCAGCAGTTTTAGCTCAATATTTAGGACTAGTGTTATTTTTTCATCTGTTTAGAAATTGGTCAAATGCTGAAAACTTCCATATGAGATTATGAAAAAAATAACATATCCTTCTTATTTCATAAATGGATAGCCTATGCATAAAACAAATTGTATGCAAAGTATTGAACAGATTTCAACATGGGAAGTATTTAGTAGCATATGTCCTTAAGCATACACACATAGCCATCCAGTCGGGTTAAAGGTCTAATATTTAGTCTGAGCCTTTATCAATAACACTACTACATATTGGAGCAGGTCTGTCTTAACCTTCTATGCTACATGTCGCATATTCGATAGGTACCAAAGCTGAGCTATTTCAATGCTTCAGCTCTCTGTTTATTGAATGAGATGTTATCATCTTATATGAAAATTATATGAAATATATTCATATACCCATCCAATCGCTGCTTTAGTTCATAGAATTATCATTCCAATAGTTAATGCCAAGTCAGACCCAATAGCCAAGGTCAAGGCCGTTCTGATTAAGTCATGATAGCCGTCAAAATGTTGAGCACATATTTGAACACAATGTTTCTGCTGAAGGTGACACATTCCTTGGTTACACACATTTTCTTATTGTACCAGTCATCCTAATGAACATGTCTTCAACGCAGGATGTGTAATATCCCTTTTAGTTTATTATTGAGTTTAAAGTGATATTTTACAGGAATTGATGGAGGCTGGTCAGAATGGTTATCGTGTAGGCCATGAGCTACTAAGGGTTTTGCCCCCCCCCCACCCCAGGGGGAACTTTGTAGACTATGTTTTTCTTAAAGCATAACATCTAACGAGTTTTTTATTACTAATAGACTAGTACAAATAAGGATCAAACTAACGACTATCGACTAATGACTAAAAACCAAACTCACTGTGTGTAACAGTGTACATCGATTAACTCTTTGCCTAGTAGTACCGTCTGCTGATACCCTATGCAAACAGTTTGGACCCACAAAAAGTGGGACCTGGTGATCTAGATCGAGACTGTTTGACACTCTGATGGTATTCCTGAAATATTTTTTTTAAAAAGTTGTAGTTCAGTAGCGTGGTAGCTCAGTGGTAAGCGCACATGCCTTTGGTACTATAGGTCCCAGGTTCGATCCCGTCTCGCAGCGAGGAAAATTTCTGTGTCCGAACATGCTTACCCTAGTGCCATTTGCGGGAATGACACTCGATAAGTGGGCTGTCCTTTGGATCGGGAAGTTAATTGGATGTCCCCTGTGCAGGGAAAGTCACTCCAGAACCCTACGTAATTAAGTAGGCTTTCATCCTGCAAACCGGAGTGTACAAATTTCACTTGTCGATAATGCTGGCGTCAGGCAGTATATAGAGAAAGAGAAAGAAAGAACAGCTCGTAACGCGAATTCTTCTATTTTGACTGAGGATATTCATATGTTCTTATTTGTTTTCTTTGTGGTTTAACGTCCCAGTAAACAGCTATGGTCATGTCGAGATGGTCAGTTATAGGCTAACCACATTTTTCCTTGGCAAGCGTGACTAAGCGGTTAACCAGTACTCTGTGCACTAACAACAACCAATAGAAAATATTTCGCAATCAATCTCTACGAAAGTATGGGGCTGGGACCAAACTCACGACCCCTAGATCTACAACAGGACACGCTACCAACTGCGCTACAGGGCCAATTGTTGCCTGTGGTGTGAAGATTACAACAACCATCTTACCATGCGCATATGACCTTGGAGTCAAAGGTCAATGTCAAATACTTAAAATTGGTCAAAATCTGTCTTACGGCTTGTACATTTTTGTAATTTGATCTCGCTTTCGTTTCTATGGAAGATGTCATATACATGTAATTTATCACAATGATTGTTTTGGTGTGTAGATGACAACAGAAATCCTCTTTTATTGTTTGACATAGGGTGTTAATATTTAGCACACTTATTGTTTTGATGTGCATATTACAACGAAGGTTACCGATCACGACTTTTACCTTGGAGTCAAAGGTTAATGTCAAAAGTAATGCTCCTAGAATATGTATTAAGGCTTATAACACGAACTCCTCTTGTATTTTTGATAGAGCTGCTTTATGTTTTAACAATGATTGCTAAACTGACCTTTGAATGAAGGGCCAAGGTGAAATATATATGAAATAAAGCTGTTTGGCCTCATATGCCAATTCCTTTTGCTTGTTTTGACACAGTGTTTGCCCGAGGTGTGTAGATGACAAGAAATTATTTGTGATCCAGGTATTACGCTTGCTCTCGCAAATATCCGCACTTACATTTAATACCGCATAGTATGAAATTCGTTTGACCTTGACCCTTGTGTTAAGCGGTTAAATAATATTGAGTGCACACATTTGCAAGCAACTGACATTTGCCCTATTTGAGACAGAAGTAGGGAGAGTGTGCTCCTAGGAATTATTTTCTTGACCAAATGTCTACAAAATATATGTGGCGGGAACGAGTTCTTGAACTGGATTCACTGTCAGACGCACTGACGACTGCAGTAGAGGTTCTGGCAGTAGAGTGTAAAAAACATGTTTCAACCATTCTCGCGGGTTTCCTTAAAACATGGAATGTATATGCGGCAACGTATAAAACATTATTTTGGGACTACATTGGGACCCTTCTGAAAGCAAAGTGAAATACGAAAATATAATTAAACCAGAGAGAAAATATACATTTGGTAGGATTCAAACCATCGTTCGCACGCAATCAGCTATACATACCAATAGACCACATAGTTTGTCGTTTTTAATTGTATTTAGTTGCCCCTTACTGCGTTGACATAATTTGTACGCGTTAGTTAAGAGTACAGCTATTCATAACAGTGAAAATACGTCACTGTATGCGCATGAATAATTTTCTAAGTGTGGCGGATCTAGTTTCTTTGAAAATTTGTATTACTTAAAAATTAGAAACTATCATGAAACGTATTAAAAAACGCACTGGAACAATCGATACTGATATGTTGGGGATCTATTTCAAACAGACAAACACTTCAGATGTAATAAAGTTGCACTCTCAAATGTTGTTAAGTGTGTGGTGAATCCGCCAACATTCATTAGTCGTTAACTATAGTCTTAGTCGTTTGTACTAGTCCACTAACTTACTACTACTACTACTACTACTACAACTACTACTAACATTTATAATATTAAAGCTTAGCATTTTTGCTGTATGGACATGCTCTTAAGGGTGAGTCTTAACGCTGCAACAATCAACATCATAGGAACACCAACTACAGCAAGATACTACTACTACTACTAACAATAATAATAATAATAATAATAATAATAATAATAATGCAGACTTCTAAATTTTGATTATCTAAACCTAACCGGGACTAAAGGATTTTCGAGCAGCCTAGAAACGACTGTTCAACTACAAAGCAAGCTTTGCTATTCTTCTTTTAGATACAGAAACTAGATTCACTTTACTACATGTATCATTAAGGCATTGGATAATACTCAGGGTACAGACGGAATGATGATATAATAAGGAAAACCTTTTTTTGATAATTGCAACTTAAAAAAAACCAAAACAAAACGGACCAGCTTCAAACTTACAGGTAACCAGGACATATATTAAATATTGGAGTTTGATTTTGGGTCAGTTTCAAAAATTAGCTTATGTGTTACGTGCCCTTGGGCGTAAAATGTCCTGTATATTTAAAATGGGTAAATAATGTCCAGCTCGTCAACTTTTATCCTTTGTGTTGTCCGAATGATATAAACCTTAAGCTTTAAAGTACGGACAAAGATATTCTTTGACTTTTCGCTTACTGTAAAGGCGGCGCCTTATGAATGCGTAACTAAAACTAGTCAACCTAAGGCATAGGTAAAAGCTGAAAATGAGGCGTGGTTTTATTCAAAAGTAACTGTATTATCTTGTGCCACCACCTCAGTCATTATTTAGTCCTTAAAACGACAGCAAAATAACTGCATCTGAAAATAAGCAGGGAGGCAAACATCGTGGACCCAGATCAGACTGCTCGAGCAGTCTGATCTGGGTTCACACTGTTTATCTATGAGGCTTCAATTAGTTTAGTGGACGACAAAAACATACATTTTGTGATTATGCGCTTTAAGGGTTAATAAATGTGAGATCATTGAGTATACGGTTAGGATTTTGATGAAATGCACGCACGTTTGCGGGGCTCAAAAAGCTTATTAACTCATTACCAAATTAAAAATAAAACCTGATTTCCCTTACATAGCAGATGAAATAGCCGAACCACACCCAGATATGAATATTAAAGTTGCCGCCTTTACAGTAAGCGAAAAGTCAAGTAATATACACCAATAGCATCTTGTTGATAACATTAAACCCCTTGTCCATGAACATTGGTGGATTGTTAGTTGTAAGGTAGTTCATGATCAAGTCAGTGAACCTGTTGTTTGCTCATCTAAGGCCCCATTCACAAGAACACATTGACTCACGTAAATACAGATACTTACGTCAGCAAGTTTACTTACGGCGACATGTGAACGCATTTACTTATGTAAGTATAAATACTCCTAGAGTAACCTGGGGTAAGTTAAAGTATATTGAATAATTTGCACCACCTCTGGAGGTCATGCAAAAGTATGTTTATGTAAAGGTTATTATACTCCATGAGCAAAGTATGTCATGTGAACAGACCTAAGATTTACATATGTAAGTGAATTGATGTTTATGTCCCCCCAAACGAAGCGGGGAGTATGCTGGTTTTGGTGCAGACCTCGTATGTTTTGAAATTCAGCGATGTTGATTTATTCATGCTCAAACTATATGCCCTTAAGTGCCAGAAAGGCCTAAATATGATTCTGTCAGCTCAATATTTTATCGGATCTTCATCAAACTTGTAGGTAACCAGGGCATATCCTAACTTACTCTATCCTACATGTGCTGACAACCTATTCTATCCTATGATAGGGATTTATAGGGCTACCTGTATGGTAGTGCTGTGTATGGGCTAGCATATTTAACCATACTCATTCCCTCATATCATACCCACACTCTTAACGAATGATAGTCTATGCGTACCTGTGTTGTAGCATATAGCTATGTGTATGACAGGGTAGCCAGATAGTATAACATATCCTACAATGCGCAAATGTGTCCTTAAACCATCCCTATTGTAGGATGTGGTATAGGTAGGGTTTGGTATTGGTTAGGGTTATGATTAGGGTTAGGGTAAATCAATATCGCTTGGGTAGAATGGGGTAGACTAGGCAGAGATTTTGGTTACATGTATTACATAGACTGATATGTATATATTGACATAAGACCCTACTTTATACCATAATAAAACGCTTCCTATTCTCAAACCCTACCTAGCAACCCTAACATATTTATAACAACAGGACAGAAGTATGTTCAGGTAGTGTACGTTACCCTGAGGCAGGGTAGGGGATGGTATAATGTGGACAAATAGGTTATTAGTAGTTTTGGTGTGGTTAGATTTGGCCACAGATACAGGTATCTTGATTACCCTTACACCCTATCACAGCATTGTACAATGTACACTCCTCTCACCATATACTCTATGAACAAACTATCCTACTATTCTCCTACCTTGCCCCTACTCTAATAAAATACTGTTGGTTGAAACATATTTATTCAACGTTGTTGCATATACAATATAAACGAATAAGGTGGGGATTGGAACGAAAGCATGCAGCTTATATAATCCTTTTCTTGCATATAGGTATTCTCCTGCATATAGTTCTGCTCCTGCATATAGTTCTGCTCCTCCTGAAGTAATGTTGCTATTACTACAATACTTATGTCTTAACTTACCACTACTCATACAGTGGTTGGAATGGGCAGTATACTATTAGACTTTGGTGGTTACGAATGTTACATGTGCATGTATGTGCTTACCTTACCCTACCTAACCCAGGGCTAAACTATTCTTGTTGTTTACTAATGTTAAAAATAAATATTGTGGTTAAATGCTTTTTGCACCACTCATGTTATCATTAAGTTATCATTATTAAATACAGCTATCCCTGTTATTACTATTATCAGTTTGCACTAGTGCATGTTATAACCAAATGAGCCATGACATGAGATTTCCAACAATGTGGTATGTGCGACCAGCAAAGGCTCAGACCAGCCTGCGCATACGCGCAGTCTGATCAGAGCCTTTGCTAGTCGCTTGAAAATTCTATGACCATTAAGCTACTGACCGAACAGCATTTGGAGTTTCTAAGCTTAAAAAAGAGGCTGCAGAGGCTCATCTGAGTCTACACTTGTCAAAATGCCACATTGTTGGAAATCATGTGTCACGGCTCAAATGTTGAAGGAGAAAATTATCCATTTCTGTTTCAAACTGGCTCTAAAAACAGACAGACCTTCAATTTTGAATAGTTACATGTCAATTTATATTACCAAGACTCTCAAAGATAACAGACATGATAACACATGTAACATTAAGAATAGGTATAAGCGGATTCTTATAACTTTAATCTTAAAATATATCTTTGCATGGAATATAGTGCAATAACAGTCGATCACATCTTAATTGTTTTAAATAAGTATATTTCAGTCCTTGGTTGGTATTATTTCAATGTCTTTCTAGGGTAACATATGTAACATTGCTGTTACTGGGAAACGCAGCCAGTGCCAGTGTAATAAGATTCGTCATTTTACAGCTAATGTAATGTTGTATTAGAAATTAATAGTGTAATGTATATTCCCATTCTGAAAGAAAGGGATTTATTGCCAGACCAATGACTATGCTATCATAATGTTTAAATTTAAATGAATATACGTAACAGAAAATGATATAAGTAAATAAATTGTGTAGCCTTTAATACTTTTCCATCACCGAATGTATCACTGTATAAAATTAAGCACATAAACAGTTAATAACATATAAAAAATGCTATTTAGAATAATTTAGTCCTTTTATCAGTATGGAGTTATGCTTATTGCTTATTTAAGTGTAATATATGTTACAGAGATGTTAAATGCAAACATCCCAACTACCAGACAGTAGGCTTATGTAGTGTGTCATTTCTTTGCTTAAATAGTATTGTTTTAGAACACATACTGTTAAAAACGTGGGGATTGTGACCAGCGAAAGGTCTACAAAAAGTCATAAAACCATCAGTATTGTCGAAATAGGATACCAATCAAAATGTGTTTTTTGCTGGTCATAAGCTACCTATCTGCGATTGCCATCATAGTGAAATTCTATCCATATATGTTAGACTTATAGAAAAAGACGTAAGAGTTGCTCTCCATGACTGTTAACAAAATTTTGTCTGGCTCATGGACTATTATTGGTACATGTAACAAGCTTGGATTCGCGTTGAAAAATCAATGCGTATTACCTGCGTTTTCAAAGAGTTTCCAACGCGGCGATTTACATGTAAACTAGCACAAATGCGAGCGTGTATGCTAACGATGACAATTTTTTTGATTTCACATAATTATTTGCTTCTGACACCGGCCATATTATTCATCATATGTTCATATTACTAATTGTTTATGTATAAGTATATTGTGATGTTTTACAGGAGTTGATGGAGGCTGGTCAGAATGGTTATCGTGGTCTGGATGTTCATCACAGTGTAAAGGGGTGCGTGTTAGAATAAGAACATGTAGCAGCCCATTTCCTGGCCAAAATGGTGCCAATTGTCCAGGAACAAATGTAGAAGAAGAAGCGTGCCAACCATCAAACTGCAGTATGTTTCCGTTACACTAAACAGAGCCTTTTAAGTCTGAGATTCCATTTGGTCTCATATAGGTTAGCAATCATGGCTTCAGAAATGAAAGCGAAAAGTTGACCAAAATCAGCAAATACGTATGTGTTACATTATGAATGCTTTTTTTAGGACTTCTCAGCATTAACTCGAGGTAAATTAGATAACAGAGTTTGGTTAAAAACATCTGTTTATTTTTACATCCACTATTTTTTTAAAAAAAAAAAAAAGTCGGATGTATTGTATTTGGTCCAGTCCGTCTGTCCATCAATCGGTTTTGGTTGTAATAATATCTCCTCCTTCATTATTTGATTGAGGATGTTCATATATGGCGTGCTATCAATAATTGTCTATTGCGTGGAGACAACAATCAAATATTCAGATCACTCATATGACATTGAAGTCAACGGTCAAGGTATCATATACATAAAGCAATCTCTTCTTTCATCTTTTGACCGAGGGTGTTCATATTTGACAAAATGATTTCCAATGACATGTAAAGTACAAAGAAGAAACATAATAAAAACATATATGACCTTGGATTCGAAGGGCAAGGTAAATATATTTAAATATGTCAAAATATGTATTGTGGCTTGTAACCCAACTCCTCTTTCAGTTTTTAATAAAGGTTGTTCATATTTAACATACTGATTGTTTGTGGTGTGCAAATTACGACCAATGTTTCAGATCACAGATGGAGCCTTGGAGTCAATGGTCAAAGTCACATAATTATACTAAAAACCTATCTACGACTCATAACGCAAATTCCCCAGTATTTTTTTTACACATGACGTTCATATTTGGCACAATGATTGCCTAGTGTGTGTAGATTACAAAAATATATCGTTATATGACTTTGGAGTCAAATGTCAAGGTTAAATAGTTATAACATCTCTCTAACGGCATGTGACATAAGCCTCTGATTTTTTTTTTTTATAAAGGGTGTTCATATCTAGCACAATATTCAGATACGGTGTGTAGATTACAAAAAGAAGTTTCAATTCACCGGTATGACCTAAGAGTCAAAAGTCAATATTACATCTACTTAAAACATTGCTCTTTCTTGCAGAAATTTCCTGTACAGTGCCAACTGTATCCAATGCAACTCCAGATCGATCTTCTATTATTTATTACAATTATAGTGTTACATACTATTGTGCGACTGGGTACAAGCATACAACTGGAGACCTCACTAGAAGCTGTAAAGCTGATGGCTCATTGACAGGATCCACACCTGTGTGTACTAGTAAGTAACTGAGCCAGTGCATGAGCTTTTCAACAATGTGGTATAATTTTGAAATGTGTAGACTCCAATGAGTCTCTGCAGCTTCCATTTAAGCTTAGACACTTCAAAAGGTGTTCAGTCAGTAACTTAACAATCATAGTATACTCAAGCGACTAGCAAAGGCTCTGATCAGACTGCGCGTATGCGCAGGCTGATCTGATGCTTTGCTGGTCGCACATACCACCTTGTTGGAAATCTCATGCACTGGCTCAGTAACAATGACAGTATTTGGTTAGTATAATAGCAATATCTGATAAACCATTTATGATATCAGTAATTCAGAAGACAAGAGAATAAAGTAACATTGTAAAGACAACTAGAAAAGTCAACTTTAAAGAGTGGTTCTGATGAATTATACCAGTATTAGAATTATTTATAATTATAGTCCGTTTCTTATATAAAAACTAAGCATCATAACTAGGGTTATTTGTTTGATCACTGGCCTGTTTGCAGCAACATATTATTGCAATATTTCCAAATGTGTACGTAGAATCATATTTTGATTCAACGTTTCTGTCACAAGATTAGTTTATCCATGCGTTGTGACTCGTCAGGCAAGAGACTATCCAGCATGTTTGTGAGTCTAGTCTCTGTTTGATTTATTACCTTTAATACCCTTATTACAAATCTTTCTTTTTTTATTTTCCATGGGCATTCTTTAAAGTCGCCATATCATAATTGATGATAGGAGACAGATTAATATTAAGTCCATGCTCACATGTGGTAAAAAGCTAGTCAGGTATAAGGGAGGGCATCATTTGAGATAATAAACACTCATATGCATATTAACACAGAAGATAGCATCCAAAATTTTGCATTTCGAATTCATGCTATCCCATATATCGAAATCAGAATGACAAAAAATAAAATCACTGAATGATTTTTTTTAATAAAATAAATATTCTTGGGTTCACATAACTAATTTATTAGAAATTATTTTTAGCAATTCATTATTAACTATATAGTATATACATGTTACAAAAAACAAGTGCGTATGACCAGAAAATATCAAAATCACAATCAACAGACCAACCCAAAGCATTGTCAGGAAGAGAAACAAAACACGAACAGTCACAACACAATTATTGTAAAGCAGTCAGCTCTCTTTTCTACAGCAAGGTGACTGCTGAAACAAAAAGGTCACAAAGAACGCCGGGTTCAACCATACCACAAAACATGCACACACACAAAACCGCTACAAATAAAACCTAATAAATCATTGTATCTGTTTTTGTAAAATGAATTTTCAAGACACAGCTTAATAGCCAACAACAAATTTAAGGATATAAAGAAGGAGCAAAAGCAAATTTATTATTATGTTTACCCAAATAGATGTAACCTTTCTTAATTAATGAAGTTAAGTCCAGTTTTCTGAAAATTTAAAAATGCATGGACCGGTTAAAATTCTCTAATTCGAGTACTCAATGAGATTACCTGTTGACAACTTAAATTAAGACAAGTGAGTAAAACCATGAATAATTTGATTTGATTCTTTACATTCCATCAACAATCTTTCAGTTATGTAGCGGCGGGTCTTCCTCAGTTGAACCAGTACTTAGCTCAGTAAGCTGGGATTAATGTATCTTGCTCAAGGACACAATGCACTGACGTTGGTGAGGCTCGAACCTGCCGCCCCTCGTTCTTGAGTCAAGTGCTCTATCACTGAGCCACTTTGCTCCCTAATGAATAAGGTCTTATGGTGACCTGTTGGCTGCCCTCCAGGAGGGCAATGCTTATTGCCATCAGATAACAATAACTTTATTTGTATGCGCCTGGTATTTAAGTTAAAGTCAAAATGATATTGGTTTCTGTGCATTTGAGACTGTGAGTACTACAAATTTGTACATAATTTTTGTACCCCTTGGCTTAGAGATTCATATTTCACATTGTATGCCTTGAGAGAAGAGCTTTGCAAATACATCTATTCCAATTGAATGTTGACCTACTTTTAAAAATAATTATCATATGACGTCTCGTCCGGGAGTGAAATAACGCCATGCAATAAAATCTGTAAACCACTAGTGGTTTATCGATTTTTGGGAAACTTTATGACGTCCATAATAACGTTGCGTTCATAATGACAAAATTATGACGTTTTTTCGTCAGAAATAAGATTTCAAAGTAATCTTAATGTCATGTGATAAATATAATCTAACATTCGTGCTCTTGTTTTATTGAATTTATTACACTCGTTGCGAAAAAGAGATAAAATGCTCGGCAAGCCTCGCATTTTATCTCTTTTCCCCAACTCGTTTAATACATTCAATAAAACATGAGCACTCATGTAAGATCCTCTATATAGATAACTGTTCAATGAAGATGAGCTGTAAATTTATATGTTCGTGGGGTGTAAGTTACCTACCCTTTTCAGTCTGTGGCCAGGCAACAATGCTTTTTAAGAATTAATATGTAAATATGCCATTATTTCTAAATTAGGGAACCAGCCGCCTGTAATTAGCACCAAATAGTAATGATGTAGGAAAATCCCTGTAGTTTTTATTAACACACTTTATTTCTTCTGTTTTCATCATAATATACAAGATAAGATAAGATTTCACTTATTAGATGGGGTTTCAGGTTATAATAATAGGACAATACAAAAATAGCATTGGCAAATGAATCACAAGAACTGCAAAGGGGAATAACTCAATGAGAAATCGCTAACGAGCAAATGCGTTCTACCACTATATATCCTGCTATTATAAATGTCTGTACCTACACAATGTTTATTGAATTCCAATTGTTCCTGCATTTTTGTGTTCATTGTCAATGACTGGTGTTTAAATGTATGTCATTTTATTAAGATTTATGCATCATTTGAGCATGTCTGTGTGGCTGTATATCTCAATATACCTATACTGCATATTGGATATATATTTACCAGTATTATACATGTAAGTGCTTCACAAACACATCTCATTTCGCTTTTTTATCTTGCAATATAAGATATAGGTTTTCACGTTATGGTCATAGGACAAAAAGTTATTAAGCAATGTCAACTAAATTTCCAGAACTACTAAGGGAAATAACTCAATGAAAAATTGTCAATGCGCCCATTTCAGTATACCACAATGTATCCAGTAAATGACTGTATATTTTTAATTTTATTATTGAATACTATTGGCGTAACTTTAAGTTATAAGTAAAACTCTTAAACATGTTAAGATTGAAAGTTGCATACAAGTTGATACAAGCTAATGTATAAGAAGCAGACGGACATATAGCCAGCCACTTCAAATCAGTGTATTTCTAATGCATTGTGTATGGTAATTAAGTTTTCCATTGTATGAATTAACAAAATAAATGTACCATATTTGTACATGATTTATATATAGATATATTTCAAAAAGTAACATTCAATATTAGTGGGTGGGCTAATTTGACCCCTTCTTTAGTTGAAAAAAAATACAAATTCTATCAAATACCAATTCTATCAGGCTGATAGCTGACTTGTTCATATATTGCAATAATACAATTAAATGGAGAAAACAAAATGAAAAAAAAATGAATTATTATTACATATTTAACTAAATGGATGACATTTTAATTTATTTTTTTTTAAAATTATATGAGCAAATAGTCGGAATTTTAAAAATGAGGGCATTAATTGTCCAGCGGCTGACTGTGCTGTTTGCATAGTATAAGGTATTTAGTCATTGCTGATATATACAGCTGCTTTCCAAAATTTTTATAGATAGCGATTTTTGTCATAATTATTTACATACCCTATACGTGTTTGCGTGTTTGTTGTAAACATATGCTTTGCTAGATGTATATTTTTTTTCTGCCAATACACGAACGATATATCTAGGTATAGTGAGTAACAATATTTATTGCTCTAGGAGATTTTTTAACTTCTAAAAAAATTGTATATATTTTTAGTAAATCAAAGTTGCTTATCAAAACTCTATTTCAAATTAAGGGCTAATAAGGAGAGCAGCAAAGAACACTGTGGTGGCCATCTATAATGTCATGTGTACCAAGCATTGTGAATATACTTTGAGAATTGAAGCTATCCAGTGTATCAACAATGAATAACTTGATTGACTTGGGTGTATGTGCACTAGCGGGTTGTACAAATTTTATAACTTAACAAAATGACTTTTAAAAAAAATATTTTAAGCGCATTTTTGGATGTTCAAAATTAATGCTACATAGTAAGTGCACTTTATAAGGAGAAAGACCGAAAAGAGAGTACTGCCAAACAATTGGAATGGACCAAGTGGGTTTGAAATTGTATTATAATTGAAGGGGTCACAGCAAAAAGGTGCTTTAGTCCACTTTTGGTCAAAATTGAGTTAGCCTCTTTTTCATGTATAAAACACATTTCCGCACCGTATTAACTCCCCTTTGACCATCAAATTACTATAAAAAAATAAATAAATAGGATTATATCATTTTCACAAAGGTTCTAAGTCCAAAATTGGATGTTTATGCATAAAAGGGCCTAACTCCATAATTTTTTTTACCAGATTTATTTCAAAGTTTTATTGCCTTATAATCATTATTATCACACATTGAGCCTCAAATAGCAACATTTCCTTTGCTAGACATTATTTCCCGTCAAATGGAATCGCTAAACTAATTTAATACAACATAAAACCTAGACTATGGACTTAGGACCTTTATGTCATTGAAATTTGTTCATATACATGGAATTTGGGTAAATCAACGGGTTTATCCAGGCATTTGCTGTTGTACTCGTAGGAATTAACCTTTCCACACACTATCATGCATTCTTTTTGTATTGATTGACTGTCATAAACTTTCTATATGCAATTTTTTAGTTTTATGAATTTTGGACTTAGGCCCCTTGTTGCAGAAAAGAAATTTCTAAAATCAAGTTTTTCACACTTTAAGCAGTAAAATCATTGCAAAATCTCCTGAATTTACTATTTTCAAACATATCTTGTTCATTTTTGCAAGAAAAATCTACATATTTTGAGATTTGCCAAAAATTATGTTTTTTGCGTGTTTCTCGAAATAAAGAAAAATGGACTAAAGCACCTTGTTGCTCTGACCCCTTCAATTTATAAAGCATTATTACGTACATTTCTGTGATTATCTTTACTTAGTTTGGATCAGTATAATACATGTCAGTAAAAAAATGCAAAATAAATGAGTTTTTATCAAAATTCTATTTATATTTTAACAATTTAAAAAAAATTATTTTTTTTTGTATTTGCCTACTAAATAATTTATATTTTTTGTCCTAGTAGCAAAATAGAGGTAAAAATAAATTATTATTGAATTATTTATTTAGGTTGCTACTAAATGATTATTAACACTGATCTGCTTTTCTAAAATTTCTATATATAGAAAAGATATCCAAAATAAAATAATTTCAAACTTCAATTTTATTGCTTAGGTTTTGAATAAATTTCCTAATAATTGGTAGTGTTGTAGAATACCCCATATGACAAAACCATATGATCACTGACCTGATAAAAGGTATCAATCATTTACACAGTTTATTAGATAGGCTATTATTTACTATTACCATGGTCTCATAATTCAAACAGACAAAAACAATGTCTCTTTGTTTCTGACATTTCATGTACAGGTACATCACTGTAGAGAATACAAATCTGGTTCCAATTTAAATTATTTATTACAAATATATTGTTACACACACTTGTTAAACTGGGTACAATCATACAACTGGAGACCTTACTAGAAGCTTTAAAACTGATGGCTCATTAACAGGATACACGCCAGTGTGTACTGGTAAAATACATTGCCAGTATTGGCGTAGAGTAATATGAATTTAAGCGTATCGATGCAACAAAACCTATCTTTGCGGTATCTGACAACGCAAGACTCTAACATGGCTCCTCAGTTACAGAGACTTGCAAGAAAAGTGATATTTTGGTAGTAGCAAGTTTTGATATGATACTTTACGAAAAGTGTATAAACATGGGTGCAGATCCAAATCTGCGTAGACTGGTCTTTGCCTTTGTTGTTCACAAACCCCTGTGAAAGACGGGTTGCGGCCCAATTTATTGTATATCATTTATGGCATTGTTAATTTTTGACACTAAAAAGACAGCTAAAAAGTTAAATGTGTAATATAGTATGGTTGGCTGAAAAGTATTAGAATTTATCATAATCATAGTCTTCTTTCATGACCAAATTAACCATGGTACCAGGACCTATATGTTTTTACCACTGACCTGTTTGTAGCAATACTTGATTATGTGTTAAATATATAAATTATAAATAATATTTCGATTAACGTTTCTGCTGCAAGAATATTTTATGTATGAATGCCATCCAGCCATTGTTTACTTAATCACTTTCACTATCCTTATTACTTATAGTTATTTTTTAATCTATTTATATTTTCGCTTTCAAACTAACATGGGTAACATTTAAATATATATTTTAAAGGCACGCATTTGGTATAAGGACTACTGAAACTTTTATAATGTATTTGCCTATATTTTGAAACTTCTAAAACTTACCAATGCATAAGCTATCACAGGTATCCTCTTGAATAATACAATTAATGTGTAAGGAAATAAATATACTATATATCTAAATAGACAGACCCCTTTAACAAAATTTTAAACGCTCTCAAAGAGGTCAGGGGGTTTAATATTTGACTTCCCAAAACCATATTGTAATCATTTATTTTTAAATGTAAGGGTAATGAACTGTATTATAACCAGCACTGGATAAAAAATAACATTAGAAGTCTTTTCAAGTCTAAAACTATGCATATTTTTTAGGATTACTTGCTTTATAGATTTCTAGTCATCTGCATTTTAATTTCAGAAATTTGAAGTGCAACTGTAGTCAATCCTATCTTGATGACTTATCTGGTCATATTTTATGCAAAAATGTATTATATATATTCATCATTTCACATCTATTCAGGTACCATATAACTTTAAATGTGCATTGGATATCGGATAGATACAGTATGTAGACAAAATAATACATCACCAGAATCTAGAAAAGGACAGTTTATGCCAAAATATGTTCAAAATGACTAAGAGGCTATAAAGTGGAAGCTTACTCGTACTAACTATAGCATTATATTCTAAAAAACGCTTTCCATAGAATAAACAAAATCCTAAATGTTCTGACAATATTAGACATCATTTTAGATGTGTGGTACTGTTACTCTCCTCATGAGCCGAAATACGCCATTCACGTATATATCAATATCCATACTGTAGAAAAAAAATCACTGTTTACTTTAAATTATTGTTTCGTGCCAGTCCGTGTTTTGTGTCTCTTTCTCCAACACAGTGCCATGAGTTGGTCTGTAGTCTGTGATCGTGGAGCAACTAACTGTGTACATAAAAAAGAAACTGTAAACCAAAATTCTACCAATGTTATCTTACGCCATTATTATTATTATTGTACTATTTATTTATTATTATTTTTATCATTAGTTTTATCATTATCCAATCTCCATATGACATTAGCTGTTGGTTGGACGTTAAACACAAACTCACTCACTCATTTGTTGTTGTTTTTTATAATTATCATATGACGTTGCGTCTGGGAGTGAAATAACGCCATACATTAAAATCGATAAACCACTAGTGGTTTACAGATTTTCGGGAAACGTTACGTAATGACGCTTTTAACGTCATGCATATATGATAACACCCTACAGTTTTCATGCCAAAATGAGACTTTAAAATAGTTTTAATGTCATATGATATAGAATCTAACATTGGTGCTCAGTATTATTGAATTTATTAAACTCGTCGCCTCGCATTTTATCGCTTTTTCCCAACTCGTTTAATAAATTCAATAAAACATGTATGATCCTCCATATACACCCCTTTTACAATCGCCATAAATAAAAGCGTTTTACTTAATTTATTTTAATTACTAGCACCATTGTCACATAATTTAAAACAAAAAATAATCAATTGCTTTATTTTTCAGTCATTAAATGTACAGTGCCAACTGTATTGAATGCAATTCCTGTTCCATCTTCTACTATTGATTACAACTATAGTGTTACATACACTTGTGAAACTGGGTACAGTCATACAGCTGGAGATCTTACTAGAAGCTGTAGAGCTAATGGCTCATTAACAGGAGCTACGCCAGTGTGCACTGCTAGTAAGTACCAATGACATTGTTAGTTTAGTGTAATACCAAAATAAGGCTAACAATTAATCAATGGCGTAGCCAGAATGCTGAAAAGTTACGCACATCAAAGGGAGACTATTATATCAAGCACTGATTCTCTACAATTACGCCCCTTTTCAAAATGGAAACTTCTTTTAAAGGAAAGAATTTGCTTCCAGAGGAAGCGAATTCTTTCCTTTAAGAGCAGTTCCTTAAGGTGTGAAAGATCACTTTTACCACATAAGGTGAGCTCCCTTGAGTGTTACTATTTTTATTACGCACGTGCGTATACTGCGTAATGGGAGCTACGCAATGATTAATGGCATCCGTAATTCAGTACAATTGATGAAAGAATAATAGTAAAGACTACTAGCAAAATCAACGTTTAAATGCAATTTAGTTGGACTAGTACAGAATTAGAATTATTCATTTCTATTGTATGTTTTTCATAAAAACTAGCCATGATACATTGAGCAACTTGTGTTATCACTGTCCTGTTTGCAGCAATGTACACTCAAGCAAACTGAGCCAGTGCATGAGATTTCCAACAATGTGGTATGTGCGACCAGCAAAGCCTCAGATCAGCCTGCACATACGCGCAGTCTGATCAGAGCCTTTGCTAGTCACTTGAGTACCCCACGACCGCCAAGCCACCGACGGAACACCATCCGGAGTCTCCAAGCCCAAAAGGAGGCCGCAGAGGCCTGTCCGAGTCCACACTTGTCAAAATGTCAAATTGTTGGAAATCTCATGCCTCGGCTCAACTATACTTGGTAAAAAAGTAATGAGCGACAACATTCAATGATATGTAAACGTTTTCCAAAAACCGCAAAATCATCCCACTGTTCAGCAACCACTTCCCAACAGAATATTTTTTCAAATATCAATTCATAACACAATTTTGTCTAGTAGGGGTTATTAAAAACAAGAAGGGTCACTCTGAAACACTTGCAAATTTTCTCAGGTAAAGACTGTCAGATACCAGCAAATGCTTATATGATACGACACTAGATGATCAGTATGGGTAGCAACATAAGGCATTAAAGGGTGTTGCTAAATTTCATGATGTTCTATCGACGGCTCATATATTCAACAGACTTGTTGAATGTTGTGACAGTTTTTGAGGATATACTTATTACTGATCTCTGGTGAGGAGTTCAGATTTTGATTAAAGTAAAAATTTACACTTTTTTCAAATGCATTTATAATAGAGCTTACACTATGGTAGGAATATTATCATTCGTTTAATATTTGCGAAATCTCTATTGATACAGAATAGTCATTATCCAATATTGAAATGAAGCAATATATGGAACCAGTACCAAGATGATAAATAGTGCTGTAATTAACTTAGCAGATGAAGGAATGATCTATGAAAATTAAATAAGTATATAATGAAATATTTATTCTAAATTTGGGTAGACTGCTCAAAATCATGAGCGTACACTTTAATGGTCAAGCAATATTTCAGTGTTATAAGAAATTTGGTTTATGTTATTTAACGTCATTCCCCAGCAGAATGCTGACAATTAAACTGTCCTGTATCGATGTTAATAAAACATGAGGAGTTTTAGCAGTCTTTTGTTGCTACAAATACTGATCTAGTGTCGTTTCACATAATCACACTTTGATACCTGAGTCTGTATCTCTATTGTGAAGATTTGCGCGTTTTATAGAGTGACCCTTCCTGCTTTAACAGCCCGTAGACGAAATTCTTTCATGAAAAGATTTTTGAAAAATACTGTTCTCCGCTGAGCAGTGGTATTTCTAAATAGTATGCTATGCAGGTTTTGATATTCGATTTGGAAACAAATATTTTACCCATCTATCGTGGTCAATTACTTTTAGCAAGTATATAATTGAGCCGCGACATGAGATTTCCAACAATATTTTATGTGCGACCAGCAAAGGCTCAGACCAGCATGCGCATACGCGCAGTCTAATCCGAGCCATTGCTTGTCGTTCGAATATTCTATGACTGTCAAGCTACTGACTGAACATCATTTGGGGTTTTTAAGTCTAAAAGGAGACTGCACAGGCTCGTCTGAGTCTACACTTGTCAAAATGTCACATTGTTCGAAATCATATGTCGTGGCTTATATAAACAAACACCTGATGTAAGCAATATAAGTAT
>OZ026515.1:61366486-61447387 GCA_964019695.1 Loripinus fragilis
AGAAAACACACTCTGGCTTAATTAAAGACAGACAGACAGACAAAACGTTTATTCTCTTAAGTCATGTACATGACATACAAGGAATAACATATTAACATACATGACAGCAAAGGTGGTATAACAAAATAGTGTTTTTTTGGGAGAATGTGCAGACCAAAATAGATAATTGAGTAATTACAAATAAATAATTTCCCAGCATATTTTTAGTGTGATAATTCTTATCATTAGAAGCATATTGTAATTTTATTATAAAACTGCATGTTTGACAACATTGAAATCTTTACCTAGTTCCGAAAGATGGGTACATATATTTATGTTGGGTTTGTCTATTAAAACAGAGAGCGCACATGTTGGTCTGTATATCAATACATGCCGACACAGACACTCTCTGTTTTCGTCCTAAAATACACAAGAGGGTGAACTCCTCCGAGCTTGTTGTTCAGAAAATTGTTTATTTGGCCAAAGGGAGACAAATGCTACAGGAATATCAAGCGAACAGGTTTGATAATCCGTCTGCAGTATTTGTGGTCAGTGAAGCGAATAAACCTCTAGCCACGTGCAAAGTGTTGGGATATTTGACCCAGTTATAAAAAGGATGTCACTCAGAGGTGGCCATGCTTCCGATTTATATATAGAGGTTTCGGGCGGTGTTATCCGCTGAATGGGCTTAAGGTAAGTATTTTATCATTACTTAGAATGAAAAAGATTGCATCTTTTGGTTTCTGTTCACCTGTATCACTGATTAGCTAAATGAGTTATTCCAGGAGGAGCAAAACAAACTGGCATTCGATATTCGGTGACCGACATGGGTGCAGACCGGTCTGCATTTACTGTGCAGGCCGATCCGCTTCCATGGCCCTCGCACACGGTTACAATGCCCTCGCTACAGGGTTAGTATATATTAAAAATGATCAGCAAGCTATCCTGAGCTGGCATAAATATTTAAGGTAACTACTTTGAACAATTTATTTTGCTGTCCACCAACAAAAACATTTACTGTCCTACCAGCCAAGAGTGACAGTGACGCCATGTCCCGTTTACAATGTTACCAGAGACATAGAATATATTTATCTCTTGTGTATTAATCCTATCCACTGGATAGATTAATACACAAGTGATATATTGATTCGCATCAGCTCAAGTGTAGTGCACAAGCCAATCCATTACAGAAAATATCAATTAGTACTGCAATGTACCCGTGTTTATAGACAGACAGACAGACAGACAATGCCATTCCAGACGTCATGTCCCAAACCTGATTACATGCGTCGTTTCTTACATCCATATGGTTTTCAATTTTGGAAAGAATTGATTCGAATTTTCAGGAAATACTTTAAGATCTAGTACTTTGCAAATGTAACATTTGATTGTTTTTGATAATCCTGACCATAAGGTACATTTTATCATATCCAGGCCAAAGTAAACACTTAACACAATTTCTAATTGGTCACTTTTAAACTCATGATTTCTGACCAAGCGCTTATAACATTGAAATTATTTTTTGCATAAATGTGTGCAGTTTAATGGAGAAAAGTTTAGCGGGCTTTCAGAAAAGTTGTCTTTCAATGCACAGTTTTTAGGTTGAAAATGCAAAAATCAGCCTTTTGAAGAACAATGGTGAAGTTTTTATTAAATAAAGTACAGTTGGTAATATACTGGTCTAGCTGACTTCAGCAAACACCAAACACTTGAAATTTGATAAAAGTAGATTTTTACGCATTTGTTAAAATATCACATTTTTCCAGATTTTGAAATTCATCAGTAGCACATGCTAAAATTGCTGAATGCATTTTATTTTAGCTGAACATGATAGGCCAATCAGAATAGAACTTGATTTGTCCATTTTGTGATGACAAACATTTCACTGCTGCTGCGCACTTCAAGTTTGAATGTGAAATTTAAAAAAAATAATTTGACGGCACTTCGCTTTTTTCAATTTCCAAACTAGAACGGTAACGTCTAGTAGTAATAAATAATCACTGAAAATTTCAATGCTGTGTCACAGATAATAAGTCGTACAGAAGAGTGCGAATTTCGTATGTAATGTGCATGCATAAGGCTGACTTTCTACGATTTACCTGCTGGTAGTGTTTGTCTTCATGTCAAAGAAACCAAGGGTCCGAGTAAAGCAAAACATTTGAAGCTTCTTTGTTTTAAATCACGGCAGCCTGCAAAATCTTCAAACAAACAAAAATACAAATGAATAACGTCCCTGTTGAATATTTCATATTGGAGAAAAGTATGTGACTTTTTGAAATGAGGGTACATTTACTCTAGCATCGTCTGTGCAAGAAGTACCAGTCATCTTTAAATGAAATGACCTGCATAGTCTCATCAAAGCCTTAATTTGTTCATAGAAGTATGTATTTTGTATAAACCATTCTTCCTTTCAAAACTAGCGTAAAAAGTAAAGTGACCAATTAGAAAGTGTGTTAAGCTTATAATGTGATCAGTTTATGACCACAAACAGGGTTTAAGGAAAAGTAATCTTTCCAACCGTTTTAACTAACTCTCTATCACTACGAATCGGTCACAAGCAGTCTTTAAACCAAGTGATCTAAAAATCTAACCTGAAATGCTCTTGAATATATACAGCTGACGAAAAAATATTTTCAGGACAAAAATCAGGTTGCATAAGTATTAACATTGTTATTTCATGACTTCGCCTAAGCAAGGCATCATTTTCATACTATAATGCGTATCATTATGTTAATTGTAAAATGTTAATTATATTGATACATGGTCAATGCATGTTAGGTGGCATATAAGCTTATTCTAGACATATACTAGGCTAAAATTTGGTGGAATTTTTTTTTAAATGTTCAAAAATAATTTATAACCTTTTCTATTGCTTCTGTTCAGTTAAAGGAATGGCACAAGCAGAGAGAGCAGAACAGTCTACATATTCAGTTTTGGGGTCTTGATCTCAGATTTGAACTGACTATATATATGATAACCTTTGTCCATTTATTGCGCAATGGACATTTTGAGCTTTATAAAGACTCTCTCACTTCTCCAGTGACAAGTTTCTTTGCCCTTGATCATCTAACTTTTGCAAGGTGACTACCAGTTCACATTCATGGCATGATGAAGTTGGACAAGACAAGTCTGTCATAGCTGTATACTTTGAAAAGGTGAACTTTGTTGTCAATCAAACGCATCATACGTTTTCATCTTTACCTCGCTCATGGACAAAAAAATAACAAACTGGTGAAACGTGAAGGTGGTGCTGTTGGATTAACAGAAACATCTTCCAAACAACTGCGGTAGATGGTGTCAGGATCAGTAGTAGCATGAGTTGTAAATGATTTTCTGATCTCCCAAAATCTCATTAAGTACAGTCAAAGCGACGAACTAGATTTTCATCACCATTAGCAAGGTAAAGGTATGCAAGAGATATTTAAAGGGCATGTTGCTGACAAGGTCCTGTGTACTATAATTGCTTAAATGGGCAGTCCTTTAAGTGTATTCGATTCTCATGATACTGTTGACCAGCTAGTAATAGAGACTATCTATGAGAAATATAGAAAGAGATTGACAGGACCAGTACTAACTTTTTGTTGCTGAAAGACTATGTCTATAACATATCGTAGTAAATTCAATAAATTCCCCTCCTTATCAACATGCCTCCTGTTAGAGCTGAATCTAAAGAATAACAGCGAGTAGATACTTTGAAACAAAGCTGTTCACTGTTTGCAAAACTATATGTGTCTTGTCAAGAGTCGTAAAGGAGACCTTGAGGGGTTTTTTTGCGAATAAAAACAGTAGCTGTCCCCCATCTTTGTTGCATTCTGGGAATCTAAGATCAGAAAACAAGCCAGATTTACTCAGCTGCTATGAGAAATTATGATCCTCTCAACATGATCCTCCAGAATATAAGAATCTATCATGAGTGTGAGGGTAGGATAGAAAAATCCGTCCAGAGGATCGCCGTTTTGCATCACGAGGCTTGCTGAGCGATGGCAAACGGTGATCTCGAGGGACAGATTTTTCTAACCTACCCTCACACCAATAATGGATTCTTTTTGTTGCTCACCACTGTTTTCTTTATTTAAAAATAAGCTTCCAGAGGTCGCTAAATTCGCAAAGATGCAATTTCACATGAGGACGTCACTTAAACATAACAATGACGTCACTTGATGACAATTTGTGTGAGTTCAATACAATCAATGTATGGAGCCCTCACGTGACCGCATGTGTAAGATAGCATGGGTTAGATAAGATTTTCTATCCCAGGGTAAAATCTCAGATATCCTTATCCGGTGTGCAAGAAATCGATGCCCTCATTGGGGCCCCCCAGGGGTTTTGGGGATCTGGGGAGAATGGCTATTTATTTTCAGGGATCTAGGGAGCACTGGTAATTATTTTAGGGGAGCTAGGGAGCAAGCTCATAGTTTTGGGGATCTAGGGAGCCCTGCCAAAAAGGCAAAAAAATAAAGGAAAAGCCTCCATTTTGTTTGAGTTTTTAAAATTTCTTCTGCTTCTGGGGGGATAGCCCCCCAAACCCCCCTTGTAAATTCTAAAGGTATTTATTTTCGTATAACATGTACATCTAGATTTACCTCAGGAAACATGGGGCGATAAACTTTTGTTGTTATTGATTTATTAACCTTAAAATTGCTGATTTTTAGCTTGGTAATAGCATACTTTGGAATGCCCAGATTGCACCAGATCGCACCACTTTTATCAAAGCACGAGTCGGCGGTGTATTGTTACAGTCTACCCATGCACCTGCTATGTAATCCTCTTTTTAGATAATAAGCTCATTATTATGAGAAAACTTAAGAATGCTGATCAGATATATACTTATTGGATGAAACTGAAGTTTAACAAATAGCAATTGAAGGCAATTGTATTTAGTCGGGGAACCAAGGTCGAAAAAATGCTAACCCTTGCACCCGAAAGGTATACAGCTGGATTTTGAATGGTTGCAAAGGTAATTCTATGGTGTACTTGAAACCGCTGTATAGCAGACTCGATCGACTTGCATAACGCCAGAGCAGTCAACTTTCTACGGAAGCCCAGCAAGAACATGTCAAAATATTATTTTTCAAAATGTTATATATTTTTATCAAAAAAGTTCAGAATTGAAAAAATATTGAGCTTATGTAATAGTACAACATCGGCGTAGACCTCAGAAGCAGTGGTGGTCATCTAAGAACACTGCTTATTGATTTTTAAAGCATGTAGATTAGGGCACCCCCATTTTGAAATTAAATTTATAGATTTTTTCTTTCAAATCTCATTAAAACTGCATTTATTGCCCCAAAATATATTTGATAATTATTTATATATCGCTTGGAAGCATATTTCGTAAAAAAAATGTGTGCTTATTTATTCACTCTTGTCCGCCCGCTGAAGTGGTCTGAAATGCATATTGTTTAGATAAATAAATAAATTTTTAATTGAATGTGTTTAAACACTGCATACAGTTAGACAGACGTTTGGGACATAATTCAAGACAATTTATTTTATTTTCTATGGCAAACTAGAAAAGGTAGCTAAAATAAAAATATGAAACCACGATAATTTTATACTTAGTAATTTAGTTCATGCCAGCGGGTGCGTAGTTAAATACCAGATCAACTGAAGAGCAGTTTAACATATAAATGTAATTTATCAAGGTTTAAAGCATGTTTATCTTCCATATTTACAGCAGCTTTGAAACAGAGGGTCATTGTAGGGACCGAGGGGATTTTTTATCTACTGAAAACAATAATTTCATTTAACAGTGGTAAAATAAGTATAAAAAAACTCGTATAACTATTACCATATCACCATGGAAAACCTGTCCGTCCCCGTCTGAGATGCAGAATTGTAACCGCATAGTACTTGTAAAGACAAAATGTCACTAAGAAGATTATTTTGGTGCACAAATGACTGCCCATACTTTTAAATGCATTTGATAGTGTATTATTGCATTATCGAACAGTCAAACGGCTTCTCATACCCATCCTCCAGATAAGAGTGCGCGTAATGGAAAATTAGTTTTGTTATTTCTCAACCAAACATATGTTGTGGGTACTTAGATGGACCTATTAAATGAGACGGTTCTTTTGAAGACAAACCGCACGCTTTTTAACTTATTGATAAGGGTAACATCACACTTTCTATGCTATGAAAGATTGCTTAACATGACCTATGTGACACACAAAAATGCATTTTCCGCGGAATGCAATTCTGGTCGCATTGCTATACAGTGGTTTCATATCAAGCACTATTTAGACTATCAGTATACAAAATACCAGCCGTATACCTTTCGGGTGCAAAAAATGTGTGTTTTTGCACGATACGCGACTTTGGTTCCCCGACTAATTACACAAAAATATACTTTCACTTTGTCTATAAAAATCTAGTTTGAGCTGTTTGAAAAAAAAAATCAGCCCCCTACCCCCAACCAGAAAAAACAAATGGTCTGTCACTAAAAATCAAATCTAGAGAGCATTCCATGCCCACTCTACCAGGTACAGCAACAGCATTTTAAGGAATGGTCTCATACTTTGAGCCATATACCATGCATTTCATTAAAATAATTATATGTCATGTATTCCATGACTAATCCCTGTCTTTACATGTATAAGGCAATATATTAAGTTATCATTAAGTCATGTGCTCTTGTATAGCTTCATAGTTTTTAAGTATGTGATTTTAATCCTAAGAAAAGAAAAATACATTTTAGGGAGAATTGACTTATATTTTTGGGGATCTGGGGAGAAACTGGTCTACTTTTAGGGATTTGGGGAGCAAAGGCAAAATACTTTTAGGGAGCCGAGGCAATTATTTTCAGGGATCTGGGGAGATCAATGCATTATTTTCAGGGATCAAGGGAGCACAGACCCCCCTGGGGGGCCTCCTCATTGCGGATGAGGCAGCTTTTGCCAACATGCTGAAGCCAAATGCCTGCCAGACATTTCTACAATATGCACATACAGTCTTTCTGCCACACCTGGTATGACAACTCAGAAGCGTGAACAGACTAGACATAGTAAATGACCAATTTTTGTTAAACAATCTGAAAGCTCAAACACGATCAAAGAGAGGAAAGGGAATCAGAAGGAATGTACAAGCAGATTCAAGACTTCCTGGTTTGGTAGCAGACCAAGCTACTCTTGTTCAGTGTGATGAAGTGAAATAAATAAAAGGCAAAACAACTCAGTTTAGGGTCCAAAATAATAATGCCACTCATCACTTTGCACATATATATATGAGAAAGGCGACATAAGGCTACTTTTTAAAGCCTTAAATGCTTCAGCTGAAGAATATACGAGAGTGATAATTTCGACTGTAGATACGGATATAATAGTGTTATTCAAAGCATTTGTTGAGAAAATGGACGTTGATAGCTTTTGGATAGATTTTGCAATTGGCATGATTTTAGAGCACATTCAGCAAGATACTTAGCTGCAACTCTTGGTATTGAATCAGCCTTCATGCTTTCCATGCTTTAACAGTGCGTGATCAAACCTCCTCGTTTGGAGGCAAAGGCATGGAATTGGCTTGGGACACATGTGCGCGTTTCATGATGTTTCTCCACCCCAGTGACTTTGGCTGCTGTGACTTTTGCTGCTAAAGGCGGCGGCTCTGTTGTTGTTGATTTACTGTTGATTGTTACTCCCATTGTGGGATTCTGTAATTGTTCTATGTTTTGTTGCAAGTTACTTTGTGTCCATTCTAGTTTTGCAATCATCTTGATGGGGAAGAGAAAACTGGTTGCTTGCTATGTTTATCTTTCTGGTGTCTCATGAGTGTTGTGTGGCTCTTCCTCATGATGCCACAGGTTTGTCTGCAGTTTGTGATTTCACTTACTATTTTTAAAACTTTATAAAGAGCTCCCACAGAAGAACCACTGTCAGTCTGATTACAAACATTCCTATTTCGGAGCGATTCTTTGTCCTGAAGTATGACAGAGTAAGTAGCTTATAAAGAGTAAATGAAGAAAATACTTATTACCCTTAAACCCAGAGCCATTGACACTATCCTACAAAAATCCGCGGCTCTTTATCAACACAATAGCGTGTGTTATGCAAGGCAGGCTTTTGCTGGGAGCAAAGTTTTTTTGCATCACCAGGGGATAGATGAAGGAGCCATTTAATGAGTGGGAGCATATTTGGTCAGTGTTAACACAGACTACAGAAACCTTTCAAGAACTATTAAGATGTGGTTCTTCAGTAGAGAAGGGCTGTCGAGGGAGATGCAGATGTTCGAAGGCAGAAATTCTGTGTACGGCATTATGTAAATGTGGTGGCAATTGTGATCGCGCAAAATATGCTATAAAGTTTAACATTGAAATCTCTAATCGTTTTGGTTCCCAATCTTTTTTGTTCACGACAGTGAGTTCCAGACACCATCTTTGAACAGATCATAGCAAAACATTCAATTGAACCGTTGTTACAACATCTGATAATATTTGTTGAACAATCCCAGTTTGCCAAACAAACAGAATTCATCATACATACTGAGACCAAATTCTAATCGGTCACCTTTCATTTTTTATGCTAGGTCAAACAAGATTATGCTTTCATAAATAAAGAAAGACTTTGCCAAGACTCTGCAAGTTATTTCATTTTAAAAGGAAGTGTACTTCTGGCACAGAAGATACCCTCATTTCAAAAAGTCACACTTTTTCTACGATATTAAATATTCCACAGAGACGTTATTAATTTGCGTGTTGCGTGTTTGAATATGCTACCTACTACCGTGATTTAAGAAGAATAAACTCAAAAGTTTTCTTTTGATAGGACTCTTCGTGTTTTCTACAAAATAACATAAGACAAACACTATTGGCAGCTTAATAATAGAAATTCAGCTTTAAGCTTGCAGTTTACATACACAACTCGCACTGCTCTTCACGCTTTATTATCAGCGACTCAGCATTGAAATTTTCAATGATAAGTCATTATGACTAGACGTCATTGATTTTTTTCAAGAATTGAAAAAAAAAAATAATGCCGTCAAATTAATTTTTAAACTTTCACATTGAAACTGAAAGTGTGCAGAAGTCGTGAAACTTGTTTTCGTAAAAATATTGCGATAAGCATACAGTGTTTCAATAAAATAAAGTGCAATTAACAATTTTAGCTTGAGTAAATGATGAATTTCAAAAATCTTGAAATTTTAAAAAAAAAATGAAATATCTTTAAAATGCGTAAAAAAATCTACCCTAAGCTGAATTTTAATTGTTTGGTGTTTTTAAGTCAGGTACACCAGTTTGTAAACACCAATTCAATTTGATCAAATATACACCCAAAACCGCATTTTCTTAAAAAGTCTCTTTTTATACCTAAAAACTATCTAGTAAAGGACAACTGTTCCAAAACGCCGCTAAACTTTTGCCTATCAAATTCACATACTTAGGCAAAAAATAATTTCAGTTTTGTTAGTGCCTGGTCAGAAATAATGAGTTTGAAAAGTGACTGATTAGAACTTGGTTTCTGTTTATTGTAATAAACGTATCATTAAAAATAGTGAGTATGATCAGAAAATACCACAATCACAAACAGCAGACAACCCCGTGGCACCGCGAGGAAGAGCCGCTCAACCATCACGAGACACCAGGAAGACAAATTAAGCAAAGCAACCAGCTCTCTCTTCCCCATTAAGATGATTGCAATACTAGAATGGACATAAAGTTACGTACAACAAAACATAGAACAATAACAGACCCCCACAATGGGAGTAACAATAAACAAAAAGTCAATAACAACATAGCCACCGCCTTAGAACGAACAGCAGCCTAAGCTTACTCCTAACTCTCTTATGAAGACCTTTCAAATTGTCTAACATTGAAATAAAAATGTCACATATCTTGGCCATCAACATTTATTTGTCCAAACATTTAGCAATAGAATATAAAACGAGATTCGTCACATGGGATTTGATGAAACATTTATTAGAATAAATAAGGTATTTTCACCTACAAAAGAACAAATTTATTTTTGATTTTTTTTGGGCAAGAACAAGTCATTTTTTTTCAAAATAAGTTCGAAAATCATATATTGAAATATATGCTAAAATATATCTACTTATTGCATTATGTATATACAACACAAATAAATCATTAAAAAGAATAAGAAAGCTCTTTTGATAGATATTGTGAAGTATTTATTTCAAGTCAAGACAGCTATTTGCATCATTTTGATGGATTTTGGCGGCCATCTTGGAAAATGGCGGCCATATTGAAATATATCAGGTGGGTCTCTAGCAAAAAATATTTGTTTCCATTTGCATATTACCCTTACAGAGTATTTTGCTTTTATCATTAAGTGAGTAATTTCATCAAATGTTGTCACTATATTGCTGCACTAAAATGAATAGCCCAATGGCATGCATAAATCAAACTATATGAGAAGTGTTGAACAGATTTCAACATGGGAAGTATTTAGTGGCACATGTCCTTCAAATAAATAAGTATGCAAAATTAGATCAAAATATCCCATAAGGTTCAAGGGTTATGAGGAGTTCCACTGACTGTCCACAACAGACTGGACTGATGCTCAGCAAACCCTCGTCCATCAACAAAGGTGGTTTAGGTTGCCAGCGGTTAGGGAAAGTCGACATGCATATGTATGCAAATTGTGTCTAAAATATACCGCGTGGTTGAAGAGTTATGAAATTTCACTAACTGCTCACATAATAATTATAGTAGAGACCCAACGGTCGTGCAATATGAGCCAGTACATAATAGTGTACCTTAGTTATGAAGATGAAATTTCAATTTTCTAGCTAGTGTCTGTAACTGAGGAGACTGGTTTTGTTCTCGCTGTGTGGGAAACCCCGATTAAATCAGACATATAGATGGCCGATTGTTAATGGTAAATACGATATTCTATCAAAGTAAAACACCATGGCTCAAACTCATGGGGATGAACACCAATTACAAACTTTGAAAGAATACATACATTTCAGAGAAGGGACACATTAATAATCTTATAAGCTGATATTTTAACTCCATCGTCAGATTTGTTTCGCCGTTTTGGATGAATATCAGAGACAAATCGTATTAGCAAAGTTGGTTTGATATACAGCGCTACAGGATCTTACACCTCGTATATTGGAAATACTCACACAGGCAGTTCGAATTATTTATCAACAGAACATCGAGATCAACCGAGAATGATATACCATATTTTGTCAATGCATGCCAGAACATAAAAATGACCTGGGCACCAAGCGAAGACTCTGATCAGCCTTAGCATTAGCACGCATGATCAGAGCAATAGCTGTTTGCACAAAGAAAATGTGCCACCTAAGCTACATTTATTTCTATTCAGTACACAACAAAGTGCCTGGTCTTACGTGATTGGCGTCGATGCAGAGCTGGGTCTTCACATATAGCACAAATTTTAAATGCTGCCGCTGCTTTAATGAACCATTTAAATAAGGCTTGATAAGTCACGTGAATCACGTGAATCTGGCAGATGATACAAATGTGACTTAGTAAGTCCCATTCTTCTGGACAATCAAAAAAGAAACAATAAATGAGCCGTTCAACGTTCGCCTTAAAGCGCCTTTTTGCTCTGCTCGCTTACTGCATTCTCTACCAAAACATTCAACAACCATGTCTACTTTTCCATCGATAGCCCGAGGAAACGCTGGTCCACACACCTGCTCCAACGCCTGTAACAGGTTGTCCTTCAAAAAATCGACTGAAATACAAAAAGGAACCCAATGTATTTTATTGCTCTCTCTCTCTCTCTCTCTCTCTCTCTCTCTCTCTCATTTGTTTGTTATACTCATTTGTTTGTTAATATATACATGATTCTTAACATTTGTTTGATAAAAAAGTGAGTGAGTATGAAATACCACAATCACGCACTGCCATCGTGAGGTAGGCGCATGCGTCGTTTCCTGCTTAGACTTCTTTCCATTTCTTTGCTCCAATTCTTTTCCTGAAAACAGCATTTCAAGAATCGTGAGGCGTCAAACTTGATTGAAAGATAAAGTTTAGTTCATTCATCAGTAGGTATAATATTTTGAAATTAAACGTCTACATCGCCCTAACGATATCGGCTATCCCACCCACTATTTTTACGCTGTGCAAACTCACGATTATTTTACTACAGGCGACCTATAATACATGACTTTGGTACGTGTTCTCTGTTTTTGTCAATTCTGTCAATTATAGCACCATTTGCTAAATGCCCAAGCAATGCTAAACTGCCCAGTGACACAGCTAGTGGTCTATTTTCAAACTCTTGCGTGTCTTCAAGGCACAATAGAATGGTGGCAAAATTTAAGAAGCTGTATCGATTCCATAATAAACATTCGAAGGGCTAAGTCTTATATCAGATGCACTTGGAAACATTATCATAGGATGCCAAAATGACCCTGTGGTAGCTGCGACAAAGCTGTCCGCAATAATGAGAGTATAAGTAAGTAAAGTAAGTAAATATTCCTTATTTAACGAGGGTGACCCAATTGGCAGAACCGATCTTCTTGGGGGCCCTATTTAACAAGTTAACACACAATTTATATACATTAATTAAATAGAACAGAAACTCGAAACATAAAGGCATGAAGTACTGTGAAATAAAAATTAATATTGATGAGCCATGATAAAGAAAATGGTACATTCGTCCTCTTTTGAAACCTGCCATCAAACGGTCTTTATTTAAAGATCTAGATTTATACTATTGAGATGTATGTCATATGTGAGTTAACCTCAAGGCCCAGGAGAGATTGCGACAATACCATCCTGCCTGGTCCCTCGCAACCACTCACTAAAACAAAATTCGATAAGTACCATGTTCACATGACTGGCTGATCTGATTGGCTTGTTTCAGCAAGTTAAAACAATATATACAACACAATGATGCAGAGAGAGAGAGAGAGAGAGAGAGAGAGAGAGAGAGAGAGAGAGAGCAAAAACATATATACAATACATAATGACCATATGACGACAAAGGCTTATAAATTCATTTCTAAACAATAATTGCAAAATCTATATCTCTTACATTTAGTGTAATGCTACGTTACATTTTTAGCCATTCAGTGCATAACCTTACAAAAGTTTCTAGTGATGATGCTACTTTGATATTAGTTGGAAGACTATTCCAGACTACCACACCGGAATATGAAAAGCTCCCTTTGTATAAGTTGCATTTTGCTTGTGGTAATAGGTAATTTTTGTGTGCTAATGACCGTAAATTAGGTGTTGTGTTGTCAAGTTTTATATCTCTTATTTGAAACAATTCATGTAAATAAACTGGTGCTAAATTATTGTAAACTTCGTACCTTAATTTGGCTTTATTTAGAAAAATGATTTGATCAAAAGACAATATATTTCATCGTTCAAAGGCCTCTTGAATGTCCGTGTAAACTTGAGCAAGAATTAATTTACAAGCACGTCTTTGTAATTTAGATATGTTATTGATGTTTCCACTTGAAGTGTTGCTCCAAACAGTATTGCAGTAATCAAAATGTGGTTTAACATAAGCATTATAAAACATAAGAAGGTGCTCTACTGACAAATATGATCCTATTTTGCTTAGTAACCATAAATATGATGAGATTTTTTTTTCAAAACATGTTGAAAATGATTATTCCACATTAAATTATCATCCACGTGTACTCCCAATATCTTCTCATTAGGCGTCATACATCATAGGCGTAAGAAGCTTTTGAATATTGGGGGTCAGACCAATCGATACCAAGTTAATACTTGGGGCAGGGGGAGGGGGGGGCGTGGGGGTATTACAAAACGAACACAAACGCGGATGAAGTGAGCGAGGAAATTTTGAAGCTTTCGGTTATTCTATTGCCTAGAAGCATCATTAAAATCAAAACAGTGGATCTCCACTTATAAGAAACCAAATGTAATATTTGAGTATAGGCAAGCGAGGGAAATTTCAGAGTAAAAAAGTTAGAGGGATAAAAAAAGGCAGAACAAAACCATATATACTCCAAGCGAGCGAATCGAGCGAGGAAACCTTTCGGTTGTACCTACTGCCTGAAAAGTATTTCAGAGCAAAAAGCATAGCGGGATAAATGTTAAAGAAAAGTTGGAGCTCAATAAAAATTTAGGATAGAAAATAGGAATAATAGGAAAAGCTTTTCTCTGAAAAATGACACATATATACATACATTTATACATACATATACTTACAAGGTGATAACATCCTGCTGACTATACTACAGGCCCAGAGAGGATGACATGTAAAGTTTCCAAGAACTCTCCAAGCCAGGTGAGGGAGCATAGTGACAATGTTTGGATTCTGGGTGACTTCAACCTGCCCAAACTAATCTGGCCTGATAGTGTACCCGAATTTTATCCTGACTGTTCCCAAAAACAGACTTCTAAACGTTCTTCCCGTACATTGATATAGTGTTGATATCTTTCAAATTCTGGTCCTTCAGTAATATTGAGTTCTGACGGAAAGCAGAATACCTAGGGGCGTGAGAATTGTTGCACTTTCAATTAGTTCTCATGATTAGACTCAATAAAACCGAGTCTGCTGTTTTCCTATATTGTATAATAACTCAACTGGCCTTGTTGACCATGGTCTCGTCTCAGCCAAGGCACTCTAAAACCTACCCAACATAAACAAAAAAAAAACACGCAATGGCGCGATTTTATTTAAAGCAGACTGGCCAAAACTTAAATCCAAAATGAAATTATATCAACAAAGTTTGATTCCTAACAATTTAGGAAAGATAGTTGCAGGAACTTTGGACAGACTTCCCGACTACCCGTGACAAATTCTCCAAAAAAATGCATACCTTCAAATCTCATCAAAGGTAAATCTTCTCTGCCTTGGATAACCTAAGAGATTAATTGCTTGGTACGCAAATGAGATGTCCTCTATTGTTCATTCAAAACATCTGGTAAATCCGACATAAAGATAGAATTCAGACACTTCAACATCCAAGTAGCCCAATGGGCAACGATCGCTCACCTGTGTGTCCGCATAATGTTTGGAGACACCATAATGTATGATGCTCAAAGGCAGGTGACGTTGAACTTGAAACAGTGATCAGGAATAAATACAAACACTCAAGATATTATACCAGTTCTCGTTATCTTCAAATATTAAAAGATCTTAATAAAAAAGCAGAGGTAAACTGGTGAAACTATATTTTTCAGATGCTCAATGGCAACTCCATAGTCAGTGATGGAACCTACAAGAGTTAAGAAATAAAATAAAAAAAAAATGAACGCGCTAGAGTGGTCAAAACGTTCAGCTTTATTTTAGACGCTCAATGACAGCTTAACTATACTGAACAAAAGTGAAAACGCTTCACTACTATTATCTATATTTTGTGAGAAAGTATTGGACAAAAAGTATTTACTAAAGCTTTATAGTGTTTCCCAGACATCCAGCAAACGATTCGTCGAAACTCCACCAATTTGTCTCGTTTGATGTCTGAGTTATGCTCCTTTAAGTGTTTACAGCTTTATTCACTGAATTTTGCTATTGTGAATGTGCAAATTAAAAGTGTAATGATTATCAAAATTGGTCTTAATTGCGTCGCATAAAAACACATGAAAACTGATTAATCATTTGAAACAATCAATTTCGAATTTATCAAATTTGTAAAAAGATAAAAGTTGTCTCCCTTTGACAAAAACAAACAGGGAATATTAAATGGTTGGTAATCTTCGATTAATCACGATTTTCGATCATTTTCTTTTGCCAAATCAGGAAGACCTCTCAGCTCATTGTTTCTACCATTACTCGACTAGTAATGTCCTCATACTAAGATGCAACAATACATTGATTTTCCTACGGAGATTTCAGTGTTAAAATTTCAAACTTGACAATTTGATGGAAAACCCGCTTTTTAAGATTGCTTTTCTAAACGATCAAAACACACTTGAGATAATTCCTTCACATTTTTGGTTGTCATGGGCAGCTAACTCCATAATAGGTGATGGGATCTGGCAAAAATTCAAATTCATTCCAGCTTTTATGGTTGTCCTTGTTACCTGCAAGAATAAAGAAGTTCTATCCAAAAAATAAATGCGCCTGTGAGTGAGTCAACACAACATTTCTCCCGTAATAAGTCAATGGGATTTTTCTTGACGCTCAAGGGCAGCTAACTCCGCAGTTCCTAGTCCAATTTTGCGGAATTTAAAAAAAAATCTAGATTTTATGGCTGTCTTCATTATTTACAAGACCAAAGAAGATCGAATCAAAAATGAAGGCACTAGATTGGTCATAACATTATACATTAGGTTTTCAGACGCTTAATGGCAGCTTACTTCGTAGTTGTCAATGGGATCTGGCTGAAATTTAAACTCATCCAAGCTTTTATTGTCATCCTTGTTACTTGCAAGAATAAAGAGGATCAAAAACAACTGCATGTCGTATTGCTATGCAACACATGAGTTCCCTCCCGAGTTGAAGGAACCCCCACCAACCCATGGTATAAATGACCATGGTATGTGCATGACCAACCTTCCTGTTCATTACATATGCAACATGACTTATATCAGAAGAAAAATGTTCTAGCCTTTACTCCCACTCAGAGGTCTCGGGTGTGTGTAAGGACAAATGATTTGGTTGCCTGTTATCATATACATGTATATGTTCCGTTTGCTTATATTTGATATGCAACGTGACTACTTTAAAAAAACTGTTTTGACCTTTTGACCACATCCCAGTGGTCGATAATGCATGTAAGGACATAATTATTGCTTGCATTTTGTTGTACGTGTCATTTTCTTTAATTTGATATGCAACATGACCACTTTTTGAAAGAAAATTGTGCCGACCTTTTGATCACACTCAGGGGTCAATGGTGTGTGTAAGGGGCAAAACTATTGCTTGTATGATGTCGTATATTTCATTCCTTAAATTTGATATGCAACATGACCATGTTCTGTAAAAGTTGACTTTAACCAAGTCAAAGGTCAAGGCCAATGTCAAAGCTACCCAAAATGGTGCATTACACTCCGCCATCTCAAGATGCATCCGCACATCAAATTTAGGTTTGCTATCTCAATCAATATTGCAGATATGCTCCGGACATGATTACTCTAGAAATGAAGTCAGAGGTCAAGTTCAAGGTCACAGTGACCTGCAAAAGTGACCTGAAAATAGTATGGGACACTCCACTGCCCCAAGGTGCATCCAAAAACCAAATCTATTATTCCTACCTCAAATAATATAGGAGATTTGCTCCGTACACAATTATTCTAAAAATGATATCAGTGTATAAGGTCACAGTGACCCCATAATTGTGCGATACACTCTGTCTTCCCATGATGTATCCACACACTAAATTTGGGAGTCCTATTTCAAATAGTCTAAGAGATATAAACGGGACACAATTATTCTAGAAATTAGATCAAAGGTCAAGTTCACAGTGACCCAAAAATGGTATGCGCCACTCCGCCATTCGAAAATGCATCCACACACCGAATTCGCGAATCCTACTTCAGCAAATAGCTCAATGGGCAACGATCGCTCATCTGGGAGCCAGCATAATGTAAAAGAAACTATAATTTATGATGCTCAAAGGAAGTGGGTTTTTTTAACTTGAAACAGTGATCAGGAATAAATTCAAACACTCAAGATATTATGCCAGTTCTAGTTATCTGTAAGTATTAAAATGATCTGATTAAAAATGGCAGAGGAGACCTGGTGAAACTATATTTTTCAGATGCTTATGGGCAGCGAACTTCGTAGTCAGTCATGGGATCTGACCGAAATTCAAACTCATTAATGCTTTTATGTATGTCCTGGCTACAGACAATAGTGAAGAAGATCAAATGAAAAATGAAAGCGCTAGAGTGATCAAACATTATACAGCAATATTTTAGATGCTCAAGGGCAGCTAACTCTGTAGTTGGTGGTCGGGTGTGACCGAAAATCAAACGCATTCAAGCTTTTATGGTTATCCTTGTTACCTGCAAAATAAAGAAGTTCTATTCAAAAATGAAGGCGCCTGAGTCATCACAACATCTCTCATATAATATGTCTATGGGATTTTTTTTTCAGACGCTCACGGACAACTTACTCGATCTTGCGGGATTTCGAAACTATCCAAGATTTTGTGACTGTCCTCGTTACCTGCAAGAATGAAGAAGATTTAATCAAAAGTGAAGGTGTTAGGGTGGTCACAACATTATTATACTGATTTAACAAATGTTTAAGGACAGCTAACACCATAGTCGGCGATGGGATTCGGGGGAAATTGAAATTCATCTAACCTTTTATGGTTGTCCTTGTTACCTGCAAGAATGAATAAGATCCATCCAAACATGATGTCACTAGAATGTTCACAACATATCTCCCATTATACGTATATTAGATTTTTCCAGACTAAAGGGCAGCTGACTCTGCAGTTCGACGTCTGATTTGGCCGAATTCCTTACCCTGACCCAGATTTTATGGTTGTACTTGTTATTGCAAGAATGAAGAAGATCAAACCAAAAATAAAAGCGCTAGAGGGGTCACAGCATGATTTATTGAATTGTCAGACTCTCAAGGGCAGCTACCTCTGCAGTCAGTGATGTAATCTTGCCAAAATTCATATATACCCAAGCTTTTATAATTGTCATTGTTACCTGCAAGACTAAATAAGTTGCATTCAAAAATGAAGGCAATAGAGTGCTCACAACATTTCTACCATTATAAGTCTATGGGGATTTTTCCAGAGGCTCAAGGGCAGCTAACTCCGCAGTCCAATTGTATGATCTTGCCGAATTTCGAACCAATCCGTGATTTAATGGTTGTCCTCGTTACCTGCAAGAATAAAGAAGAACCAATAAAAAAATGAAGGAGCTAGAGTGGTCACAATATCTTTCTCAAATATAACCCTATGGGAGCTATCTGTTGCCATGGAGACCAGAGTTCTGATCCGATCTGACCCAAATTCTAATGCATCAAATCTCCCACCACAATGATACTTCAGATGAAATTTGATTTTCATCAGCCTTCTGAGAAAAATAAAGCCAATCATTTAACCAGTAATTTATTTCAGCTTGACATAAAAAGAACCGTTTCTCTCTCACTTATGGCCAAAAGCGAGTGCAGGATTTGAAAACAGCAGGTAGTCTGCCTTCTTCCCGACTTACAACAGGACACTATGACAAAGATGCTGGAGATAGACACCTCAGCAAATGGAATACTTATTATGTAACAGTTATAACATGGGTTGTCCGCATGTACGTTGAGATAATCCACGAGCTTTAGCGAGTGGATTATCTTACGTACAGGTGGACAAACATGGTATAACTATTTTATACCACCTACATCAGTGTAAACCTTGCACATTACGAGATATTTCGCGCTAAAGTTAGAAAGGGTGCTATAAAAGTTATTAAAAAATCTTTAATCAGATAAGGCCAGATGGGCCAGGTAAGCTGAAACACCTTCTCTCTGGGAAGAGATTACACCCATAGTCAAAACTATCTTTGACAGATCCCTGTAAACAGGAAAGCTCTCAGCAGACTGGCCAATGTCATGCTTACGTTTAAGAAAGGTGACAAGTCTCTGACATCCAAATACAGACCTATCTCCTTCACTTGAATTTTCTGCAATGTCCTCACTTACATTCTCTGCAAGGTCCTCGAACACATATCAGCTTCTAACATTGCTAAGCGCCTTGATGCAATATAATAATTGAGCCGTGACATGAGATTTCCAACAATGTGGTATGTGCGACCAACAAAGCCTCAGATCAGCCTGCGCATACGCGCAGTCTGATCAGAGCCTTTGCTAGTCGCTTGAATATTCTATAACCCTTAAGCTTTTGACTGAACACCATTTGGGATTTCTAGGCTTAAAAGGAGGTTGCACAGGCTCGTCTGAGTCTACACTTGTCAAAAATACCACATTGTTGGAAATCACATGCCACGGCTCATATGACAATACATTTTTATCGCCCTGTATTGGAAAGTCAATCCAAAATGACAACATTTGCTTTGCATTAGAGTTTGGTTTCATTTCACGATCTATGTCACCAATGTCCCACCTCGTCTTTACAACGTTGTAGAATCCTTTTTAGACGTTCATGAATTTAGCCTTCTAACTAATAGTTTGTGATGGTGATGGTGTTAATTTGATCCTAAAACAATTTTAGGCAAAACAAAAATCCATTTAATCGATTTTAACAACTAAAAAGATAACTAAACAAATGCTAAGTGATTAATGGCACCTTCATCCACTTTCATACACTAAAAAAAATAAGTGTAACTTTGCACAAAATTTAGTGGCAGCTGAACTGATCTTAATGAAACTTTTCAACTGCTTCTGATCTATTGTATTGATCCGGAGAATAACGACAACGATAACAGGTACAAATGTATAAAATTATCTCTGAAGAAATGGTACCATCATTTTTTATCGGAAAGTAAATGGAAGTTTACAGCAAAAGGGACGGCAGCTGAGCTGCCGTTAACTAACATGTTATCTAATTAAGAAATGAATTCGATTTCAGGAATGTTCATGGAATCATGAATACTTCGGGTCATTTGCGAAGTAAGTGAAGCCCGAAGGCTTGTTTTGCACGTGCGACTCAGATAGTCAATCACAACACCAGTGCCACTTCTAGCGAATGAGTTTGATGTTCGAAGCGTATTGCACGGACAAGTGAACTTGGCTGCTGTCAATCAAATTCATGTCATTCATGAGGCAATGAGCGGTTGCAAAAATCTAAAGATTCATTAAAGGCATACTTTGAAAATGCAAATATCAATGTATCAATACTGGTATATGCGAATGTGTCACGGGAAATTTGAAATCACGTGTAACCCCCAAATTTGGATTAACATTTACCATATCGTATTACATGTATACAGTGTACCGGCTATTTATCATGTCTAAATAATAATAATATACTAAAAACTTTTTTTAAAAAAAAATGAAGAAACTTGATAACGTGACAAAGGTATAGAATGCGACTGCGCATGCGCTTGTAAATGATATCTGTACCCTTTAACCTTCAACAGATAACGGTACATTATCAAAACGAATGCTAATTTATCACGTTCTATATCTCAGTAGCAATTAAAATCCGCTTCGAGTGACTGCACACCGCGCATATTCAGACAGGTCAGCGCAGATGTTAAGCCTGTTAGGGGCATCCACCGCTTTGTCAATACGATACAGTAATGCGGTCTTGTATTGTATTGAACTGCCACTTTCTCGCACAGTTCTACAGTTCTGAACATCAACAGTAGCTAGACAAGCACAGGCACGTTTTTGAATGTCGTGGACTTATTGCACATGTCAGAGATTCCGGTTGAAGCTTATAAACCTCAGTGACAACACTTTTGTCATTTGTCATTCTGTTTTAAAAGTATTGCTACCACGAGTTAGTTCTTTATTTGGAATTGTACGCAAATGGCATTAAATTAATGTCTGTTATTAGTTATTTCATCCAATCTTATCACTTTCAGGCCAATCGCGGCTAAGGTTGTCTTTTACGCAGGTCTGATGTTTCATTTATGTGGGCCCTGTGGTGCAGTCGTATCATGGTCCAACCTTTTGCACGCAAGTTAAATAAAATACGTACATAAATCTTTTGCATGCTGGATAACTTTTCATGATTTTTGTCGTCTGCAGACATTTTTCAACATTATCTTCTTTTTTTAATATCATTTTAGGAATAACACCAGCGTGCCAGGCGACATCTTGTATCCAGAGCAGGCCTGACGTTCTCTCGGGTCTGATCTGAATCCAAACCGATTGCAAGGTTATCAGCAGACGACAAAATTGTCGCTGGTAGTCAAAGAGTTAAGCAAAAGATTGTAGCAGATACTATTTTGGTAATACCTTCAGGGTGGAGCTATTACATTTTATGGAAACATGGTCTTGTTGAAAAAAATATGTTCTGATTGATTTTTTTAAGAAAACAAATCTCATTAATATCAGTCATTTCGACGCTTCCAATACTCACAGCAAATGCCAGTTGAAACCCTGAATCTTGTGTTCTGGACTACAATACAAACTTCTACAAATATAAGTTAATAAAGTGGAAACGCTACTGTATATGACGCATCTGGAACTGCTACTGTGATATTTCCCTCATTCCCTAGCAACTGCTGCCATGACTTCTTGTCTTGTACCACGAATTTTGAGGAGTGAAGCCGTGCTAGGGTTAGCTGTTCGTGCGACCAGTATACACACACAGACTATAACGCCTAAGTATTTCCCACTGGTTGTGCTTGGTGGTGGGTCTGGTGGCTGTTCTATGGCGGCCAGAGCTTGTCGTCTGCTGGGTCCTGGTAATGTAGCAGTTGTTGATCCTGCCCAGGTAAATATTTTCTCCTTTTCTGTCTTAAAATAAATCACATATGCTCACAGCGTATCTATTTTTCAAACTGGATGTTCATGTTTAAAGGTATTCAATATGGTTAAAATGTATTGCCCAAAAGCTGGAAATCTTAAAGCATTTTAAGCATTTTTTTAAACATGCTGTACTAGTATGCTAATTGATGTATTAGTAAAATTCATCAGGATGTCAACTGCACAACAATAGGTGCTAGGATATGATAAAAAGGTACCCTATGGTCATGATAATAAAAACAATCTAGCCAAAATGTTACTATAGGAATGGTAGTACCGACATGTACTAGGCCAAAAAAGAAACGCCGCTTTGTATGAAAAGTGCTAACTGTACCAGTTACGTATTTCATTAAAAAAAATGCAGTAATAAGAAAAATTAATGCAAAATGGTGCTAGAGAATGCTCTTTGCCAGTTTCTTAATTCATTAAGACGTTGCTACTACCGCGGGTTCCTTAATTTGACGTAAATACTGCAGCAAAGTTAAGTTCCATTAAACCTTGGGAGGCGGGTGCCTTAAACAAATCCCTTGAAATGATTTCTCACAGTTTATGCCCTGATTTTTGGATTATAAGTTCCTTGGGGTGTCCTTGCTGTGACTGACGCCAGATAAAATCGATTGCACAAATGGGACGTCTGGGTGGCTCGATCTTGACGTCGCGCCGACACACGTCGATGCCCTGGACGCGGGCGGTGTGACGTTGTCCCAATTTGTTGGAAACGATTCTTAAGACGTCCAATCGTCCTTACATGGCACCGAAATCGTTTGGCTACTATCAATGGCGTCATATTAGCTTTTAACATTCCTATTGCACGTTCACGTTCCACATGTGCCAATTTTGTCACCGTAAATTAGCAATGTGTAATCTTAAATTCCAAAATTTTTAAATGTATTTAGGCGTTTGGGATGTTCGACTAGAGATTTCAGTAGTTAGTACACATGTAAATCTGAATGGACTGAGTGTGCACGTGAAAAACAGGAAAATGGAAAATGGGTCAGAACACTGGTTTTTATTGACTCACCTCATTAAATCAATGGGGAAAATGTGCGGAAGAAAAAAAAGCAAAACATAGACAGATGATGAAGTTTTGCCACTATCATTTAACACACAATATTTTTAATTGTTGTATGCGGCTTTTCTTTTTTGACCTAGTATATATAATGAGTTTTGGAACGTATTATCAAGAACGGTGTTAACCTATTATTCGTCAGAAAGCGGGTCACTATTCGTTTATTGATTATTTTCGTATGCTTATATATTTTGCTAAAAAGACTAGTATCGTCTGCATATAAATGGAGATTGGATACAGTATTTCTAAACAATATCATCTATATACAACAAAGAAACAGGAGAGGATCAAATAAAGAGCATTGCCTCATAATCTAATCAAAGAACAACTAACTAAATTAATTGAATACACTTTTAACAGAGAGACCTCGCTTTATTTGGCTTGTAATGAGAAACGCTTTTTTCACTTCTGAACAACCTAAAAGATATAATATGTGGTCACGTCAGAAAATGTGTGATGCTCTCCATTATATTTATAATGTTTGGCTCAAAATTATATAGACGAATTGTAGGTATTCCAATGGGTACTAATTGTGTCCTAAGGTTGCGGATTTGTTTTTGTTTTGTTGTGACAGGGCCCTCATGCAGTCCATTTCTGACAATTATCAGGCTAATGTTATTAAAGTTTTGAACTCTCCCTCAAGATATCTAGATGACTTAATTAATATTGATATCCTTATTTCGAACAAATGGTAGGTCAGATATATCCCACTGAACTTCGATTAAATAAGGCTAATTGATATTAAAGCCCCTTTTTGAACTTGGACTTGCCCATAACGAATTGCATAGTTTCATTTAAAAGTTATGATAAATGGGATTATTTCTTTTTTTAAAGTCAATTTCCCATTTTCTTGATGGAAATGTTCCTCGCTCCCCTCCCGGGGTGTATATGAACTAGTGTCAGGCCTAGATAAGGGACAACAGCATGACCTGATAGTGCTCGATTTCTCTAAGGCATTCGATCGCGTACCGCACGAACGTCTTTTACGAAAGATGGATAATTTTGATATAAGAGGGAGCACTCTTGAATGGATCAGATCATTTCTCACTGACAGAGTCCAGCAAGTCACAGTTGAAGGTGTCACATCAGATAGCATCCAAGTACTCAGCAGAGTACCGTAGGGTACAGTCTTGGGACCTCTACCTTTTCTCGTTTTTATTAACGACCTCCCAGACTGCATAGAATCAAGAATCCGACTCTTCGCTTACGACTGCATCATTTACAGATGCATCGAAAAACAGAAAGATTGCAACACCTTACAACAAGATCTAAATAACCTAGCGGCATGGGAAAAGAAATGGGGAATGACGTTTCATCGGGAAAAGTGCAGTGCCATCAGGGTCACCAGAGCACGGAAGCCAATCTCCTCATCTTAAACCCTGAAAGGACACACACTAAACATGGAGGGCTCCACTAGGTACCTTGGAGTGGAGCTTCAGTCCAGCATGTCTTGGAATCGCCACATGGACAAACAGCACTCTAGGATTTCTTCCGCGTAATCTTAGTATCTCAAACAAACAGACCAAATCAGCTGCCTTTTTTTTTCTATGGTAAGGCCAATCATCGAGTACTGCTCAACAGTCTGGAGCCCCACACCAAAGAGTATGTCAGCAAAGTAGAAATGGTGCAACGACGTGCAGCCAGATATGTCTCCAACAAGTACCGCAACACTAGTAGTGTAACCTCCATGCTAGACCACCTCGATTGGGAGTCCTTAGAAGCATGGCGCGCCAAGACCCAGCTCACCATGCTCTTCAAAATCATCCAAGGACTTGTTGATATACCGGCAGAAGATAACCTTGTACCAGCTTCACCAACACTCTTTGAAATTTCTCAAGATCCCAGTCTCCAGCGACTTTTATAAATACAGCTTTTCCCCAGAACTATTTGTCGTTGAAATTCTCTACCAGCCAATGTGGCTGTGGCTCCCAGTTTAGTATCCTTCAAACGGCAGCTATTAAGTCTGTCAATCTAAACTGTCTGGCCCGGCCATGCAAGTACACTCTTATGATACCCTCAAGCTATGCTGTCGGGGACTTCGTGTGCCCTGGTACTCTCAAGGAAGGCAGTTTGGTTGAGATTTGAAGAGTGGAACATGCATTTGCCAAAACCACTCTTTTTTTCTGGCTTTCGATCAATTATGCTTCTAACTTTCCTATCATTCTCTCTCTTTCTTATGCAGCAAACACCCCGCGCTATAGTAGTCAAGTGTGACGGCAGGGTGTATGATGTAGATGTTGATATATTTTGCAGCTTATTCGTTTTGTGAGAGTATGTTTCAACAACAGTAACAAAGTTTTGACTTGTAAGTAACTAAAACAAGGTTATCGATATTATAAAATTCGTAAAGCATTTACTAAATCATACCGCAGACACTCAGAGTTGATTGTTCAAACACAATATTGGTTTAAAACTCTTCTGCAACAGGGCATATCAGAGTCAGTATTTTACGGTGATTTAGTTTTTAAATTCAAAAGTATTTTTGGAAAACCTAATTTTAGTGATCAATTCAAAGCGATTATCAAACGTTATAAAAAGTTGAATATACAAATACCTTTATTCAGCATTAAACATAATACAATGTTTCTAGCCTACATCGGCAAATATACATACAATGAGAACATGAAAAAAGACGTACATATATGTGTCATTTAACAAGGAGCAATAGATAGATAGATAGATAGATAGATAGATAGATAGATAGATAGATAGATAGATAGATAGATAGATAGATAGATAGATAGATAGATAGATAGATAGATAGATAGATAGATAGATAGATAGATAGATAGATAGATAGATAGATAGATAGATAGATAGATAGATAGATAGATAATATTTTATACAATACAGCGCTTAGTAGATAGATTAGCAGATAGATAGTTAATATTTTATGCAAATACAGCGCAGCGGGTATTTAATAAAAAACAATTTTCCTGAGGCGCATCTAGCATTTCTTCTGATATGTTTAGTGAATTGATATACAAGCAGTCCGGATCCAAGTCAGGTCCGACAGAGCGTTGGTCCTGATCTGGATCCACACTGTTTGACACCCCGACGTTTTATACTGCTGTTTTATAGGTAATGACTAATCACCAGAACCGCCCTTTAAAACATGTTTGTTACTTGTGCGCTATTTTAATTGCTTGAGCAGAAATGCCCAAAAGGGTGCTACTTTATACAACACAATACAATATATATAAAAATATATTGTATTGTATTGTACTTTATGCAAATATATGATATAAACGGAAGGTAGTTCTATAGTAACACGTGATATCATAAAATATTAGGTCTGTCATTTATTAAATAGCTGGTACAGATCCAGGACCTTCATCTACAAATAAAGGTCACAGGTATCCGTACCAGATATTGAACCAAAATGACTTGCGAACCACTCACTCCCGTGTAATCAGTCCTTTTTCGAAAGCGAAACAAAAAGAACTGGTTTGGGTGCATGTGTTCGCAGAATTGATAACTTGTCATGTCATAGAAAAACCCATGTATAAATAGAAAATTATAAATAGCTAGTTGTACTATAAATAGTTGTTCTATAATTAATTTCTATATGCAGCCCAGACCGGAATGTGTTTCTGTTTGCTCGCATGCCGCATACATTCGCAATGCATAGTATAAATATGCCACTGGACATAATCTTCCTCAATGTGCAGCGGAGCAGAGTAAGGTAATACTTCTTTTGTGAATGGTCACCGTTTTGTGTTTAAGTTAGGTTTATTCAAATTAGTTCACACGTCCGTGTGTGCTAGCTTGAATATTTCTTACACGCACGAATTCCAGATAAGTGGATTTTGAGAACTCATTGTATCAGCTATTAGTTGGGCTTAATGGAAGTTAATGCTATAATCAATTGGACCTGTCGATTTCCACCTCAAGGGTTGCTGGGTGTAATCTTCGTATATTATCCAAATTGTAATAGAACACTCAGCGACTTGGCAAATCGTGCAGACCCCAATCAGATTATATAACATGGATATCATACGACAGGCTGCATCCAATCAGTGTTTATAGCTATAGTTTTCTCTTTAATTGCACGAAGGTTGGTCAGGCCTCAGACTCAATGGACGCCCTGATGTAAAGCTTTAATTGGTTGGTTATTGCCTGCTGCTTGTCTTTGGCTGGGCCCACTGTGGCTCAACTTGAGGTTTTTTTTTGCTTGGACTATCTGTGAGTCGTACGCCCTTTTCTTTGTTTCATGATGGTGTGTTAATTTGATTAGATTGTTTCTCTGTGATGATACATTGCAATAGTTAGGATCAAAGCCCTCCACGCGAGCTAAACAATGTTTGTGTTTTAACAAAAAAGAATCTAGGGCGAAGATTTGGTACCAGTAAAATGCGTTTAAGTCCCCAGTGGCTTAGGATGCTGTCCGTTCTAAGGCGATGGTTCTTTTGTTGTTGATTCATTGTTGTTTTTTTTGTTGCTCCCATTGTTTGTGGGGGTTATGTGCTTGGTCCTTTTTGTTAATCAGTGCTGTGTGTCCTACCAGTTTTGCAATCATCTTGCTGAGGAAGAGAGGACTGGTTGCTTTACTTTAATTGCTTCCTGGTGTCTTGTTACTGTTAATGTTCTGTGGTTCTCCCTCGCTATGCCATGGGTTGGTCTGCAGTGTGTAATTTTGGTATTTCCTGGTCATACTCAGATCACTTGCTTTTTTGCGGCACTGTCGCTTTGATGTACACCCATTCCCAAAACTACCTAGGAGACTACACGCTGATGACACCCAGAATGATCGTTTCCAAATCATCTAAGGACGTGTCATGAGACAACAGTAGCTTCCCGTTTGTAAACAAGTCCTTCATGCCAGATTCGGTCAAAAGTTTTGCTTATGTCACAGAAGTCTGCGTCAAGTGCTTTAGTGAATAACTCGTCAGGTATATATGGGTTAATCGGTAAACGGTTGAGTCGAATGGAATGAAACTTGACTGCAACATATTGTTGTCTTTAGAGATGATTGCAGAGATGTTTAAATATAAGTTGTCCAAAAACTTTTGTCACAGAATTCAGCAAAGAATTAGAAACAAGAGACAAGGTGCATTTCTTAGGTACAGCGGTTGCATTTTATCTTTAAAGAGTAATAGACTTCGAGCTAAAACAGGTCCTGCTCCCCCCCCCCCTAGGGAATTTTGCAGACATATCCTATCTTGAAGAAAATTTCAAGCCGCATCTTTTAAGAGATGTTTGCACTCTGTGCTCCGGGGCGTTAGTCTCTGACAGCCTGTTACATATGTTACTGTAACAAACTAAGGAAAAAATCAAAATGAAAGTTTGAGCTACAGATAGAAGACATTTAACCATCTAATTATTCAAATTTCTTATGTAGTTTGCAAGCTGGATGCCTAAGCTACATAAAAACAGCATTTTAAACAAAATTTCAGCCTTCAATGGTGTTATATGCGTTACATAGATTAAATTTCCCTTTGAAAGTTGAAATCGTGACTAACATCATTCATTTTACAGACAATTTGTGCATTTTTACAAGTGTTTTTAATTTTAGTTTACTAAAATACTCATTTAACTAATAGAAAAAACAAAGTTTGCTTTTCTATCTCAAATACATTGTTTTATATGAGCTATTAAACAACCCTACCCCCAATTTTAAGTATCCAATTTTGGTATCTATTATTGAAGAAAAATATATGAAAATATTTGACGCTCGTGGATATCTTACATTTTTGGCACTGACTTGCTTATGCAATAAAGAATCATACATTTGCAAGTTTGACATCAGGATCAGAGCATTTATTAAAGTATGTAACGTATGTTACATGGCATAATGAATGAGCTAGGAAATTTTCTTAGAAGTAAGAGATGATATTTCAGAAAAATACCGTTTTTCACATGTTTTCCTATTAATCTCTAGCCTCTGGTGCCTTAGTCTTAGTAATTACAGTCATTGTTGATAACAAGCCATTGGAATTGTGTTACCTATGTTATATATAACCTTTTGATCACATATTTCCTTATGCCTATAATATTAAAATATAGAGATATATAGATAGAAAATAATAGTTCTCATTTAAATGACACAATTTAATAAATATACCTATTAAATGAAATTATTCAAAAACAATCTTTATTCAAGTCACCCTCACAATGTCTATCATTGTGTCTGCTTCTATGTCAAAATAATCACCCATTTCATCACAACCAGTAGAATCATGGCATTGTATTAGGACTGCAAACTGAGTACAATCCTGTTCCCCTTCACCCCTTTGGGAATTGTGCAGACATATCCTACCTTAAAGAACAATTCAATCTGCATCAAATAAGAGATGTTTGCACTCTATTAACTAGGGGTTTAGCCTGTGATGGTATGATACGTATGTTACCATATCAATTTAAGAATAAATGAATTTAAAGTCTGAGAAACAGAAAGAAGACATAAAACTATCTATTTATTTGAATTATTCATGTAGTTTGCATGCTGCATGCTGAATACCTTTGATACATAAGAAAAGAGTTTTTAACAAATATACAGCTTCCTATGGTGTTATATGTGTTATATTATTTAAGATTACTTTTTAAAATTGGTAATTGTGACAAACATCACTTATAAGCATTTCGTGTGATCCTCCTCTTTTGCCATCAAAAGACTTAATTTTCTTTGTATGTGTGGCCAGTGCCAGCGTCAAACAACTTGACTCAGCCAAATTTGAATCCTTAGCATTCTTCCAAAGCAGAAACAGCATGTCAGTGTCATGGGATCAAACACCTGATTAAATATGGGTTTAATGCCATTTCACATATATGCATACAATGGAGTATGACTCTGGTATATATCTCTTCCTGTGAAGTGGCAAGAGCAATCTAACTGCAGCTGCATCTGCATCCGTGCTAGTCAAATGATAACTTTGCTCTGATTTTGCAAAATCTACGTCTCTATCGTGTACCTCTAAGAATACTTTAAGATTTCGGACATTGGTCAAACAGAAATTTGATAGGCTGCTTTTTTGCATCATTTGCCATGGAACCTATCCAGTCTTTTGGTGCTTAAGTCCTCAGGTCTTAGATCAAAAGTATTTTGCTACGCGCAAAGAGCTTTTTAAGTTTTCTTTAGTTACAATGTTGACTCTTGATGGTTTTGGCAGGCCGTCTGAAACAATTTCTGTTACACCTTGAAAGTTATCTGGTATAAGAGAAAGAATATGAAGTTGGACATTGCCATCAATTATGTTTGCAGTAGGTTGTTTTTTGATGTCAGTACATTGCAGCATGTCTTAAAATAATGTAAAACCTATGATTTCACAGTTTTTACAGCCATATCATTAGCTGTTGCATTCAAAAGAAGGAAAGTGGACTAGAGGTAGGATGGGATAACCAGTAGTTCTATATTATGCTCTATGGAAGATTTATACAGAGTAAACAAGTTGATAAGGTGCCTCATTTCATGATCCATTGAAAACACTGAAAATGAAAACACTTGCATCTGACTGTGTAATCAAAAGGATGTCACGACAATGCCCTTGCTCATTTATTATGACCAGTTATATGTGTTACATCCTTTAATAAGTGCTCTTATCTTAGAAACGTAGTGAATCATTGAATTGAAAGGGTCTATTTGCTCTGTTCATCCTGCATTTCATTGCTTTACCTGCTGTGATACATCTAGTTTGTTTATCTGAAGGGAAAGAGTTACCTCGGTTTCAGCACTTCAGAAGTTCTGAGACTTCAAATAAGTTTTTGAATGCTTGGGGAAAGATAATAAGTGCAGAGACATTATTAGATGAAAATATGTGGATTGCATGTATGGAAAGGCTACATTTATAAAAGTTAGCCAGCTAAGATATGATTCTTTATCACAGAAATATCAAGGTACATCAGTCCAGGTACTCATTGCTCTTAATGGCATAGTTTTCCTCCTTGTAAAGCTTTAGTCTTTCTCCTACTTGCAGAGTATCACTTGAAACACATACTCAAAGAGCCAACTATTAGGAATTCATATCAGTTTCCAAATGTTCCAAGCCATAAATGGCAAAATTGGAAAGTTGATAATGGCTCATCAATTTTGAGTGGACTGGTGGTAAAATTGAATAACAGTAAATGATTGAAATATTGTGTGATGATTTTACTAGTTGCAAGGAGGCGTGTGATAATAATGATTACCACAGAAGCAGACAAACGTTTAACATGAGTCTTAAATCAATGAGAAATAGTTTGGACCATTTCATTTATTGTATTTTCTTGTAAAAATGAAAAACTATCTTTTCTATTTGGGCTCTATATTTAGCATTATATGCACCGTATTAGGAAATGTGTCCAAAAGGTCATTGATAACATCTGTAAAAACAGTCCATGGGCTTGATAATCAGAAATGAATTTAATTTCTAGTGTTTTGGCACCAAAGACTTATAAGTACACATTAAGTGTCCTGATCTTAAACTTAATGACATCTTGCAGATATATGAGCAAGACAGACTAAGAAAATGAAAAATATCCACATGCTGTAATCGTTTTCATGTGTTTTACTTAAACGGTAATAACAAAATTCGCTTCTCTTTAAAACTGGGAGTAGGGCTGTGTATTAGCTCCTATAAGACAATATATTTAAGATAGAAAAGCAAACTTTGTTTTTCCTATTCATCAATTGAGTATATGTTTGTAAAATCTAATAAAACAGTTTGAAACCAAGTCATAGAAGTTGTTTAACTAAATGATGATAGCCACAATTATAGCTTTCAAATTATAATTCGGTTCATGTAACGCACATAACACCACAGTTAGCCGTATTATTTTTAAACAGCTTCCATATATTGTAAAGACATCCAGTATAAAGACTATAAGAATGTCAATTTATTAGATAATTTTGATTCTTCTTGTAGTAGCTCAAACATTCAAATTTCTTATTCTCAAATTGATATAGTAACATATGTAACAAGCTGTTACAGGCTAACGCACCGACTTACAGAGTGCAAACATTTCTTATTAAATGCACCCTGAATGGTTACATAAGATGTAATTTGTCTGCAGAATTCCAAAGGGGATTAGGATGGACTAGGCCCCTTACTCAGCTTGATGCCAAAATACTGTTTGATGATTTTACTTATCACGCTAACATATGTAACGCTCTCTGATCTTTAAAACTAGATTACAACTAGCAGATATATAAGTCTTTATCATAGGAGCCAGTTTAAAATCCCTAAACAATGTAAGATATCCAACAGCTGCAAGTTTTTTTCACAATTTTAGCTCAAACTTTCAAACTACATTTCCTTTATTTGATATAGTAACGCATGTAACACGCTGTTTCAGACTAACGCCCCAACATAGAGAGTGCAAACATCCCTTATTTGATGCAGCTTGAGTTGTACTATAAGAAGGAATATGTCTGCAAAATTCCCTCGAGGAGATTAAAACATTTTTATGCATATCTTACGTAAAGACAATGAGCTTGCCCATTTATTACATCAGGTAACATATGTTACAGCCTCTGATATTAAAAATTTTGCAACAAAATTGCAGATTTATGAGTCTCTTCATATAAGCAAATAAATCCCAAACGATGAAACACATTCATCAACTGCAAATATTTTTTAACTATTTTTACTTTAGTTTTAATACCAAACATTTCACCTTTAAACTGGGTAGGGGTAGGGTTGTTTAATTGCTTATTACAGAAAAAATATTCAAGCTAGGGAACCAAACTTTAATTTTTCTGTTAGCCAATTGCATAAGCTAGTCAGACATGGTTAAAAACATTTTTTAAAACACACAGAGAGATTGTGAATGTAAATGATGTTAGCCACACTTGCAAATTTTAATGGGTTATCTGATTTATGTAACGCATATGACACCTTAGGAAGCGGCAATTTTGTTCAAATGGCTGTCATATGTAGTTAAGATATCCAGTATGCAGACTATATGAATGATTTTTAAAAATAAATATTTTAATGTCTTTAATTTGTAGCCCAAACTTTCAATTTACTTTTTCTTAGTTTGATTAAGTAACGTATGTTACAGGCTCTTACAGACTAACGCCCCGGAGCACAGAGTGCAAACATCTCTTAAAAGACTCGGCTTTCAATTCTCCACAAGATAGGATATGTCTGCAAAATTCCCTAGGGGGGGGGAGCAAACCCATTCTCAGCCATCCGTCTATAACGGATGTTTTTCTAAGGGTTTAGACTTATTAAAAGGATGTTATAGAGGTGAGGAGGGTTCGTTTGATAACTTTTTCAAGATACGATTACTGAGATCCTCAGTACCAGAAACTTTGCCAAACTTTTAGAATTTTTTAAAGAGTTGATTCAGATTTTTTGTGTATTGAGTGAGATGTGATAAATCTTGTGAGGAATGGAGGTTCAGATTACTAAGGAAGGACATCATTTTGGTCCTCAAGATTTGTTTGGCCTTGATATTTTTTATGTATTAGGCTTACTTTTCAGATTTTAGGACTTGGACGAATTACTTAACAGAGCCCTTCGATTTTAATTTCCGAAGTGATCTGCAGGTGTCAGTACCAACGCAACAGTTTAGCCATCGACAATGTCAGCTTTAATATTATATTATTCCATTATTTAACTGCTAAGCAACAAGCGAATTACTTTTCATAGACAATTTGAACATGTTGTATGCCAAACAAGTAATGTGACGTTATGGTTACATTTGTGATTTTTCAAAGGTTCAAAGACAGTTGAAAGAAAAAACCTCTATTTTTATTATTGGATGCCCCTCGTATATGGATATAATTCCCCCCTTCTATACATTTGTGCAGTGGAAATCCAGCTACATTTAACCAATGCTTTAAAGAACGAGCTGACACCATTTCTAAAACATAGCATCGCTATATATTGTTATGACAGTTATTTTGCATTGATACAAAGGCAGGAAATGTACAAAATATGAAATCTGTGCAAATTGCACAGTTTTCATATGTTGCACATTTACTGCTGATGTACAACTATTATACGTTTGTAGTTATATTGCACCTATATACATGTATAATTACATGATGCAAATTTCTCACAGTAAATATGTAATCTTGACTCAATTTTCAAATTCAAAATATTACATAATTTTCATATGACCTCAGCCCATGTTAAGATAATTTGAGTACAATTTTTTCTATCACTGTATATCCAGTATATATGATAGATTGCATGCATCAAGAGAGAGATTTTGTCTTTGTTAATCTTTATAATTTTGATTTGATTAGTTTCATGGGATGACATAATTTTCAATTACAACTCGTATTATGTTATCTATAGATAGCACATATCTCATTGGTTCAGATGACTGTGACTCACGTGCACACGAACATTCATGTCGCAAGTGACATTACAAATCATGTGAGAAAAAAGGTAGTGTTACATGGTTTTTCGGAAGTGGCGTCAGAACGTCAATTATTCCACATGGTCATCTTTACGTCAATAATTACAATGTTCTTTAAAGGCAGGAAGAACATATTAATGTATTTTTGTTATTTTGGTAGGTATTAAGTGTTTATAGACAGAGTAAACTAAATCATTGACTTCCATGAAGTTTAATATTAAATTCACATCAACATTAGTCAATAATTGTATAATTTTTGACATGTACATGAAGATATAAATACAAATGAATGATAAGGAAATACTGTCTGTATATCTTACCACAAGAACATAATTGCTTGTTTGCACTCCTAAATGACTAAGCTATATTACGAGGGCAGTTAAAATGTTGGTAGAACAGCGGAAAACGAGGTTTCTTTATGTATCGCGATAACTTCAAAAGTTATTAAACATATTAGTAAACCTTCTGCAACAGAGTTTAATGATCACAGAGACAATCTAAAAGTAACTACTAAAGCTTACATTTTGAATAGTTAAACTTTCCAAAAAAGGCAATCAAATGCAAACACTATTTATGGAAACGGACTGAAAGATAATTTCGTACTGTCTGTGTACAGGTTAAAATGAACATGTTGATGAAAGCGAAAAAAAACGTGGCAGCAACATTTCAGCTGTGTTTACAACTTGCAGTAAAACTGTTAACCCTTTCCAGCCAGCCACGACTATCTCACCTGCTTATACTCTTAGGTAGCCTATATTGCAAACAAAATGGACTCACATCAGACTGCTCCTATTGGGGCAATCTGATCAGGATTCATAGTGTATGCTTTCACTATATATGAACTTGAATATTATATATAAGACGGTGTTTTCAGGACAAATTAAATTGACAGGATAAGGCTTAAAGGTTTAGGCAGTCAAAATGAATATGTGGGATACGTGCACTCAGATCAAACATGACTATTTTTAATATTATTATTGTTATCATTTTTAAAAATTATGAATTGAATACAATGCAGGGACTGACTTTGTTCTATTATTTTTATTCTTCCCTCATACATTGTATATTTTAATGATATTAATTATCATATACACTATATACGAGCCAGCACATGAGAGATTGGTACTTATCGCGTTGTTGAGCATCGCCTGCTCAGATGAGTCAGCACAAATGCACAGATTCGTCATCGCTGCTAGCATATATGAAGAGTTTTTATGTAAATGAATGTGTCGGTCATTATTTAGAATCTGACCTCGCTGGATTACTTCGACGTATGGACCTCTTAAAGGAGGAATGCGATAAGTGCCAAAATCTCATGTGCTGGCCCATTACAATTTGTACTACGAATAGACAACTGTTAGATGCAATTAAACTGAATGACTTACTAATACATTGCATGTACAGTGTATATGTTCGTTTACGGTGTACGAGCTAAAGAGAAATTGCCACGATGCCACCAAAGAAAAGCCCCACCCCTACCAATAGGTGTATTTCAAAGTCAACGTGACACCATCTTGGTGTTATTGTAGTTTGAATCTCGATGGCTTCAATTGGTCCTCTGCGCGTGAACATGAGATGTCCTACAATGTGGTATATTATGCAACCAGCAAAGGCTCAGATCAACCTGCGCATACGCGCAGTCTGATCAGAGATTTGCTAGATGCTTGAATATTCTTTGACTATTAAGCTACTGACCGAAAAACATTTGGAGTTTCTAAGCTTAAAAGGAGGCTGCACTAGCTCATCTGACTCTACACTTGTCAAAATGCCACATTGTTGGAAATCACATGTCGCGGCTCATATATGAAACAAGGAAATGGCTAATAGGCCACGTACATGTAACTAGAAAACTTATCCTCGAGGTTTACTACAAAATAAGGTTCAAACCAGTCTGCTGAGCTACATAGGAGTCATGGGCTGATCCAGAGGGGGTGTGGACAGGGGGTCCGGACCCCCTGAAAAATCACAAAAATATAGGGTTTCTTTGCAATACTTTTCCGGATCCCCTTAAAAATCACAAAGCTACCAAGCCAGCATTCAATGTTGGGCCATCATCGGCCCGCAAGCGAAACGCCATTTCAATGGCGTTTCGCTTGCGGGCCGATAATGGCCCCATTAATAGTGGCGTGGCATTTTGAACCCTAATCCCCTTATCAACTGAAAAATTGGACACCCTCTGAAAAAACTTCCTAGATCCGCGCATGGGAGTGCTAAACGCATGCACTTTTTTATGCCAGCAAGTATGTTTATGGTTCTATTTAGACAGCGAACAACAATAGTGCTGAGCAAACAGTGCAATTGCGCAAAGTCTACGTCTTTGCCGTAATATTTTGGAATACACGGCAGGTTTCTCATGGCGCTGATCAATTGTTGTCAGCACGCCACGTAAAAAATGCCAAGGCCACCGAATATAATTTTCACGTATAAAGATAGGGCCATTTTTAATTCAAATATTAAATGTACTTATGATTTTGAATCACGTTCGCATAAAGATGGATGACGGCCAAGACGTTGCCTGGATAATTGTTAAAGCAATTTTATCTCCTAGACAGTTCCAGCACCACGAAACGATTATAAGGTTTAGTCCCACACGTTCTGATATGAGCTGCAACATGTGATTTCCAACAATTTGGCAGTTTGACAAGTGTAGACTCAGACGAACGAGCCTGCCCAGCCTTCTTTTAAGCTTAGAAACTCCTAATGATGTTTAGTAAGTAGCTTAACAGTCGTAGAATATTCAAACGACCAGCAAAGGCTCTGATCAGACTGCGCGTATGCGCATTCTGTGCTTCTAAATGATTGGTGCATTCAATATTCTTAAACAGTGGGTGGGTTTAGATACTAGTAAGGCAGTTGTGTTGTATATCAAGCTCAAAGCCGTTTCGAATTCAATAGAAAACCAGATATTTGCTCTGCTACACATGATGGCATGTCGGTCTGTTCAGCAGACTAAGTATTATTGCCCACTTAATAGATAAGTACAGCCCAGGGGGGGGGGGGGGGGGGGGGGGAGGCGGGGTACTCTGATATTTTTATACATACGTAGGCTCGGGTCATTTTTTGGGTTCAAAATTTTGAAGTTCAGTATTTTGGGGGATTTTCAGAAAAATGAATATTTGTTTGGGGTATGAAGATTGTGTGGATTATTTTTGGGGTCATCACAAAACTGGACTATATTTAGGGGTCAATTCTATGCATTTTAGGGTCTTTTCTTAAGGTCAAGGCAGAGAGTTTAGGTTTTTTTTTGGGGGGGGGGGGGTCACTAAAATTTCATATATTTTTGGAGGTGCTTTAAATTCCAGATATTTTGGTGGTTAAACGGTAGATGCTGGGCCCGAGCCTACGTACGAAGAAAAAATGAGAGTATCCTCACTGGGAAGTACAGCCGCTATATTTGTTTCTATCAACTCTGAAAACTCTATTAAAAGTTTTCAAGCGCCTGAAGTGTACAAAATATGAAACTTGTGCAATTTTTTCACAAGTTTCATATTTTGTACATTCCCTGCAATTTAGAAAGAAAAGCAGAACTTTCACGCATAATTTTAACAAGGCGATCAGCAGCAATTTAATTTCTGAAAATATTATCGGGTACTGTCGTGCCAACCAAGAGTGATAGTGACGTGATTATTTGTTTACAATAGCTAAGTAAAACTAGAACTTGAGCTGACGCGAACCGATAGATCACTTGTGTATTAATCCTATCCTGTAGATAGGATTAATACACAAGTGATCTATCGATTATGAGTCCCTGGTAACTTTGTAAACAAACATGAACTCACTGAGACTCTTGGCTGACAGGACAGTAGTTCTTGGTGTGTCTGGATTTCCACTGCACCATGGTACATGTATATTGGCAATATATTGTAACAGTTAACGGCGAGCCGGCAAAACACATTGTCTTCTATTTAAACAATCACTATTCTTGCCGAAAATGCATATCGCGGTTTTATTATTTTCAATCGACCTTTTTATAGCTTTAGCGAGAAGGTCTCATATAGGCATTAACTCTTAAAATTGTTAAGTCAAATTTTCTTAATACGTTTGAGTTGCAACAATGTGGTATGTGCTACCAGCAAAGGCTCAGACCAGCCTGCGCATACGCGCAGACTGATCAGAGCCTTTGCTAGTCGCCTAAATATTCTTTGACTTTTAAGCTACTGACCGAACATAATTTGGAGTTTCTAAGCTTAAAACGAGGCTGCACAGGCTCGTCTGAATCTACACTTGTCCAAATGTCACATTGTTGGAAATCACATGTAGCGGCTCGTTTGATTTTAGTCTGTGACAGCCGATATATTCACATTGCACATTTTAAGTCTCTATAGATGAGCAGGATATTTTGTGGCATACCTGGTTGAAAACTTTCTAGTGATGATGCAAATATCTAGCAGGTGCATTCATATTGATATATAAGCCAAGGATATAGACGTCATTTGATATATCAGGAAATAACTTGAACGTCCAACAAATACAGTTGAACACAATTGGGACGTATTGTTTTTAGTTTTACACCTGTTATGCGGCGAAAAATAAGTGGATTCGTTGAACCGAAACTTATACTTGTTTTTGTTTATTAAAATGATGTTATGTACCTGTATTAGAATTCCGTATATTTTAGCTCTCATGGGTGAGCTAATAATATACCAATGACTCCGACGTCCGTCGTCCGTCAACGTTTTCAAATATCTTCTCCGGATCCTCTGAAACCACTGGGTCAATTAAACTCAAATTCCATATGGAGACTCCTTAGAATTGAAAAACGGAGGTTTGTTCAAACGGTCCTAGTCAGATGACCAAGTTGGCCACGCCCATATATGTTAAAACCCTTTAAAGTCCTCTTCTCAAGCACCATAAGGCTGATTATCTTGGGAAAGATTTGGTTTGTAGCATTGGACATATGGGACCTACTATGCTTATTCAAATGATGACCCTATGTTAGCATTGACCTACTTAACGTCAATGTCAAATTTGCTTCCTGATGAATTCAAATAAGGAAAATTTTGAAAGGTTGATTTCTTTAAACTGTTGAAGCCAAAGTCATTATACTCACTAGATATGGTTAACCTAGTTAGTAATTAGACAATGACCATAAGATAAGTCCCGAAGGTCAAGGTTGGCCTTTAACCCTTCAGCTGAGGTCGCTCATATTGGATTCCCATCAATATATTAAACATATTTTTCTCGGAAACTATAAGGTCAATTTTAGTAAGAAAGAAGGCAAAGTTTAGAAATCGATACAATCAAGTACCACACCTGACTCAGGACACCACATGGGAAAATGACAAAAACACAAGAAAACATCACATACTAGAGTGCCAAGAGATTAGCCCTTTCCCAGCAGGTGACCACAAGGCTGTAATGAACAGACATGACAGCATGACAGACATGAATCATAAATATCCACAAAAGAAGCACTGCCTTGGAACGGTCAGTAAAACTATTTTTACTGGTGGGTTTAAACTAGTTTTATGGTACCAACCTCATCCTTATTTCTGATAAAAATCAAGACAAATAGATGTTGGTTCTCATGAAAGAACCCAAATTTCATACGAATACTCATAAGCGTAGGGAAACGAAATTAATACAAAAGGGTTTGGTCACATGACCAAGATGGCCGCTATGCTCATATATGGTGAAAAAAACCTTTCAGTTATTCTCCTCAAGAACCAGAATGCCTTTTACCTTGGGACTTAGTATGTAGCATAAATGATGTAGGACCTACCAAGTTTGTTCAAATGATGATTCTAGGTTGACCTTTACATGAATAACGTCGAGGTAAAATTTGCTTTATTATGCACTTTGATTGCGTAATGATTTTTTAATATGTTGAAGCCAAAGTCATTATGGTCACTTAATATGCTTAACCTTATGCGACAATGACTATAAACAAGTCCCAAAGGTCACGTTTGACCTTTGATCATTCAGCTTAATTCCCTCACATTGGATTCTCATCAATATATTGATTATATTTTGCTCAGAAACCACTCGTTCAATTGAACTCAAACATTTGAAGACTGCTTAAGGAAGGGGGTGGGGTAAATCTATATAAATTGTTTTTAAGTCAAAAGAAAATATAATCCAAATAACGACAATCTGATTTATGACAACATACTCACTTTGTTTGATAAAATGCGTCTTTTTCTCTTTGAATATGAGTCTTTTTATGCAGGATGTTTACGTGCTACATGTGTTATGGGAAACTCGCCACTAGGGTCGGAATAAAAAAAAATCGGACAAACAGCAGGGGCAGACTTTATTTAGCTGTTCTCTTTACTCCTTCCACTCCGAACAGGCAGAACAGAAATCAAGTGTGCTGGAACATCTGTGCTGGCGTACGCCGGAGTACTCCGTATTCCGAGGTGGTGTAGACAGAACAGTCACGTGACCTGTTCCAAAACAAGATGGCGGAGCACTGCCAGCATGTGTGGAAATATTTGCATCGCTTGATTTAATCCGGAGTACTCCAAAGTGCCCAGTTTTACTTGTTTTTGTGGCTGTTCTGGCGTACGCCGAGTACTCTAAAAATTGCTAAATCAAGTCCGCCCCAGATGAGATTTCCGACCGCCATTTAAACACCTGGTATATTTGATATTCACCTCACCATGACTTGGCGTTAACATGGAGACGTGCATTATGTGGGCATTCATAGCCAATTACAGATGTCTCGCCCTAGAATACGAAAACTGTAAGACAATGGTTGATCAACCTCACGAGAAAACATGCAAACATCAAAGGCGCAGATCAGAGCCCGGGGTTATAAAACTTTAGCTCATTCTCAAAAGAAAGCGCAATGAATGGCTGCTTGCGGACAAGTGTCCGCTAGCAACCAATCATTGCGCTTTCTTTTGAGTTTGAGACTGTACTCGCACGCTATTAACAGCAATGTTTCAACCGGCAAAACCCCATGTATTAATTCGCGTGCTGTTGATGCCAGGCTTTTGTACTTAATGCTAGACCGTCACAAAAGTTGACGTCATCAACAGTAACGTGCATAGAAATGAACGTAATTTAGTGACGTAAGGATGACGTAAGGCTTTGCTCTGGAAACCTACGAATCCTTCATGTTTTTGCGCGCCATTATATTAATATATAACATGAACTTTTCGAAGCACTTTTCCAAAGTTTTCAAGTGACAGGGTGACTTTATACAATAATAACGATCAAACATGGTTTTCTGATACACTAACATCAGTTAGACCCCTCGGGGTCGTAAAAACCCTCGCCTTTCGGGCTCGGGTTTCAACATCACCCTCGGGGTCCAACAGATGTCAATGCATAAAACATGTTTGATCCCTATAATGCAGTCGCATCTGTGCATGTAGACCCAATAGTACAATAGCTTATTCATCGTTAATAGTCATTATTTCAAAACATTTTGTTTTTATTTTAATAATTTTACGTGCTAAAGTAAAGATTTTAAGTGATATAGAAGAATACTATTTATGAATATTATTTAACGCGATATATGTACCACCTGCATTCTGTCGCTTTGTTTTTGGTGAAATAGTATCAAATTGTGTTTTGTCTATTAAAAACTGCCTCGTGTATGATATTACAAGACAAGAGTAAAGTCGGGTAAATTCGGACATCAGGTAAAGTCGGACACACACTTGAAAACAGTGGAAATCCAGATAAGACGGCTCCTTATCTTATCAGAATTTTCACTGTTTGCTTAATTAATTTATTTTTTATTCCAATAATTAAACTTTGAAACAAACAATGTGGTAGTCCGAATTTAGCTGTCTGCCCGAATATATCCGACTTTAACCCTATTCAGGCCAGGCCAAGATATAATGGTACTGCAGTACCTAATGCATATGCTGAAAAGCATTCATTAAACGCACGTCCCGATCTCTCCAATGAGTAGAGGATGTTTATAAATAAATTGGTCGATCACTCATCTACCCCGTGCTTTGTGTTAGCGAGAAATGCAGACACTGGTGAGCATGTGCATGAGCTTTCGCTAAACATTATGCGATAAGCATCAAAATGCTGGTAATAATAATGATTGGTCTTCACAGAGAAGAAGGTAGAAATGAGAGAATACCCTTGAGTTTCGTGTCCGCTCCTTATCTCCTCAACACTTTGTCAGATTTTGATAAGCATCACTCAAATGTTCCTCTCAGTGAGTTAGTGTGCAGAACCCATGACTCAGCTACACAGACTTAAGGTCCAGTTCATAGTTCATGGTTATGTGTTTTACCCTTGAATCTCGTGTCCGCTACATATCTCCTGAAGTCTTTGAAAGCTTTGCATTTGGTCAAATGTTAGTCTCAGTGAATCTGTGTGCAGAGCATATTCCTTAGCTACCCATGCTCAATGGCAAGATCATGGGATTTACCCTTCAATTTCATGTGCACTCCATATCTCCTGAACCCTTTGTCAATGAACAATTTTCATTAAACGTCAACCAAGTTTTCCTCTCAGCGATACTGTGTGCAGAACCCATGACTCGGTTACCCAGACTCAAGGTCAATGTCATTCTTCAAGGTCATGGGATTTACCCTTGAATTTCATGTCCGCTCCATATCTCCTGAACCCTCGCAACGATTTTCAACGTTACCCAAATATTCCTATCAGTGAGTTGGTGTGCGGAATCCTTGACTCAGCTTTGCAGACGCAATGTCAGTGTCACTGTTCAAGGTCATGGGATTCTACCTTGGGGATTTTGGCTGTCCTTCAGACTGCTGTCTTGTTATTTTCAAAAATTACATAAGTAAATCTCTACTAATCACTCGTAAATTAAAATAACTTGTTTATCCTGGTATACAAAGCACTGATAATAATGTCCAGACTGGTATTTGGTTCTTTATATTAATAAAGTCTGCAGCTGATATTCATTCAGATAATATTGTTCAGAACATGCATGTATATCACATGTTTGCCTCTCAATGAGACAGTTACTTTGCGACCCATAACACATGTTTAGATTTAAGACAAGAAAATTAGCTTTTGAATACTGGCTTTAAGCTAGATGCCTGCTTCATTTTCAGCTAACCGTTTTCGTCATGAATATTCATGCTAGGCTCCACCCACTATGTAATTATACGAATGGTGGTACATAGAACAAAGAAATTACTTGGCAGGTCCATTTTGAGTGTAGAATCAGATATATCATATTTTCATAAGCACACAGAGTAGATCCTGATCAGGCAGCTATAATAAAAGCTGCCTGATCAGGGTCTGCTCTGTTTGCAAAAGCGTTAAAATGTCTCTATGAGGTAAATTGTTAAGTTTATGAGTTGGCTCAAAATGCACCTCTCAGTTAAGGCATCAGCCAATGTTTATAATGGCAGGATCTGGTAACCTTTTGTTTGTGAGCACCAAAGGCCCTGGCACGACTCCATGCGCGCAGACTCTGAATCTTCGCTGGTCGCCGATGCGGTAAATGACATTGTCATATTTCACATTTCTGAGTGAAATTTATCATTTTGTGTTTTAAGTTACATTTGTACCAGCCAATGTTTACAATGGTGGGAGCTGGGATCACCCAAATCAGACATGCAGAAAAACCTATGTCCGCTGTTCTACCGTCCGAGTGTGCTCACATCCAACACAGAGTTGAAGAGTTTGATCCAGCGGCCAATCAGATCACTCTAAGTAATGGACAAGTGGTAAATACCATTTTCATATTTCTTTCACCCCATCTACATTTGTACTGTCGTTTCAACCATGAGTAAAAGTGACGTAATATTGTGTTTACAATTGCTAAGTAAAAACTAGCTTGTAGAGTCTGTGCTCGATAAGTCGTTGATCAAGTATATGGTACTTTATTCACCTGATCGGACAAATATAGGTTTTCATTCATACTTCTAACTGTAAATCTGTTTCGTCACCATACTCTTATCGAGCACGGACTATACACTATACTTTATCTAACGCGAATCGATAGATCACTTGTGTATTATTTCTATCCTTAGGATTGGATTAATACACAAGTGATGTCCCTGATAATGGTGTAAACAAAACATGACGTCACTGTCACTCTTGGCTGGCAGGACAGTACTGGCAATAAAGCTGCATTCGCACGCCATGTTGACATTTCACAGACCAATGCTATGAAATTGTAATGCTACCATAAAATACTTGATTAGACTTCGAAATAATATTGTATAACTTTTGTTTGTATTGATGCTTCACGTCAATGTCAACATTTTTTCTGTCATGTTGAGACGTTTTCCTGTCTTCCTGAAGCAAAGGATAATGTGTCTTGCTAAAGGAACACAGCGCACCCGGTGAGTCTCGAACGGCCGACCCTGCAATTCCAAGTCGAGCACTTTATTACTGAACCACTACGCCCTTCATATTTTATAAGCCCCCCCACCCCCTCCGCACAGTGTGTTTGTGTTGGGAATGCTACATAGACTGTGTCTGTCTATCTGCCAACATTTTCATCCGTATGCCCGTCGTAAGGACTAGGCGCCTAAACTCTTTGAACTCGAGAGTACAGTGCTGTTTAGATAACCATTGATCAATTGATATTCATAAGAGTGTTACTGTTAACTTGCTTCAAAACAAGAAAGATAAATTCGAGAGGGGCGTCAACAGCAACAAAAGCTGGAACATTAACGTTTAAAAAATACGCCTATGTGATAAATAGTGGATCTTACATGAGTGATCATGTTTTATTGCATTGATTCAACGAGTTGAGGAAAAGAGAAAAAGCGAGGCTTGTCGAGCAGTTTATATATTTTTTTAGCAACGAGTTTAATAAGTTCAATAAACCAAGAGCACGAATGTTAGATTCCATTTATCATATAATATAAAAATACATTTGAAATCTCATTTCTTGTTATAAAAAGTTATAATTTTGTCATTATGTACACAACGCTGTTATGGACGTCATAACTGTTCCCGAAAATTGATTTATCGATATTAATGCATGGCGTTATTTCACTCACAGGTGCGACGTCATTATGATAAACGGGGCAGAACAACCAGTGTAAACATTATAGGCCACTGGCTAGATATGATTAACCTCACCCCAGGGGGAATATTGTCGATCATATTTTTCTTAAAGCCCAGTGTCTGCAAAGCCCAGTGTCTTGCAAGGATTTTGCAACATGTTAGCCCTCTGGCAATGGCAGCGTCAATTTAAAAATATGTTACTTAGTTATAGGAAAATCATAAACCTGTGCCAGCATACAAATTAGTACGAACATGCCATGTTGGAGACATTACTGGGAAGATTTACGGCTATTTTGCTGGTGACGTACGTAGCGTGGTGTTATACGTTAACGCTGCCACTCTCAGAGGGCTGACACATTTGATTTTTTTAATGTAGTATCATAGTATCGTAGTATCATGTAGTCATAGTGTACAAAATTCTCCCTGGGGGGAGGGGGTCTATATCCAGCTCAAGGCCTATTATCTAAAGTGCATCTGACTTTTTTATATTTTCATTTGCAGCTCAAATACCGATTTCTAGTAATAGCATTGGGGATACAACTGAACTATAACAAGGTAAAGTATACATTAAATATTCGATGACGCAGTATGTAATGCTTACGTCGAAGGTTTGGGTTCCATCGAGGCCAAGTGGTATATTTCTGATCTACAGTGTATGTCGATATTTCTATCAAACAACATGATCATAACACTTAAAGAATTGGTTCAGCGAGTCTTAAGAAATAATTTTGTTTTAGAATGCTCATGAAATCATGAATACATAGGGTTTCTTGCAAAGTAAGTAAAGCCCGAAGAGACCTGAAGTATTCATGATTCCATAAACAGACCAAAAAGTGAGTTAAATGCTTATATTTACATTTTATTATAAATAACTAAAATATATAAATTAGGTATCTTGAGCAGTGACATATTTCACACCCTAGTGATCATATGATTTCCTATCTGTCTATGTACTCTGCAAACTATTTCTTTGTTACCTTTTCTTGTCTTTTTCTGTCCATTTTTTTTCTTGGAAACACTAAAAAGGTAATTATATAATATACAAAATAATACACTGTGCGTTCATTATGTGAAAAATAGCTCACTCACACTTTAAGTTGCCTACATATGCATAAACAACTCATGCTGGCGGATTCGTTGTTTATGCCTATTAAGCCAAGTCTTCGTAACAGATTTTCCATATTATGGAAACACAATGTATTATTTCTATATATGCCATTAAACAGGTAGATGGTTTACTAGAGGCGTTAAGGTGGGATCGCTTGGTATGTTCCAACTATTCACGAGAGACTGTGGTCAAGACATTCCCCGCCATACAAAGCTTCAAGAAAGGTATCGCATTATTCACCTACCCTAGTACCCCTGTGAAATGTGCAGGGGCAGCACAGAAAGTCATGTATTTGGCAGATGATTATTGGAGAAAAGTAAGTTACTGAGAAAAGATCATATTTGTCTATTTGTTTCAACTGTTTGTTTGGTATGTCACGATGGTCAGTTATATCTTGAAGCTCTCCCTTTTAATGAATGTCATTGTTTAAGTTAGTAAGAGAGATAACCTAAACTTTGATCTGTATTGATATGCATATATAGGTCAACATGAATTATAATTCATGGTCTAGTACTTTTTCCTGATAGTAAGGAGCGCAGTGGCTCAGTGGTAGAGTGCTTGACTCGAGACAGAGAGGCCGCGGGTTCGAGCCTCACCGGCGTCACTGCATTGTGGTCCTTGAGCAAGACACATTTATCCTAGCTTAGTACTGGTTCAACCCAGGAAGACCCGTCCCTGTTTAACTGAAAGATTGTTGATGGGACGTAAAGAATCAAATTAAACAAACAGAAAAATAAATTTTTCTGATAGTATACAATTATTTACTTTAATGAGGTTGACATGAAGATTTATAAAGAGATAATCAATGTGACCGCAAAGGAAGATAATAAACCATTATTAACTTTAATTAGGTAGGTATGGGAATTTATCTACCTAAAAGTGATATTCAGCGAGGCTGCAAGGCCGAGGTGAATATCACTAATCATTATGTCAAACGAAATTGAAGTCAATAACTGTTTTGTTAATGACTTTTCAACTGTGAATGAAAATGTTCTTCTTTTACTTTGTAACTAGATTTGTATTGTTTAAATCATGGTCACTTAAAGGCTTTTCTCACAAGCTTGACTGGGTTGGTGTTTTTGTTTGTTTGTTTTTTTGTTTTTTGTTTTTCAAATATTTTGTAGTATTTTGCATTTTTATGTATGTAAATTCTCTTAATGCAGAATATAAATCAAATATAAACACTTTTTACATGTTGTTTATTCAAACAAAGAAACATGAACAAACAAAACAGAACCGTTGTTAAAATTAATTATAAGTCTTTAATTTACCTGTTGGGAGGTGGAACAGCAAACCATGTCGATTTCATTCAGCCCATGCTAGTTTTATACTCATAGTGCTATTTTATCTCTCTAGAGGGTGATATAAGAAAGGAGTAATAAAATAATAAAATTATCCGTGAGCTGGTTTTCATCTTGTATCAACCCGCTGGCCAGTTTAGACCAGTTTTCTGGTAGACATAGAGATTTATGAAGACAAATTGAACCAATCAGCAGACAGGATTCTCTACAAACATATAACAAAACGCCTTATTTGGCTTTGTTTAATTTTGTCATAATTGATTTCTCTTTATTTTTTTCATGAAGTATACGTACTATAAGATTTTTTGGTTACTGTAAAGGCGGCGCCTCATGATTGCGTAATTAGGACTGGTCAACCTTAGACATAGGTAAAAGCTGAAAATGAGGCGTGGTTTTATTCATAAGTACTGTATCATCTTGCGCCATTACCTCAGTTTAGACGCAAAACGCATTATTTAGTCCTTAAAACGCCAGCAAAAAAAATGCATCTGGAAATGTCTATTTAACGTAAGCATAGAGGCAAACATTGTGGACCCAGATCAGACTGCTCCTACCCTGTAGGAGCAGTCTGATCTGGGTCCACACTGTTTGTCTATGAGGCTTCAAATATTTTAGTGGACGACAAAAACGTACGTGTTTTGATTATGCGCTTTAGGGGTTAATAAATGTGAGTTCAGTGTTAGGATTTTCATGAAATGCACGCACGTTTGCGCTGCCCAAACAACTTATTAATTCTAGAACCTGATTTTCCTTGTTTAGCCGAGCCACGCCCAGGTATGAATATTAAAGCTGCCGCCATTACAGTAAGCGAAAAGTATATTAACAACTGTTGTGATTGTCACATGAACCAAATTGCTTCTTTTACGTTTCTTTTTCCGTTTCAGAACGGGGTAAGAGATAACATAGATATAACCTTTAAAACGTCTATTGGTGCATTATTTCTGGTGAAAAAGTATGCAACTCGACTAGAAAAAATAGTGCAAGAAAAGTGAGTAACACATTAAGCGTCTATGTTGGTATTTAAAACAAAACTTTTTCGAATACCTCATCTCATCGATGAGGTTGATTCTAACTGTTTCCTTGCTGCAGGCGATTTTTGTCGTTTTCTAATAACTTTTGCAAACAGTTTGGTCCAAGATGAGATTCTGGACTGACAGAATGTCGGTCCTGATCTGGATTTTAACCGTTAGACACTCTTATATTGTTCCTGAAAGAATTTTTAGAAAAAGTTAGTTTAAATTCTGTACTTTCTAAGATAAGTATGATGATGATGATAATGATTATGATGATCGTGGCTAGAAGTATCTACTCAAGTGGAATTAAATTTTGTATACATAGCACAGTATGTAAACTGAAATAAACATACTGTACCGTTCCTCCGCTAGCTCACGCCTTATAAACATGAATAACAGCACTCGTGCGTAACCAGTAGTCGGAAAATGCGTGTATTTAGGTACATGTACACGTTTCGATATATATTGTTAGCGATACAGACAATACACATTCGAACAAGGTAAGAAAAGCCATTTTATCTATTTTATTCCGTTTTATTCCATGATTTTAACGCTTTCCTCCTTTGCATTTTGCTTTGTTAAAAACGACTTGCTCACAATCAGAGCCGTTCTGTGTCGAAAACGAGCTTAAATGCCAGATTGCACGGTTTTAGTGGAATTGGCAATCACATGTATACATGATTACATGGTTGTAACTGTAACAGTTACTTAGATCTATGGAAAAAATGAATTTTAATAGGTGGGCCCTCGCAATTACAGCTGTACCAACAACTCTCACATCACGATTTCCGACAACTGGTTACGCACGAGTGCTGTAATTCATAATGTATAAGGCGTGAGCTAGGAGGAAAGGGTACAGGATGTTTATTTCAGTTTACATACTGTGCATAGTACATGTACGTATTTAGATTATGGAGCATATTGTTGTTGTTTTTCTGTCAAATATCTGTCGCAGATACTTAATGAGACAGCCAAAATCACAGTGAATTCATATAAGAACCGTGTCACTGAAACGGTTTTTTTAATATACACAATGTATAATTTGATGGGAAATATAGCAAATACAGTAAAACCTGTGTAAAAAGGCCACTCAAAATAGACAAAACGAAGATCTTAATGACAAATGGTAGCTTAATGAAGGTCAATTGTATTACAGAATGCTCCCCTTAAAGCACTCTGCAATAGCATTAAGCAATAATTGATCTTGAAATATGTTTTTAAAAGGGTATCCTTTGGAAGCAAAGACTGCACCAAAGAACTGAAACTAGAGTGTGCATAATTCCTGGGCCAGACTAGCTAGTTTCTGCCATTTAGGCTTCATTAGTGACCCTCAAATAGTTTCAGAGTTCCACAATGAAACCCATGATCCAAAAGGACAAGAAAATAAAATCTACACTACCAATTTTAGGTCTTTTTGAAGGTGACCGTTTTACATAGGTTTTACTGTACTTATTCTTGTATAATATTATTTACAAACCAATTCCGTTTAGTTCGAAATATTGATAACTCGAAGTGGAACCTCTTATTATGTGCACTTCGAGTGAACGAGGGTTGACTGTATTTCATTTCAGAGGTATACATGTTGACTACAAGAGATGTTTAGTAGGAATCGATCATACAAAGAAGGAAGCGACATTCAAGAAAATGGACAGTGACACTGGAGAAACTGAAAAATGTCAGGTAAAATGTAAATACTTTCTTACCCATCAGTTTAAAAATATGTTTTGGGTGCTCAAGAGAACCGTCTCATTTAGACGGTTCTTTTGAGTACCCAAAACATATGTTTCGATTGAGAAATAAGAAAATTTTAATTTTCGTTAAGCACTCTTTACTAAAGTCCTGGGCCCGGAATTACAATGCCTCCTTAAAGTTAAGCAAGACTTAAGTTAAGTATTGTTATTTCAACATGCTTTAATAATTGCTAAATAAATTGCCTGGATCGATTCGGTTTTTGTGATCAAAGATATCATTGTGATCTTCAGAAAAATTAAAACTTTTTGATTTTAATCAATTTTAAACGTTATTTTTCGCATCCTGAAAAATCATACTTAACTTAAGTCTTCCTTAACTCTCAGGAGGCATTGTAATTCCGAGCCCTGATGTATACATGAATGACCAATATTTTTACCATGATTGGCATTCTATGAGCCAGCACATGAGATTCTGTTACTTATCACGTAATTGAGCAACGAAAGCTCAGGCTTGTATAAACACAAAGTATGGATATGAGTGATGACTCGGATCAAATTTTAGACCTCTGGGCCCGCTGTAAACGCCATCACGGTTCTAGTCGTTTAAAGCCGGCGTTTGGGCACGTGTAGTGCCATAGAGAGCCGGAAGAGTTGCTACAGATTAATTGATGTTGTTTTAATATTTACAGTTTTAGCCAATAAAATATAGTTAAGCTACCTCTTGGTGATTCTGTCGTTCGTAGATATGTATTGTTGTTGCTCCCCTTGTTTGTTTGATTGATTGTTTGGTCGGTTGGTTGGTTTGACGCTTAACGTCCCAGTCTACAGCTATGGACATGTCAGGATGGTCAGTTCAACTAACCACACTTTTTACCTGGACTAGCTTGACCAAGCGGTTAACCAGTACTTCGTGCCTTCTTGAATCAGCGGAAGGAGGAGAATGGCCATAGACATTATTTCATGATCAATCTCTACGAAAGTATGGGACTGGGCCAGGATCGAACTTACGACCCGTGGATCTGCAGGCAGACTCGTTACCAACTGCAACCCCTGGATCTGCAGACAGACTTAATACTGACTGCGCTACGTGGCTCCCATTGGGTGCAAGGGTTTCATGTTTAGTCCTGGATTGGTGTTCTTGTCTCAATTTTCGAGTGCTATGGGTTCACAGTATCGATTCACTGTGCGCCTGAAATGAGTGAAATCGACTGTATCGGTAGAATTGAGAGTTTTTGGCCTAAATTTGTGAGGGGGTGGTAAGTATTTTCGCATGTTTTCTTATAGTTAGATTTGTTCTTCCGCCGTGGATCTCATTATATTTCTTTGATATATGCATACATGTCATAATATCGTGCAAAAACAACGACAGTGTATCGGTGGAGCGCAAGAAACGCATTCTTTTAGAGGGATAGTTGTCAATAAAGCGAAAATCCACAGCTTTTTCTATTCCCGTTTCGAATTTAAACAACTTAGCTAAAAATGATTTTCACCATAAGTTAGAGAGGTTTATGACCCTACAATACCAGAAATCTCAGACTGATCCGTTTTTTTCGATTTTGAGATATTCAGCTATATATGACTGAACCCCCTAATAGCGATTAACTAGAAACTGTATCGGTAGAATCTACTGCTATTTATTTAATGTACGAAGTAAAAACTACCGACTGCACGAAGTGAAAGCAAATGTTGGTCATATTTCTTCGAATTTAGAGCAGAAAGTAGGTTATTTATTTCACCCTGTGTATGCCATTGACTTCTAATTGTGTATTTTGGCAGACAGTGAAGACCCAAATATAATGTGGCATTTCATCTGGGTCTTCACTGTTTATTAATACAAATACGATGTTCAGAGAAAGAAATGCAACTAGTTTTGAATAAAAACCTCTGACAAGCAATATATATATATTGTACCACCCCAGATTTATTGTATATAACCAGCAGGCAGAATTCAGTTAGTTCATACGTTAATCTGTATCGCTTTTTTTCAGTCCTGCATCTGTTGCCTGTGTGTAGGTTTGTAGGCTTACGTTTTAACATTTTCATCCTGCTTTAAACAGCTGTATGGTAAGATGAAATGGCAGTGGAAAGTACATTTCATAAGACCCACTGTGGCAAAACCATAATAAGGCTTCTGCGCCCAGCGAGCAATCAGGTTACATCGATTAGTCAGATTTTTCTTATGATATAATTTATACATCTTCCCGTGTGTGGCTCCCTTTCAGTTTTGAATTTGTTCCATAGAAGTTTACATTTACAGGCAATCATGTGCGGATCCAGAGAGTGGATAGGGGTTCCGGACCCCCTCCCCTGGAAATCCATAATTTATATGGGTTTCTATAGAAATTAGCACTTGGAACCCCCCCCCCCCCCCTGGAAAAAAGTTGGACCCCCCCTGGAAAATGTTGGACCCTCTGAAACCTTGGACAATTATACTTTTCTTTGAAATAACCATCGGGCACCCTCTGTAAAGCTGCAAAATAGGTTGAGGACTGAACAAAAAAATCAAAACGTCAGAGCTGTTTTCAGACAGTCAGGCCTGGACCCCCTGGCAAAGATTCATGGATTCGCGCATGTGGTTACATGTAATCCACCATACTTTCTAATTGCATGGTGTTATGCTCCACTGAATAGGTAGTATAATATACAGGTATACTTCCACCAAACGCTTTGAGGCGTGGCTGTAACGGTAAATGCATTGAATAAATCGAGGGTCATGCCTTAGAGGTCGTGGTAGAAGTGTAAGTTCACCTCGTGCTATACTTCCACCAAACGCTTTGAGGCGTGACTGTAACGGTAAATGCATTGAATAAATCGAGGGTCATGCCTTAGAGGTCGTGGTAGAAGTATACATGTATCACTTTGTCATATGACTGGGTGGATGTTTACAAAATAGGTTAGTGATTTTTTTGTTATAAACATCTTTATAATAACACACACATAAACGCACGCACACACGCACGCACAGACGCACACACACACCACACGCACGTGCACTTGCCACCCTCTCAAACATCAACTGACAAACCTATCAACAAACTAGAGAACAAAACATTATCTCTATTGTTTTGGGCTAGTCCCTACGTCCGTTGTCGTGGTCACTGTTAACCCTTAAAGCGCCAAGAAAAAAATGTATCTAAAATGTCGTCTGCTGAAGTCGTCTGCTCCAAATAATTGCCTAGCATTACTGACGAATTAAGTATAGAAGCAAACAGCGTGGATCCAGAACAGAGTGCTCCTATAGGAGCAGTCTGATCTGGGTCCACACTGTTTGCCATAGAGGCTTCTTAAACATTTCAGCAGACCAGAAAAGTAGATGACTGTGATTGACGCATTAAGGGTTAACTTAGTCATTTTTAATTGGTTTTCTTCCAAATTTCATACATGGATTGCTTTCATCAAACTCTTGTTCAAGTTTGAATACATTTTTTCTCTCTGTCGAACGATAAGCAAGAAGGCCTTTAAAATGGCTGCCGCCTATCAGTGTCCAGGACAGGTCACTCTAACTAACTAAAGTCATTTAATCAGTTTTCTTCCAAATTCCATATACGGATTGCTTCCATCAAACTCTCGTTCAATACATTTGATAATTTTACAAAGGCCTTTATCATGTAAAACATGCACTTAAATATCAACTTCATAGTATCTGTTCCACCATTTTGTAATGTGTGATACCACGTCGTCATGAACGTAACGCCACGACGTCGCACCACTTTTCCCGTAAAAGTGGCAAAAATACCCATTTCATGCTCACCATTACCAGGCATGAAATCTATCATGCTAATACAAACAACTATTTGCATTCTCAAATCTATTTGCATAACAACACAACACTCGGAGCCCAGGAACAAATCGCCTGATCTTTTAAGCATACATAGTATTCATGCACATTGAAACAAGGGTGAGCATGAAAAAACTAATAATGTGGTATGGACTTAGTTATAAATAGTATGGACCCAGATCAAGTCTGAAATTCTGTGGGACATAATCCAGGTTCAACCCGTTTATGAATAATTACAGCAGCTGGCAAAGAAAACATTGTTCCCTATGGAATATAAACGATTATTATCTCGTTCAATATGTTCTTAAAAAGTCTATTCTTTGGAAGCAAAGAATGCACCAAAGAAATGAAACTAGAGTGTGCAAATTTTCTGGTCCAGACTAGCTAGTTTCGGCCATTTAGGCCCCATCAGTGACCCTCTAATAGTTTCAAAGTTCCACAATGAAACCCATGATCCAAAAGGACAAGAAAATAAGAAAATAAAAGTTTGAATACGTTTTTTATATCTGTCGAACGATAAGCAACATGGCGGAAAAATGGCCAACATATATATATAAATATATATTCTTTCAAATGGGTACGTGCATTAAGGGGCTATTTTGGCCCCCTCTAGAGCCAAACACTGAAAGTTGCTTTTCAAAAATTTCATGTTATTGGTTTGTTAGAAAAATAGCCCAAGTGTAAAATTCTGGCATTTATTATACTTTTACCGGTTGCTATGGTAACCAAAATGGCCAACAGAGTAGGCTTAAAATAGAGAAATTGCCATTTTAGGCCAAATTTGAGGCTTTTGGAGACCGATTTTTTAAGAATAAGATATGCAACATGACCATGTTCTGAAAAAGTTCAGTTTGACATTTTGACCCCACCCCCTAAGTCTATCCGGGGGTCAGGCACAGGCCTTTGGTCAAAAAGTCACGTTTGATATATTTCTTTTTATTGTACCTCTGTCCGCATTTGCTACCATGTTCTAAAAAAAGTTGAATTTTGACTCCAAGGGCCAGAGGGGGGTGTCTGAGGGCATAATATTTGCTAACATGTTGCTGCACCCTTGATTCCCTTTAATTATCCCCAGACGAAGTCAGAGGGTCAGATTTTTTGCGTCGTCCGTGTGTCCCTCCATCCATTCCCTCGGTCCGTCTACGCTTTTTGTCTGTCCGGAACCATATCTCAGTACCTATAGGTCAGATTTAATTCTTTCTCTGTACAAATGATAATTACCATAGACTCTCGATATCCTATAAGTTTTGTCAAAATTGACCCTCAACACTTGAGTTATTGCCCTTGTTCTAGTGTAGGCAATTATAATGCAAAACCTATATTAGTTTCTGTGTGTAATAATCTTCACTTTTCTTCAAAGATGCAGGCAGAGCAGCAATAGATATGAAGCTTATGAAATGGGATTTTAGTTTGAAGGCATGGGTCCGAGCCCCTTGGGTGCACAGGCCTTCGATCAAAAGTCAGCTTTGATATATTTCTTATTTATTGTACCTCTATCTGCATTTGCTACCATGTTGCTGCATTTGCCATTCCCTTTGAGTGCAGCATGGTCATGTTCTGAAAAACTTAAATTTTAACCTTTTGACCCCCAAGGCCAGGGAGAGGGGGGTCTGCGGGGGAAATATTTGCTATCATGTGGCTGCATTCGTGATTCCATTTAATTTGATATGCAACATGACCATGTTTTGAAAAAAATAATTTTGACATTTGACCCCACCCCAAGGTCTGTTTATGGTTGGAGGGGTCTGGCGGCAAAATATTTGCTACCACGTTTCTGCATTCGTGATTTAATTTGATATTCAATCTGACCATGGTCTTAAAAAGTTGAATTTTGACCTTTTGACCCCAGGGTCAGGGGATGGGGGTGAGCGGGGCTATGAGGGCAAAATATTTGCTACCATGGTGCTACATTCATGATTCCCTTAAATTTAATATGCAAAATGACCATGTTCTGGAAATGTTGAATTTTGACGTTTTTAATCAAGATTATGCTTATCTACATGCACTGGGTAATCATGGCTTATAGTGACAAGTTGTAAGATATAATAGTTTTGAAGAAATGTGAAGTTTATTCTACCAAAAATGTCAATATAGCCTTTGCATTAGCCTAAACCTAAGTCAAAAAAAGGGCCAAAACTCAGTCAAAAGTTTGTGAAATACCACCGAATTCGAACTTGACCATTATTTTATAATGCTTTAACAGTTAAACATTTAAATGAAATTGTTGCATCCCTCTAAAAGAAATTGATTGGAAACCACAATTTAGCCAAAATCTTAATAAAAAAGGGCAATCACTCAGTCAAAATTTTGTCGATAGCCCCCACTTTCGAACTTAATCTGTATTCATGATGCTTTACTCTTCTGCAAAGTTTGATGAATGATTAAATTGATGAATCGCTTAAAAAGTTATGGATTGCAAACCAAAAGTGTGACAAGGCGGACTACGATGACGCAGCCGCCTACGACGCCGTCGGACACATGATGCCTATGTGTCGACCATGTGTCGCCAGCAACTCAAAGAGTGGGTATGTTTATATGACGAAGGGGCAACAATGCAGCGAATATATACACAGGGTCTTCGCCAGTACAAAGAATTATCTATTATTGTTATACCATGTTAGGGTTGTAAAGCACTTCCACATATCTCACATCATACTTAGGCCTCTGTCGCGAGAGAACCTGACTCTGTCGCATGTGAACAACAAAGGTACAGACCAGTCTGGGCATCCAGCTAGTCTGATGGGTGCCTTTGTTATTTGCTCCCTGGAAAGTAATATAGCTAAGCAGCAAAACTTGGTCCATTCAAAGCTTCCAGCTTCTATTGAGCAGGCTGATTTTAGCAAGATGTGGTCGGAAATCCTGAAGAAACGTGATGCAGCACATATTGAGCCCGCTCATTATCCTAACCAGTAAGTTACTATTCAATATAATAGAAGGCACTGTCGTGCTACATGTACATAATTGTTAATATTTGGCCAGTTACTGACAGCCAACCTTTTTAAATCGACTGAAGAAGAAGAACGGCCAAAAGTATTTTCATGGAGGGTGCGCAATGGCTTTGTCATACAATGCTTGACTCGAGATAGAGGAGCTCCCTGGTCTATCATAATCGTCGTCACTGCATTATGTCTTTGAGCACATTAATACTTGCTTACTACTGGTTCACTCATGAAGAACCATCCCGACATAACTGAAAACATTTTGACTGGGACGTTAAGAATCAAATCAAGCAAACAAACAAGTATTTTCATCCAAAAATTCTAAGAATGTGCAAAGCTTATATTTGTTTACAAACTGAAGTTTTTGACAAGCTTTTATTATATTTTTATTGCACAAAGGTTGTGGGTTTGATGCGCAAAGTTTACGTATATTTTAGTCCTACTTGCGCTTGAAATTGGCCCAGAATAGACGAAACTGTCTTCACTGTTCCCTTTCACTGGGCACAGTACCTCTTATGTGTATCGGTATTACTTCGTTCAGTGCGTCGATTCTACCGATACAGTTTCTAATTCACCGCTATTAGGGGGTTCAGTCATATATAGCTGAATATCTCAAAATCGAATAAACGGATCAGTCTGAGATTTCTGGTATTGTAGGATCATAAACCTCTCTAAAAAACTGGTGAAAATCATTTTTAGCTAAGTTGTTTAAATTCGAAACGGGAAGATAAAAAGCCGTGGATTTTCGCTTTTTTGACAACTATCCCTTTAATAGAATGCATTTCTTGCGCTCCCACGATACACTGTCGTTGTTTTTGCACGATATTATGACATGTATGCATATATCAAAGAAATATAATGAGATCCACGGCGGAAGAGTAAATCTAACTATAAGAAAACATGCGAAAATACTTACCACCCCCTCACAAATTTAGGCCAAAAACTCTCGATTCTACCAATACAGTCGATTTCACTTATTTCAGGCGCACAGTGAATCGATACTGTGTGGGTAGGTCTGTAAATATGGCACATCCTGTTCATATTGGCTGTGTGTTTTTTCAGAGTGATTTTAACCTAGATGCATACCACAGCAGGTTATCATGACCTTCGTTTCTAGGTTGATTTCATTTTTTCCCTCGAATTAAAATTTGTATGGATTCGCACAAAGGAACAATGAGAAAATATTATAAGGCCAACTTCTTCAATCAGGAAGAAGAAAGCCACTTCATTCTATGACGTTCAGATAAATCGAGAAAACAAGGTGAGTGTCTTTTGATATCAACTTTACCAGGCAAGGCTTTTAGAATGCTTGTTGACATCGTGAGGCTTGCCGAGCGATACAACATGCGTTCTCAAAGCCAAGCGCCTTTGATATCAAGTTTATGATATGGGTTCTCAAAGCCGACTGTCTTTTGATATCAAGTTTACCAGACATGGCTTTGAGAACGCTTGTTGACATCACGAGGCTTGCCGAGCGATTTAACACGCGTTCTCAAAGCCGAGCCGGGTAAACTTGATATCAAAAGACACGAACCTGGTATTCTATTTATCATTTTACCCATTGTTTCACTCTTCAAATTAGCGATTATGACGTTATTTTCGATTAATGTGTTGATTCAGCGTCATTAGCGGCGTCATTCAAGAAGTGCAACGTCATCATGACTGATAAGGGCACATACTGTGAGATAGACAATGTTTATCAGGTCAACGTGCAACAATGCATTTAATATGAGAGGTAACTGATAAATTACAATACACCTCTGGGTCACAGAGATCAGCTTATTTTGGACATACTGGTACATGTAATGTGCTTTGACTTTTATGCTTGATCACTTTAAACATGAGGGGGTTGCCTCAGAAGTCTCGTTGCAACTTGGCAACCATAAGCCACAGTGTTCGGATTTTGATATGAAATGATGGGACTTAGCGAAATCACTGAGTGCATTTTTGGTCAAGAAGAAGGAACTAACATTTTAGTAAAGGTTGCGTTTCTTTCACGTTTAAGTATATATAAAAAGATGTTTTCCAAGATTCGATTCAGGTATATGCAATCTAACCATTTCGATTAATTAGTGGACATTATCTTCATATATTATTTTTGGTAAAAGCATGAGCAAGGTCGAAGTGCTTCACGAAAACGTACAAATATCACGAAGATTTTGGCGGAAACTAATCAGTCTAAGGTCATTGTTGTCAGGCAATACTGCATCCATAAGATGGTTCTTTTAAGGAATAACAATGAATTTTACTGATAGTAATAAAACATTAATTTCAGAAATGAGTACTCTTGTCTGATTCAATGCTTCTCGATGGAGGTCTGTGAAGCCCTCTTTGAAATGCGTTGATGACCCCTCTCCCTCCACGAAGAATGTTCTAGATTCGCGCTTTTTCATTTTTTTTTTTTTTTCATGAGATCTCATGAGATTTCCAACAATGTGGTATGTGCGACCAGCAAAGTCACATCATTTTGAGTTTCTAAACTGAAAAGGAGTCTGCACAGGCTCATCTGAGTCTACACTTGTCAAAATGCAACACTGTTGGAAATCATGTGTCGCGGCTCACATTACAAAAAAGCCTCCCAATATAAAGACACATATTTGATAATAGGGGACTAATAGGATAAAAAATTTTATAAAGACTGCCTAGGGTTAAAACCAGTAACCAGTAGACAGATCAGCAGAATACTGGGCAAATAATTTCTCCACTATGTATCTTGTACGCAGGTACGAGGTCATCCTCACAAGGAAACACCCCCTTTTATGGCCACATGCAGAGAGCTCGTTATTTCCACTTAGGATAGTCTTTAGCAAAGTGATAACCTTTAAGTATTGAAATAATTAGCAGTTGCACAATTATTGGCCTGAAATGTGCCTTTAAAGAGTGTAGAACCTTATGAAATGTACAAAGTAAACCAGTGCAATTTCGTCAGCTCATTCCTGAAAGTAATAAAATGCAGCATAATTGTAAAGTACTGAAAATGTACCCATATGACAGATGTCTGTGGGTAGTAAATTTTGATTTTGTATTTCATTGCAGAAAATTTGGCAGGAAACTCAACATTGCTTTTGCTGTTGTCAGGCCCACCCGGATTTACCTGTTGGATTTATTTTGCTCCAGTATTTAGTTTTATTTAATGTTGAGTCCTTACTTTTGCTTTATCTTCTTTTTATATCTTGATTTATATGTTCTGGAAGAAGATGCATTGATAAGTTAGGGGTTTTTCATGCAAACCAAACATCTATATGCCTTGAGCCACATCTGAAATAAAGGTGAGGTTGGCACACTGTGAAACCGGTTTAATATTTTCACTGACCATTCCAAAAAGTTTATTGATGCTTTGTGGTGACCTGCTGGGAAAGGGCTGACCTTTTGGCTCTTGATTGTGATGTCTAATAAAGAAGTTGTCACTTTCCAATTGGTATCTTGGATCAGGTGTGGTGCTTGATTGTATCTATTCCTGATCTTTGCCTTCTTTCTTATTTTGTAAATATACAGAGCTGGATATGTTTTCATATTAACACCAACTGTTAGTTATTGTAACACCTTCCTCATAACTAAATTTGTAGGCAGATCCAGAAAATTCCATCTGGGGAGAGGTGACAATTTTTTTTAAGTCATTAAGGTATTTCACAGAGGACGGTACGGACCTCCCTCTAGTAATTCTGGAATGTACCCCACTCGAGAAGCAATTGGACCCCTTTGTACTTCTAGAGTGGAGTCGGTACCAATATTTACAAGGAAAACTATAGCCACTAGTTATATTCCTGTCCCCTCCCCCGAGATTCACCAATGGATAATAACTTTGTATATTTTTATTTTTAGTATGATTTTATCCATGTTACCCCGCCTATGTCAGGCCCAGATGTATTGAAAAATTCCAAATCTCCCATCATAGACGATAGCGGGTTCTTAGACATCAACAAATATAATCTACAACATACAAAGTTTCCAAATATATTTGGTGTTGGTGACTGTACAAATCTACCAACATCTAAAACTGTTGCCGCTATTTGTAAGTATCACAAGCTTATTCGAAAATATAGCACAATTAGCCAAATTAGGTCCATGAGAACTTAATAATTTAGCATACAATCTAAATATTAAACAATCACATGAAACAATTGTTTGTGGTATTTTGTGCATACACAAATGAATATACAGATACGCATATCTCTACCATGGGCTCAATAAACCCATGTATCGATTCTGCTAATTTATCATTATGTTTATCACATAGTTATTTAATAATTTAATAACTATTTAATAATGTTTATCTAATAGTAATTTAATAATTTAATAGCATTTCCTTACATTTCCATAATTCATTCGTAATTCAAGTCACATGCTTTATATCACATTACTACATCAGCCAATCGAAATTGATACCGGATGCATGAGAACAACATCAACATGGTTTTGAAAGCATGGGGATTGTTGGAGTATCAACAACTTATCTTTTAGTAAAAAAATATTAAGACCAATTCAAAATACACCACATGATCCAAAAATCCTTTCTACTTAAAGCATGTACTTCGATTAATTAGGATTCAAACTATTTTTTCTATTATATATTCATTCCCCTGAACTAATACCCAGAAAAGAACGATTATGTCGAAAGTGAGTCAGTATTTGATTCGTGTATAGACTTGTCTGAGTCTTGTATGCTCACCAATGCATTGGTGAGCAAACAAGGCTCTGACAGGTCTATGTAACCACAAGGTTTTGCCAGTCTTCGTTGTATGTTTTCACTAAGTATGGAAGTAGACCAAAAATAGAATGCTAGTATCACCAGATACCTAAACATGCATTTCTAAAATTAGAATTTGCGCATATGGGGTACGTCCCAAATATTAAATAGCAGGTTCATTTTTTTCTTATTATTGCAGCTGGGCAAAGCAAAGTATTGTTAAAAACATTGAAAGAGGTCATGGATAACGTTGAGCCAACAGGGAAGGTAAGATCAAATAAATTTTATAAATGAAAGCTATTCAATATTCAAACAGTTCAATAGTTCTTGTTTGATCATTCAAACTCGTACATCACAGCTGTAAGGGCTCAGGGGTAGATTGCTTGACCCAAGACCGAGGGACCATGGGATTGAGCCTCACCAGTGTCACTGTGTTGTGTCGTTGAGCAAGGACATTAATCCTAGCTTAGTAATGGTTCAATTCAGGAAGACCCGTCCCTTTATAACTGAAAGATTGTTGATGAAAGATTGTTGATGAGACGTAAAGAATCAAATCAAACAAACACAACAAAACAGCTGTAAGCATTGATATGTACCTGGCTTAAACAGTCAATTTTAATTAACCCTTAATCTCATGTCTATCCTTGTTTCAAGACTTCTTCTACAATGAATTAATATCAAATAAATTTATTCTGCTTAAAAACTGAGAAAATTGATACTACAAAAAATTACGCCAACTCTACTATTTGGTATAGAAAACTCTGATCAGACAGTTCCCTTTCGTACAGAGCTATCTGAACTGGGTTTGCTCTGTATCTGAGGCTTAAAAAGCATTATATGAGATTGATTTTGTAAAATTTATTTACAGTTACTTAGGGAGATAATCCAAAATATCAGGATTCAAGCAATCAAATTCCTTGATATAAGTACTGTTTGGGCTATTCTTAGTTTTATTTATTTGTTATTTTTGTGCAAGTTTTAGTATGTGTTTCGATGTTTCTTCTTTTTTGTCGTTGTTTGGGTTGTTGGATTTTACAAAACGTTAGTATATTTCAGTATGATGGATATACATCGTGTCCACTGGTTACAAGCTACAATCAGTGTATTCTAGCTGAATTTGATTATGACGGGCAACCATTGGAAACCTTCCATTATGACCAAAGTAAAGAAAGTCGAGCAGCTTTTCAAATGAAAAGACATATAATGCCAGAGCTTTATTGGAAGGGGCTTGTCAAGTGAGTAAAATACTACAAAGGATTTCAAATTATTATATGATGTCGCTGTTTTTCAGAAGTTATGTCATAATAAAAAACATGTTCACACAGATAACCCTTTTTTTCTGGTGGATTTCCCACGGGTGTTGATTTAAAAAGTATGGAATTGCCCATTATGTATTGAAGGAATCACAGGAAGAAATTTCTAAAAACGATGCTTTTTTGCCATTAAGATTTGTTTTTACCGTTGTAAACAGTTCAGAACTTGCGGCATTTTATCTGGCTCTTCACTTTGCCAAAGTACCTGTTTAATGAAAAGGATCAATAATGGTTTTGTATAAATGGGAAAGAACTATTTTTTTTTCTTTTTATGAATAAGTTCATACGATAAGCTTGCACTTGTGATCATTTCATGTTAAAGTTATGGAAATCGCTAAAGCTTTCATTAATTCCATATTAAAAGACCATTCTTGTTTTTTGAGAGTATATGTACAAGCAGGGATAGATGTTTAGCTTGAGGCTGAATTCTCTATATAGGCCCATATGATAAACTACCTAGTAGTAAAGGCTCTGAAGTGAATGTGTGTTTATGATGTGCATGTTTTGCTTTCATTTGCTTATAATTTAGGAAATAAATATAGATCTATTTCTGGGATTCCATCCATTGTAAAGTGGCTTAAGTATAATGGAGGCCATGGAAGGGGGTCCCAGTATCCCGTATCCCTTTTATTTATTTTGAAAAACATCCCATAACCCATGAAATAACTATGGCAAATATCCTCAAAATTCAGAAAGCATTGTATCCCCATATCCCTAAATTTGATCCAAGTATCACGTATCCCTTTAAATATTTACAAAAATATCCCGTTTAGGTTTGCCAATATCCCTGTATCCCTAAAACCCCTTCCAGGGCCTCATAAATTTTCTCATAAAAACGTAATTTTTTAAACGTGTGAAAATGATAGACAATGCCATATCAACAATGATTGTTGATTTCGCATAGTCTAGCCTGTTCACATGTCTATCGGATTTACTGACCATTTTGTTTGCTTGTTCGACAGTTGATGGTTTATGTCCCAGTCGACAATTGTTAGGGCATGTTGGAATGTTTTTATTTCTGAATTGAATCAGTATAAAAACAGTAGGAAAAGTGGTCTTGCTCAAGGACACAACAAAGTACCTCCTGTGGTCTTCACACAAGAAACTTCTCGATCTCATATCCAGCACTCTACCACTGAGCCACTACGCTCTTCTACATGCGTGGATCCAGGAATTCTTTTCAGGGGGGGGTCCATGCCCGACGGCCAGAAAACAGTCTGGACAACGTTTTTTTTTTGTTTTATTTTTAGTCCTCAACTTATTTTACAGTTTACAGAGGGGCTGCAATGGTTTTATTACATAGAAACTATACTTTTCCAAGGATCCAGAGGGGGTCCTACATTTATCAGGGGGGGGGGGGGTCCAAATGGTAATTTCTATAGAAACCTATATAACTTGTGATTTTCCAGGGGGTCCGGACTCCCTATCCCCCCTCTGGATCCGCACATGCTCTAAAACGCAGTGTTTATAACCAACCCTGTTATTTCTTCAAAATGAATCATCCTCATTTTGTACAGATATATAATCTGGAATATCCAGTTGCACAGATCTACACAGATTTAAAAATATGTTGAGATAGTTGTGTGCCTAGTGCTAATAACGAGCGCAGCGAAGCCACCTGCGAAGCAGGTTTCGCAGGTGGCGAAGCGAAGCTCGTACTATAGATAACGCGATTAATTCCGAATAGAGTGTATTCTATGCAAAAAAATTGAGTGTCCACCGTAACTGGTTTTCCAAGTTTGTGCGCTATTCTTTGTCGCTAAGTAAAAACCTGGAACCAAACGAATGACAGCTCTAGAGTTTCGTACTCAGAAACGGCACATGATTGGATTAATAAAAATGAATAATTAATATTTCTTACTCCGTGTTTTTATTCTAAACAAAAAACACTGTCATGGCGTCTTTATCCGCGGCCCGTAATGCCATTAAACTTTCCTACACTTTATTCTAACCCAATAACATCAGTCAGATTCAATTTAGAAAAGGGGGAAATCAGACAAAAAATACTTTTTACGCACGGCTGGGGAGCGATAAATTGCACCGACGAATTGCAGTTGAAGTTATATCCATTCACCCGATAATTGTACGAGTTACTGGCCATAAATTGATTTTTGAAGGCGGTAAAAAAACAGGATTTGTATTCTGCAATCTCTTATTAATATTTATGTCCTATGATGCTTCTAAGTCCGTGAATTTATTTCATGGCTTCATCTAGCTGAGGTTCAATGTGTGACAGGGCTGTCTTTGAATATTTGCGATAGATCTACTTAGTTTTACCAGGTTTACAAGACTAAGTTTTGTTGTCTTCTGTGAAAATTTTTGAAATGCGTGTTCCGCTGTTCGTGGTCCCGGAGCATGTCCGAACTCTGTATATTGGAACTTCCAACTTCCGTAAGCAATGGATCGTGGACATGTTCAAGTTGACTGAATAACGTAATAGTGATCACAGACTTCAAGAAGGTGTTGCTCTTGGCTGAGAAGCCCTGTTGTATTCACGAAGTGAGAAATTCCAATGGTGAGTTATAAATCTGCAAGTATCCTGACACAAGGGAATTAGATAAACAACTGGGGGATGTGATTTTGTGACAATCCTATGGTCAGGGCCTGGGTCAGTGAATTTGTAAAAGTCCCATCCCACAGTCAAGGAATAAGACAGCAACTCAAAACCATTCTAATTTCTTGTTCTCTGGACTGGCTCGAACAAGTGCAGTGTAGGTTAGGTAATTCATGGTATTATCTGTCAAAAAACAACAACAGTTTTTCACCTAAATAATTTCTAACAATTCTCGGGACCTTAGCGACATAAGTAAATAAATGTACCGTGGTGAATTGGCGGGTGAAATTTTACATTACAGGTAATGGAAAAATGATGATAAACGGGCCGTATTTATTCAAATTATTCGATTTCTTCATCAGTCTGTGCTTAATTCGAAGGAAAACCATTGTCTTTTGTCCCTCCATGAAGATTTTGATTATTATAGCAGAGATTTTCACAAATCAATGAAAAAAACTCGGGTTTGGATGGGGTGAACAGCCATCGATCAGTTTGCGATCATTTAGACATGATCTCCAATTAGTGCTGCGCAGTATTATCGATATACTGATAAATCATGATATAGTTTGATAAAGATGCATATATCAGGATACTTTTTTGTTGTATCGGTTCACTCAGAACCATTCGTATGTTTCCGTGTATGTCCTGGAAATGCTGCACACAATTGATCAAAAACATATTTTTTATCATGGTACATAAAATAGATCACAATTAAATCCAAATAAGTTATTCGATAATATTAGGACTTTTTCTATGGCGGAAAACTTATTATTTTTATGAATTATAGCAGTCGCCTAGTTACAAAATCCAATATGGCGGTCCCAGTTGAATTTATTATTGTTGTCAACACACGAAAAAGTTCCAGTGTGGCAACATTTCAGTCTTATAAAAAGACCAGGGAACTTCAAATGGGATGAAAACTGTGACAGCCGTATATTTGTCCAATTCAGCGGCCACAAGCGGGGGGACCACAAATCTCAGGAACATTTTGGGTTGGTATGATCCAACTACTCTTTCCAAATCCAAGATGAAAAACAGACCTCCAACATCAACAATAACAACAACACCTGAATTTTTGTGTTGAAATTTGGGAGGATTCTTGATAAATATTAAACAGTTACTGCTCTACTTGTTTTTAATAGTTGAAAACATAGAAGAACTGACCTCACCTTCTAAGACTTAAGCTATCAATATTTTCATGATACATATCGTGATACATATCGTGATTCGGTGATTCTGTATCGCGATATATTTCTTGGGGATACCCATCCCTATCTCTAATGTCTTAGGAGTTTTAACAACAGTAAAACAGACTTTAAATTCCATATACACCGAGATGTTATCAAGCTCTAGATGGATCATTGGCTATTTTGAATCTGAATTCTGGCATATCACACCTCCAATTTTAACAATCAACACCCATGGTGAAATATGCAACCTGTCACATAAAAGCTGTTTTTTCAAGAAAAGTTCCCTGCAATTAATATAAGGGAATTCCAGCATAGATGAAGCAACAATATCTCAAGATTTGTATTAACACATCATGTGACATGCGCGTAAGCCGCGGATCAAGGAATTTTCGTTAGGGGATGGGGGGGGGGGGTGTCCAGGTCCATCTGTCATAAAAAGATCTCTGATTTTTTTGTCATTTTTTCTGTTGTTTTTAGTCCTCAACTTATTTGACAGAAGTCTAATGGTTTATTTCAAAGAAAATTAATAATTTTCCAAGGTTCAAGAGGGGGGTCCATGCCAACATTTTTTCCAGGGAGTGGGGTGTCCAACTTTTTTACAGGGGGTGGGATGGATCCAATTGCTTTATCCATAAGGAAACCCAAAAAACTTGTGTTATTCCAGGGGGGTCTGGACCCCTTGTCCCCCCCCCACCCTCTGAATCTGCGCAATCAATTTTTGCATCAACTGGATGCTGGGAGAAAAGTTGGATATTAGAAAAATGATCCATTTTTAACCTCCCTGAGTGTCCCTATATGTATACATGGTGTGAAGACCTGATCAGGATCCAAATTGTTTGTCACTTCAGAACCCTTAGTGTTCTGACAACTTTAGGTCAAATCATTGTATTTTACCTTTTGCATTACATTTAATTTAAAACATGTCATCTGCTGATAACCTTTGCAAACAGTTTTGACCCAAATCAGGTCCGACATTCAGTCAGGGCCGTATCAGGGTCCAGACTGTTTGACACTTTAAAGGATATGACAAACTGAAGTTGATACGATATATTTTAACATTGCGTTGAACATTTACATGACATTGTCAATTGCTGATAATCCTTTGCAAACAGTTTGGACCCAAATCAGGCCCGACATCCTTGAACCCATATAGTTTAACGTTGCATTAAACATTTACATGACATTGTCATCTGCTGATAAGCCTTTGCAAACAGTTGGACCCAGATCAGGCGCTGCATTCTGTCCGGCCTTATCAGGGTACAGACTGATTGACACTTAAAAGGATATGACAAGCTGAAGTTGAACCGATATATTTGAATGTTGCGTTAAACATTTACATGACATTGTCATCTGCTGATAACCCTTTGCAAACAGTTTGGACCCAGACCAGGCCTGACATTGTGTTCGCCCTTATCTTGGTCCAGACTGTTTGACACTTTAAAGGTTATGCAAGCTGAAGTTGAACCGATATATTTTAACATTACATTAAACATTTACATGACATTGTCGTCTACTGATAACCCTTTGCAAACAGTTTGGACTCAGATCAGACCCGACATTCTGTCTGGGCCAAATCGGGGTCCACTGTTTGACACTTTAGAGGTTATGACAAGTTGTAGTTGAACAGATATATGTATAATTTGCTTTTGGAAATTTTTCTTTTAATGATTATTGGCGCTTGATGAAGAAATAATGCTTAAATATCACTTTTATTTGGAACATATTTCTTTTTTAATATGATGTGACTTTCTAGAGAGGGTGCCTATATATATGCATAGTTGTAAGCTCTAATGTAGCTCTCTCCTATCTTATCCAAATTAGCTATCAGCTGGACAAGTGGGCTAAATGGAATCTGCCAGTTGATTTTCTGGGCAAATCCATTGTGGTCATTAACAATTAAATGGCCAGAAGCAAGTTAAACCATCTTCAAAGTAGTCACTTATCAGAGACTGCTTCTCTAGGGGCAGTCTGATGATAAGTGACTAATTCACATGCACAAAAAATTTCCTTTTCAAGTGATTCATTCTGGCTTAAAGAGTTAAAGAGACTAGGTCTGTAACTATGAACATTTATCGAAAAAAATATTTTCTTTTTTTATCATCATTAAAACAGAACAAAGTTATGTTTTCACAATAAATATGTTCAGTACAGCTGAAAACCTCATGAAAAAGTGAATAATCTTATAAAACAGGTGATTTTTCTCTTGTTAGGAATTATTTAGGTCCCTCCAATAATTATAGACAGTTGAATTTTAACATAAATGCTGTTGTTTTGATAGTAATAATTTGTTAAGATTTATGAGAATGGTAAAATGTTTCCTGAATTTGAGTATTTAAAGTGTATTCTTGAAAATAGAAACCTTTTTTTTTCAAAAATTAGAAGATCAAAAGTTACAGACTATGCAGCTTTAAGTAATGCTAAAATACATGTATCACATGTTTAATTTTGACCTTATTTCCATTGCAATATGTTGAGAGTTGTGACATTGTCTAGAGTGGGTGTCCACATTTAACACATATGAATAGTTATTAAGAAATACATGTTTGCTTCCTAAAAATGTATCTGTTCCCTAACAGCAGGGATAATTCTGGCCCACAGACACGATGGGCCTTTTTGAGGAAACTTCGTAGAAAAGTACTCAAACAGCAGCTTTCCCTATACACTTACATTATAAAAAGGCCCATACTTTCTAGAAGGGGCCTTTCAGAGAATTTAGGAGCCTTTTAGAATTATGCCTGAAAAGGTGTGCTAGTGTTAATTAAGTTGATAGAAAACATATGAAAATTAAAATACACGATATTTAATGCAGTAATTCTTTCTTCAGTATTTTTCTTGAAAAAGTAGCCTTGTAAACTTATTTATTCTTTTCAAGTCATTATTTTCTTATTGGAAAATGTTGCTGGTTATCACCAGACTTTAAGGTAGACATCTAAGAAGACATGCTTACTACATGTACATAGTAAGTATTGGAAAAATTCAGCTGGTTGTCAGCAGACTTTTTTGCTTATGACAACCGGTTGTCACCAGACTTTTTGCTGGTGACATTCGGTTGTCAGCAGACACTTCCTATATTTTAACTTTTTGTTAAACCTTTACATGACATTGTGACCCTGAGTTTTATTAGGTGTCGGTTGCTGGGAATCAATGATTGATTGAAATTGTTCGATAACTACCATTGTCCAATAATACCCTGATTGACGTTACACAAGTTAATGGGGAAAATGGCTAAATTGACATGTCAGTATTTTTAGCTCACCTAAGCCGAAGGCTCATGGGTGAGCTAAAAGTATACCAGTCACTCTGGCGTCCGTCGTCTGTCCGTCCGTCGGTCCATCCGTCATCATTTTCAAACATCTCGTCTGAAACCACTGGGCCAATTAAACTCAAATTTCATATGGAGACTCCTTAGGACGCAGCAACGATACTTTGTTCAAATGGTCCTGGTCACTTGACCAAGATGGCCGCCACCCCCATATATGGTAAAAACTTTTTAAAAATCTTTTCTCCAGAACCAGAAGGCCGATGATATTGGGACTTGGTATGTAGCATTTGGGTTGTGGGGCCTACCAAGTTTTTTCAAATGATTATCCTAGGTTGACCTTGACCTACTTAACGTCACAGTCAAATTTGCTTCCTTATGCATTTAAATGGGAAAATTTCTGAAAAGTTGATTTTTAAATACTCTGGAGGCCTAAGTCATTAGTCTCACTTGATATGTTTAACCTCATGAGACAATGGCTATAAATAGGTTCCAAAGGTTGACCTTTGACCTTTCACCTTAGGTTGCTCATATTGGAGTCTCATCATTATATTAAAACACAGTTTTTCAGAAACCTTTGGCCCAATTGAGCTCAAATTTCATGTGAAGACTCTTTATGATAAGTTAGCCAAAATGTATGCAAAATATTTTGGTCACATGACCAAAATGGCCACCACGCCCATATATGGTGAAAACCTTTTAAAAATCTTCTTATCAGGAACCAGAAGGCCCATGACCTTGGGACTTGGTATATAGCATTGGGGATGTGGGGCCTACTAAGTTTGTTCAAATGATGGTTCTAGGTTGACCTTGACCTACTTAACGTAAAGGTCAAATTTGCTTCCTAATGTATTTAAATTGGAAAGTTTCTGAAAAGTTGATTTGTTAAAGCTGTGGAAGCCTTAGTCATTATTTTCACTTGATATGTTTAACCTCATGAGACAATGGCTATAAATAAGTTCCAAAGGTCAAGGTTGACCTTTGACCTTTCAGCTTATGTTGCTCATATTGGGGTCCCATCAAAAAATTAAAACATAGTTTTTCAGAAACCATTGGCCCAATTGAACTCAATTTCATGTGAAGACTCCTTATGATAAGTTAGCCAAAGTGTATGCAAAATGTTTTGGTCACATTACCAAGATGACCACCACGCCCATTTATGGTAAGAAAAAATCTTCTTCTCCAGAACATGTAGCATTGAGGGTGTGGGGCCTTCCAAGTTTGTTCAAATGTTGATCCTAAGTTGACCTTGACCTACTCAAGGTCAAGGTTAAATTTGCTTCATATTCCATTTAAATGTGAAATTTTTGAAAAGTTGATTTTTTGAATACTGTTGAAGCCAAAGTCATTTTTCTCACTTGATATGTTAAACCTGATGAGACAAAGGCTATAAATAAGTTTCAAAGGTCAAGGCCACCGCACCTATATATGGTAAAAACTCTTAAACTATCTTATGGCTTTGGGACTTTGTATGTAGCATTGGGAATTTGGTCCACACCAGGGGATTTAGACAAGATTTCAACATTTAGACATTTTCCCAAATTGTCCTAGTCCCCTGGGTAGTACCCCCATCTTCGAGAAAACACTGATATGTACATTACTATTGGCGTAAAAAGCACGACTAAATTATAAAGACATTACTAGAATCACTTCTTCAAAACATGGAAGAAGCTTAAAACGCTAGCTCGTTCGATAGGTATCACCTATTTATTTCATATTATTATGGTAAATACCATGTGTTTAATACTTAGATCAATGAATAGCTCATTCTCCACACCGGAAAGGTGGCAATCAAAAACGCTCTTAACAATTGACGAACAAAGATAAAAACGCTAGAAACAGTGTTTTCAATTGGCGACAAATGGCAATCGAAAACTATGTTTCTAACAAATTTTGATCTACGTTCGTCGATGTTATTAACGTTATTTGATTGCCGCCTATCTGGTGTGTTATCCCTAGGTTTATGCTTTGGTGCTATTATTTCTCGGCAGTGGTATTTGGAACGGTCCTAAAACTTTCCGCAAGTTGATTCGCCTCTGGATGTCTAAATAACTGACCAGAAGAAAGATTGAAAGAACTAATTATTGTCAAGAAGTAGCGACGAGTCCATTGGTACAGGTCTAAAGGCGTTGTGTCTTCATTTAATAATGACTGCTAACTTTATTGGTTTATCAAGATAGCTTCTGAGCGTCTAGATAGTAAACAGACTAATACAGCTCCTCTTCAAATATTGCCACGAACAACCACCAAGAGTCGTCGCAGAGAAGGTACAATGTGTAAATCAAAGAATATTTAATAACATGATACAGACTTTATTAATACATTGTGACTATTAATGTTTGGTGAAATATTTCTATGGCAGGACTTTAATCAATTGATGATATATGGACTAAAATTGTAGGATATCTAATGTACTATAATAATATTAATAAATTACACCTATTCATGTAATAATTAAGTATATATAATGTATTTTAACTTATCAATTACAACTATGCATGTGCTACTTTAATGCATGTAATGAAATGTTATTGATAAATTGCAATTTATACATGTAATAGTGCAGTATATACTTTGATTTTATAAATTACTATAAACTTTGCATGTGCTATTTAAATACATGTAATGGGAAGGTAATTGGTGAAAAACAACTTAAACATGTACAACTGTTCTATATGTATATACTGGAATTAGATTGACGAATTATAACTTAATAAAATGCATTGAAGCCCCCCCCCCCTGGGGGTTTAGGCTGTGGGGGGGGGGCTTAGGCTGATGTACGTCCTAAGGCAGAGGTTCTGTTGTTGTTGAACTATTGTTTAATGTACTTCCCATTGTGGGAGTTCTGTGTTTATTTTTGTTTTGTTATGCATTACTTTGTGTCCATTCTAGTTTTGCAATCATCTTAGAAGAGGAAGAGAAAGCTGGTTGCTTTTGCTAATTATTGTCTTACAGATGTATTGTTACTATAAATGTTCTTTGGCTCTTCCTCAAGATGCAGTGGGTTGTTCTGCCGTGTGTGATTGTGGTATTTCCTGATCATACTCACTTACTTTTTGCATGTGCTGTATGTTATGGACTGTAATTAATCATTTAAAACTCAAACCCAGTATAAACGGAGTGGTCACTGGTAGAAATACAAAGATATGCTGTCGCTCAAAATTCAAAGTACTACAGCCCATAAGATTGATTCTTAACATACCAGGCATTATACAAGCCATTCCCGGTATGCAAAAATGAACTATATGTATTACAAGTTACAGTAAATAAAATTGAAGTTTTGTCATCTTTTTTGTTGTTTTCTGCCTATTTTGGCAAAAAGTGCTGACAATAGCTAAAAAGGTGGCCTTGGATTCTTGCTGGCGTTCATAAAGACGGATACACTTTCAACAAATATAACAACACAGTCTTTTAGATAGTGAATTGAACCATTGCCTTTTGAAGAAAAATCACAGATATGCAAGGAAATAATGGAGATATGATTATTTAATCTTCAACATACGTCAGTTTTGAAAGCTCAGCCTTGACAACGTATGTCAAATATATACATTTATCTGTATGTCAGTTACCAGTCCATGTATGCTGGGTCTGAGATTAAAACTGCAAATTTAACAGTACACGATGTGTACTGGCCTTTAATGTATGACTTTAAACTATGTATGTGATATTGTTTTACATCTAAAATTATCTTTGTAATAAATTATATATCATATCTTCCTCTAGGATATGACAATATCGGCATAGTTCATGCCATGTTACTTTGTGTTTAAAATATTTCCTCAACCATACATGCTCAGTCATTTAGTGGAGGTTAAAGCCAGAGCCTTCATCTACTGCCCCTCACTGTTGATGTGAGCAATAAAGCTCTAGCTAGTCTGAGCCTTGGCTGCATGGTATGTGTTTTGCTCTCATCTATTATATTTTAAATTGCATACAGATGAGTCCATGTTCAAGTCACACGGCAGGTGTTTTATCCTTGTGCAAGACACTTTATCCACTGTGTAGTACTGATTCAACCCAGAAAGACCAGTCCCAACATGACTAAAAATTGTTCACTGGGATGTAAAGAATCAAAATAAATAAGGAAAACTGATGGATCAAATGATACAGAAATGGATACATTACCACCAACCTATTCGACCATAGCTCATATTTGTACAAACTAATCCTACCTTTTTAGAAAATAGTGTTTATCTTTATCAGCTGATTTTAAGCTGATGATTATATTATGTTTTTCATACTTACATTGTGTCCTTGAGCAAGACACATTTATCATAGCTTAGTACTGGTTCAACCCAGGAAGACCCGTCCCTGTTTAACTGAAAGATTGTTGTTGGGGCGTAAAGAATCAAATCAAACAAAAACAAAAATACTTACATTGAAGCTATATTAGCCATCACATGAGATTTCCAACAATGTGATATTATGTGCGACCAGCAAAGGCTCAGACCAGCCTGTGCATACGTGCTTTCTGATCAGAGCCTTTGCTAATCGCTTGAATATTCTATGAACATTCAGCTACTGACTGTATATCATTTTGAGTTTCTTAGCTTAAAAGGAGGCTTCATAGGCTCGTCTGAGTCTACACTTGTCGAAACGCCACATTTTTGGAAATCACATGCCGTGCCTCATATCAATAAAGAAATAAAATCACTGCATTGGCTAAAAATCAGAGATTCACAGTTTATAAGTACTTAGTGTGTGCTTAAAGGAATGTTTGTGTTTATTAGGCCTAATACAATGAGACTCAAACCAGTCTCCTCAGCTACAGAGACTAGCTAGAAAATTGAAATTTCGCTGAAAGCAAGTCTAGATATTAAACTTTCTAATAAGCGAACAACAAAGGCGCTGATCAGACTGCGCATATGCGCAGGCTGGTCTGCGCTTTTGTTGTTTGCAAAACCCCGAAGACAGATTTTCTGCCGTCGCGGGCCATACAGTATTTGTTTTATCATCCCTCTTATGTTTTATTTCAAGAATGTTTAAGACTGAATATCATCCATAATAGCAAACTCAAAACTCAACATGTAAACAGTTTATTATGAATTAGATAAGTAACTTCTTAACATCTTAAAACAACCACTAATTCAACCAGCACATGACAAATCCCACAAATAACATGTGCACCCAGCCGGATACACTCTTTAGCCATCCACTAAGTGCACAGCAAGGACTGTAATCTGAATGAATTGATTGGATGCCCATATTGATCTGAGTCTTTGCTGAGTGCACATATACTTAAGGACATTGAAAACGCATCACCCAGATTAAATCCTTTATTTCACAAACCCTGAGAATGTCACAGAGATAATTTTTATTGCATATTATAAGTCTGACCAGCTTGTAGTGTGGCCTAGAAAATTCATAGTTGTTAGTTGACTTTAAGGTATTGAAAAAGTAGTCTTTGGCCTTTCAACGTTTCAATTTTTTACGTCCAGTTTTGTGGGAAGAGGCTAAGGGCATACACAAATGCCAGTTCATGCATACATTACGCTTGTATCACGTATCTTTTGTATTGTGCAATAGACGTTGACGTAATTTTAAGACGTTCTCGATCACATGGCAGCAGATCTGCTGCCATGGTTTACATCAAAACGTCTTCCCCACATGACTGTCAGTGTATGTAGTCAATATCAGTGATAAAAGAGTGCATAAAGGTAACTTATGGAGATGTGTTTCTAAAAAGGAGCTATAAATTGATGTTCGAATTTGACGTTTATTTTCAAAATATTGAGGTTATCGATTACTTTTAATTAGAAAAAGTCTACAAACCCTTTTGCAGATATGGTATCATACACGCCATAGTTTAAGCATAAAAATAATCAAAAAGCTTCATTTAACTGTGCAGAAAGGTGCTGGATGCTGTATGTAACCACGTGACGTCATCAGCAGCGTCGCGTGATAGTGCAGTCCAATAAACGACTGATACATACCAATTCTGGGTTGCACATTAAAACCTGCGAGTAACTTTTCAATAGCATTATACGGTTTGCAAGAAAAGTGCAAAAATAGGGTGATGCGTTTTCAAAGTCCTCTAGTATAATATGAGCCGCGAGATGAGATTTCCAACAACGTTGTATGTGCAACCAGCAAAGGCTCAGACCAGCCTGTGCATACGCGCAGTCTGATCAGAGTCTTTGCTTGTCCCTTGACTAGTCTATAAGTGTTAAGCTACTGACAGAACATCATTTGGAGTTTTTCAGCTTAAAAGGAGGCTGCATAGGCTCGTCTAAGTCAACACTCGTCAAAATGTCAAATGGTTGGAAAGCCATGCCACAGCACAATTTTTGCTTGTTTGTTTGTGATAGTCTGGTAAATTATTACATAAAATTGAGCCGCCACATGAGATTTCCAACAACCAGATCATACTTCGTCTCGTGTGATCCGATGTTCCTGACGCAGCCACTTGACGTGATCCATCAGATCAAGTTACTAAAGTAACAATGTGTATTTGAACTATATTATATAAAACCTGAGATACAGACACAAAACAAGAATAAATTTATAATCAGTTTAAATATGGTAATAAAGCTGGAGGATTACATCAACACAATTGCACAATATTGTACAAGTTAAGACGGCTGAATCTTTGGATTGATATTCACCAATAAATGTCAATACTGACAAAGTCATAAGGCAAGGTCAATACTGATTTGTTGTGTTAGATATCATATCCTTAGTTCAACACGGTCACCACAACAGTCACAAATTGCTTATCTGTTTGCATCAAAAGTCAGGTTTTTTCTCACAACAGGACCCATATATTTTACATAACATCAAAATAATTATATCATCGCACAAGTGATTTATTTATGAGTTTTTGTTGTCATGTAGCTGGCTTTAAAATACACAAATATATGCATTTAACTTAAATGTTTATATGCTATATAATGATTAATTGCTATTGTCAATAGTCAATAATTCTATAATGATGTTTAGTTTAGCTCTAGATGGATGTATCATCATTTTTATTCAAAATTAATTTATTTGCTAAACTGATTCAAATGGATTTAATCATGATTTAAATTAAATAATTGTGGAAAGAGCCCATGATGTACTGTATAAAATAGTTATTTTGACAGGCCTCCAGATTAGAGTGCATACTGGAAAATTAAATTTGTTATTTCTAAATCAAAACATATGTTGTGGGTATTCAAAAGAACCATCTTAATGAAACGGTTCTTTTGAGCACCCAAAACACATGTTTAAATTGACGGGTTAGGAAATAAACGCAATTTAAGGTGCACAAAGGGTCCTTATCTGAACCTATGATTTTGATCTCAGAAATTTTCTTGCAGGAGATCATTGCCAGCATGTGTTGCGTTTATCAGAATTCACCCATCACATGTTTGTTAAATGAACTTAAACATGATTTTAAATATCAGATGTGGTACTAATCCTATGGTTATGTACTGCAAATAAACTTACCTACATGTCTTTAAATAAGAGAGTGACTTAAAAATAATATCTTATCTCATATCTGAACATAATAATTTGTTTATAGGAAACCTTCACTGCCAGCTCACACATAGTGTACAATGATTGAAACAACTATATATAGGAATGCTAAATATTATGACAAGTAAAATGCAAATCACTACAATAACAGAACAGAACAGTATTTTTATTAATCTCAGGTCACATACATGACATAGAGATACAATGTAAATAGCAAAATGTAATTTACTTCAGACCTGATATAGTTGTTTTTTCTTTTCTAAAATACAAAGCCATATTTGCTCTATACCAAGTCCGGTAACTCTTCCTCAGAAATGAGCTTTGACATGAGAAAACCTACAAAATGAGTGTGCGCATAAAGTCTCAGATCACCCTGGGCATCCTCCAACTTGATGAGAGTCTTTGCTGAGCTCTGAGTGGGTAACTAAGGACCCAAGAGATTGTCAAGTGGACAGCAAAGGTTTTGATCAGTTTTAGTTGATGCCAAATTGGATTTGGCCTCGAGGTTATAAAACTTGAGTACAGTCTCAAACTCAAAATAAAGCGAATTGATTGGCTGCTTGCAAACACGTGTCTGCAAGCACCCAATCATTGCGCTTAATTTTTAGTTGAGAATGAACTCAAGTTTTATAACCTCCAGGCCCGAGTTCTCTCATGACGCACAGCCCTATTGTTGTTTTTCTCATCCAGATCCACAAAACAGTGTCATACTTCTACAGAAATGAATTCAATTTTTGGAATGTTCATAGAATCATGAAATACTTTGGGTCTCTTGCAAAGTTAAGGTAAAGCCCGAATTCATGGAATCATGAATACTTCGGGTCTCTTGCATACGTTAACTTTGCAAGAAACCTGAAGTATTCATGATTCCATGAACATTCCAAAACTTGATTTTTTTTTATATTTACATTTATAATAAATATCTAAATTATATTAAAGATATTTTTATTTTAGGAATTAAAACAGTAAGCTAGCTATTGGTTCATACATTTCTTAGTCTGCTGAATTTTTCTAAATCATCTTTTTAGAAAAATATTTCAGGAATACCATTAGAGAGTTGAACAGTTTGGATCCAGGTCAGGCCCGACAATTTGAATTTTTCTAAATCATCTTTTTAGAAAAATATTTCAGGAATACCATTAGAGAGTTGAACAGTTTGGATCCAGGTCAGGCCCGGCCATTTGTAGGGTATGATTTGGGTCCAAACCATTTGCAAAGGTTATCAGCAGATGGCACTAGTTAACAAAGAGTTAAAGAAGTCATGGTTTTCGGAAAGGTAAATTATTAAGTGGGGCTAGAAGAATATATTTTTGTCTTAAACGTCATTGTAAATGCAAGCAACCAATATTCTGGCAGCTCTGCACAAATGCATATGAACAGAAGGATAAAGAAAACGAAGGTTTACCCCTAAAGCGCCATGAAAAATGCATCTGAAAATGTCGTCTGCTGCAGTCGTCTGCTGCAAATAATTGCATTACATTACTGACAAATTAGGTATAGAGGCAAACAGAGCATGGACCCAGAACAGACTGCTCCTATAGGAGCAATCTGCTCTGGGTCCACACCGTTTGCCATAGAGGCTTCTTAAACGTTTCAGCAGACGAGAAAAACAGACAACTTTTGTTGCGATTGGAGCATTAAGGGTTAAGATAACAAAGGCAGCATATGATTGCTGAGCATGCACATTTAAAGAACACAAACCTGGTGGATAAATATTCATTATCTAAGGACTAATGTACAAATCAGAAACCCTTAATCCGCCAATCACAACAAAAGTTGTCTGCTTTTCTCGTCTGTTGAAATGTTTGAGAAGCCTCTATGTCAAACAGTGTGGACCCAGAACATACTGCTCCCATAGGAGAAGTCTGTTCTTGGTCCACGCTGTTTGCTTCTATACTCAATTCGTCAATAATGTTAGACAATTATTTGCAGCTGACGACTTCAGCAGACAACATTTTTAGATGTATTTTTTTCTTGGCGCTTAGGGTTAAGATAAAAAAACACAAATGATGGCTGAGCATGCACATTTAAAGAACACAATCCTGGTGGATAAATATTCATTAACTAAGGACTAATGTACAAATCAGAAATTAATCACAATAAGTTGGCCATCTGAAACCATAACAAAATGTACAATGTACCATGTGAAGTAAAGTCTTATTATCCAGAAGGCTATAAACTGGGTTAAAGTTGAATAAAAAGTATAGAAAAAGAAAGTCAATAATAGATAATCAACATCTGTATATTATTTCATTGGAAAATTTTTTGAGAAAAAGGAAAAGCCAGTGGGCTTTTATAGAATAACCCTTCTCCATTATGATGAAAACATTTTTGAATAAGAGTTTTTATATTGGATTTTGAATCAATATTCTTTATCCACAATAAAGGAGCAAATCAGACATACTCGAGTGTATGTCTGATTTGCTCCTTTAGTATGCATAAATAGTGTCATAACTCATATGCAGAGGCTGATCTGACATGCCCCCTAATAAGCATACCTTCCTTTAGGCATGATATTATATACAAAACGTATGCACTAAAACTGAGACACTTGGTCAACACAATTGTCTACACATCCTGTTTTTTTACTTTGACATCCACAGATGTAACATCTTTCTGATTTGGGTTGGACCATTCCAGTAGCCACTGAAAAGACCAAGAAGAAATAAAAAATTATTATACATGGTCACATTTATAAAGATGTTGACATTGATTGGAAAATACACAACGGTGAAACCTGATTTCCAAAACATATTCAATATTACAAGTCCCTGGCATCTTCTTTATTGAAGCTAGACCATTTTTCCAAGTGAGGATTTATTTTAAACGTGCTTAAAAAGATAGTCAGCTAGATAAATTTTAATTTTGGTTATGAACATTTTTTTTAAAAAATAGTTTATGTTTGTGGTCAGTAAATGCTCTGACAATAAAACAATGATTTTCAGAGTGATTGTGTGAACCTGAATATTCTGGAAAAACGTATCTTACAAAAATAAGGAGATCCTACAAATTTGGAAACAGTAGACATGGTTTTATCCAGTCTGTTCGCCAGAAAGAATGAAAAGAAAAACAATTGGCATGCCTTCTAGCACCAACTTGAACCGTATTA